>OY744542.1:51499273-51516773 GCA_963556195.1 Sepiola atlantica
GATCTTAGCCAAAAATGTGAAGTCGAATTAAGTAGACGTTTGTAGTTCTGATCTCATCGTTTGTATTAGATGAATGGCTCTGATTTTCGCATTCGTTCATTTAGAGAAGCTGGAATAACCGCCCACTTGAGTTGTTAAGGAATATATAGCCATTTTCTTATGGTTCATTTCAGTTTCCTTTGATCTTTGAATTCACGTAACCGATCCGGAAAACTGATTGTACCCCCATCGAACAAAGTAAATCTAAAATTTCTTCTATTAACATATTTGCACCAAGTTCCACGGGGAAACCTTTAAAATGTCTTGCAACGTCACGCCTGGTCGAGCAACAGCTGGCTTAGGGCCGAAAAGAAGACCAATCACTTATCACACAGTTAATAATAATGTTTTCGTTATATATATATATATATATATATATATATATATATATATATATATATACAAAATAAATATATATATATATTTTCAAATATTGTACTTGTATTTTATTTCTTCGAATAAATCATCTCGAGGAAGTCTTGAAATAAAAACGAAACGTTGATGAATATGTAAATAATTTTGTTTATGAAACTGTTATTAAATAACATTTTTTTTGTTTTACTAAGCTTTTTTTATTCTTTCAGATTTTTCTAATAGTACAAATTGGTGGGTTATTGTTCCATGTGTTTTTTCAATGGAACTTATATTCACCAATTTGACCGAAAGACTAAATGAACTATTCAGAACATTGAAAAAGAAAGAAAAAAGCCTTATAAAACAAAACACTTCGTGTTATTTAATAACATTTGCCTGAATAAAAACATGCTTCCTTTACACACGCATATATATATATATATATATATATATATATATATTTTTATATATATATATATATATATATATATATATATATATATATATTTATATATATATATATATATATATATATATATTATAATATAAAATGAAGTAATAAAATAAGGTGTCAATCAAATTTTATTAGAATTCGAAGTTCATGCAAAGCATCCTTAAGTCCTTAGCTCATGAGTTTTCAAAGATAATTCTTCTCTTCAGAGGACCATTACCGCAGTTATACTACTACAGGCAATAAAATTACGCTTTGAAAATATATAAAATTATATACACAAATATATAAAAATACATAACATCAAACATATCAATCCAAAAACATACTTTTGTTGAATCCATACAGTCCATCCAGGTCATACAAGTTGAGAAGCATAATCAGGAAGGACATTACTCCAAGATACAAATAGCAGTCCAAATATGTGAAATTGAAGGGGCCGGCAAAGTTATCCAGTCGCGAAATGTGTCCATATTCAATGTTAATGATAAATAAATCAATCAAAATAATACAAAAAGTCCAATCAAAGTTCCGAGATCCCAACATGTGCAACTCCAATCAAATCCAAATTCGTTGTTCAATTAGAAAACCCGCTAAATCCGAATTGAGCAAAACAAGACGGACTCCCATCACATCTAGCCAGAAGAGTTTTTTTATCCGGATGTTTCACTAATTATAAGATATTAGTTGACGCTTATATCTTTTGTTGGATTGCTTCATATATATATATATATATATATATATATATATATATATATATATATATATATATATATATATAATCCAGGTAAAGTAAACATCTATAGGATAGGTGTCCAAAGAATTTCAACCCGGCTTATAAAAAGTGCTCATTATCGAATAGGAAGGTGACGGTGGTTAAGTGAATATCGACACAGACTGGAGACCTGGGTGTTCCAAGTTCGAATCCAGTCGGTTCCACAGTACCACTTTCACTTAAGGATGTTGGCAACCTTCTCGTGGTCCTTCCCGTAAGTACCCGATGTTTTTCCAGAAAGATGTCTAACTAGAAAAACATCGGGGAAACTAATGCCAACACCAGAATCATCTGATTCACACGAAAGAAGAAGAATTGTCGAATAGAGCTTTTATATATATATAATTATCTTTATTTATGCAGACGTGTACAAAATCTGCGACACTGGCATCTCGATGTTATCGACCAACAGCTGTTAGAAACTGAGATCTCATCAGGCAGAATCAAAATCCGATCCTCACCTCAGATCATATTTGGGAAGAACCTCAGTTTCTAACAGTGTCGCCGATTTTGTACATGTCTGTATAAATAAAAATAATCATATATATATATATATATATATATATATATATATAAGCTATATATCTATATATATATATATATATATATATATCTAAGCTATATATATATAAGCTATATATATATATATATATATATAGCTTAGATATATATATATATATATATATATATAGCTTAGATATATATATATATATATATATAGCTTAGATATATATATATATATATATATATATATAGCTTAGATATATATATATATATATATAGCTTATATATATATATATATAAGCTATATATATATATATATAAGCTATATATATATATATAAGCTATATATATATATATATATATATATATATATCTAAGCTATATATATATATATATATATATATATATATATATATATATATATATATTTAAGCTATATATATATATATATATATATATATATATCTAAGCTATATATATATCTAAGCTATATATATATATATATATAGCTTAGATATATATATATATATATATATATAGCTTAGATATATATATATATATATATATATAGCTTAGATATATATATATATAGCTTATATATATATATAAGCTATATATATATATATATATAAGCTATATATATATATATATATAAGCTATATATATATATATATAAGCTATATATATATATATATATCTAAGCTATATATATATATATATATATAAATATATATATATATATATATATATTTAAGCTATATATATATATATATATATATATATATATATATATATATATATATATATATATATATATATATCTAAGCTATATATATATCTAAGCTATATATATATATATATATATATATACTAGAGAAATACCCGTCTGGTCGCGGTTAACATTAACTCCCTGACCCCCGAACAGAACGGTGTTGCATCATTTTTATGTCCTCTTTACTAAGATCAAAATCAAGATATAATTATACAAAACCACATTTCAATTTTGATCAAAATCCATTAAATGTCTAAAAATGTAGGCTTAAGCTTAACGGGTCTTAAGAAAGAAATTTAAATTCAGCGAACCTTGCTTAGTTGGTATATAATTACTATGGATTAGATTCACTGTAAATCTAGAAATATCATTATCGAGGTTAATTTTTTGGTGAAGTCTTCACCATTGATTGTCCCTTCCATAGAAATACGTTTAACTACAAGTTTAACTAATTGGGATAGGCTTCGCAAATTACTGTGTTACGTTCCATGGGGTCCTATCTTTGGTATGTCTCCGAATGCTGCTGATAGGATGGTTACTCTACCGGCTTCTTGTTGGTATTGATACCTTCATTTCTCGTCGTAAGTTTCAGACCAAACTTCATTCTCCTCCCTGGTTTTCATCTGGTTGTGCCTCGTCCATTGCTCATCGTAAGCATTACTTTAATCGGAATCATCAGTATGGTTATTAGGCTTCTAGACAAACCTACAGAACCACTAGGCATTAGCCTGCAAGAGGGCAATCTCTAAGACTAAGTCTGGTTATTCTCAATAGATTCGTGACTCATCTCAAATTCTTGTTGAGCCGTTCTTTTTTTTTAACATAGTTCACCCCAAACAAGGCAGGTCGCCACTGTAGACGTAAGGGGCTACTGAGAAAAAAGTAAAGGGGAGAAGGTGGGGTGGGGGTCAACCTAGATTGGGATCTGCGCAGCGAGATGTCTGTTTACATTAGTTTTAAATTTCTGCATGTCTGTACTGTTGGGGAAACAGGGGGCAGGGAGGGAGTTTCAGAGGCCAGCAGTACGAGGAAAGAAGCTATTTGAGTAAGAAGGCTCTCCGACATCTGGGGACCTCCACAGTGAATGAATGAGATTTAGTTGATTGTCGAGTTACTTTAGTGAATTTACGTCAAGGAGGCACCAGAGTAGCCAATTCATCGGGGCATAATCCATTGAAGTATTTATAAAACAAGCACAAGGATGCTACATTGCGGCGATGGGACAGAGGCTGGAGCTTGGTTGACAGTGAGGGACCTATTAGGTTGGCGATTCTTTTTTGGACCTTGTCAAGGAGGGGGAGACTAGTAGACGATGCACCAGCCCAGATGTGACAACAATACTCCATGCATGGGCGGATGGTGGCTTTGTAGAGATACAGGATAATGCCAGGTGTGAGGAGTTTACTAGCACGGTAGAGGGAGCCAACCTTCTTTGCGGCAGCCTTGGCAATGTCTTCAATGTATCTGTTCCAATTCATGTTACCTGTGACAGTTAGGCCGAGGAGTTTGAATGATGGACTCTCAGGTAGGGTGTTATTTGCCATGACAATCGGTGGTTGGAGAGGTTTCTTGTAGTTATTGAAGGAAAGGAGCTTTGTCTTTGCGGCATTAAAAGTTACTAACCATTTATGACCCCAATCCACTACAGCCTGGAGGTCATTTTCTAGAGATTCAGCCATTGCCTCGGATTACAACCGTCGATAGCAATCGTCAATGTGTTGTCTAACAGTCTACGTGATAAACTCATTACCCCTTAACGTCGAGTGGCTTTTTGTCCTTGATAAACGGTAACACGTTAGTACATTAAAAAGGTGGATGGAAATACGCATAAACATGATGACCAAGGACTGCCTCGACAAAGCTCTGAAATTCGGGTCTCATCATTTGATGGAGTTTCGTTGTCATACCAATAACTGATTGTGTTTAACATATAGATGAAACCTTTACAGGTACTCTTAATAGCGACCAGCGTGGACCTGGATTAATGGCAACTAAAGAGTGACCAAAAACTTGTGAACATTCTAAAAATTGAGTCTCAACTTCGGGTGAAGTTGAGACTCAATTTTTAGACATAGATCAACGTTGAATTTGCATTTTGAACTGAATTGCCGCACGTGATGATTCTGAGCCAATTAGGACAATCTGCATATCATTCCTACGAGATTTCAAGTTCGTAGGTCTAATAACCAAAAAAGTAACTTTCTGATGCCTCCACGCATCTCTGTTACAGACATTCGGTTGGTTTGTCACGCTTAAGTGTTGGACAACATTTACATCGCTAACCGTACAGAATGAATTGGCCTATATCTTACTCGTGTTTTGATGTAGATTTTTTTTTTCTATTTGGTGTCAGAAAATCACCATTTTTAATCATTTTCCCAAATCATTATAACACTCGCACGATTGTCAAGTGAATATTTTAGAGTGCACCCGCCCTCCTCCCCCGTTCTGTTACGCGTTCAGCAGGTGCTATTGAGTGCCCCCTTCATTTGGCCTGGTCCCACTTCGCTTCTACGATTGAAACACACAAAAAGTTCCCACGAGAACCCTCTCTCTTCTCTTTCTATTTCTTTCGTTCTCTCTCTCTCTCTCTCTCTCTCTCTCTCTCTTTCTATTTCTCGTCCTCACTTTTTCTCTCTCCCCACCGTCTCTCTCTCTTTTCGTCTTTTCTCTCTCTCTCTCTCTCTTCGTCTTTTTTCTCTCTCTCTTCGTCTTTTCTCTCTCTTTTCGTCTTTTTTCTCTCTCTCTTTCTCTCTTCGTCTTTCTCTCTCTCTCTCTTCGTCTTTTTTCTCTCTCTCTTCGTCTTTTTTTCTCTCTCTCTCTCTTCGTCTTTTTTTTCTCTCTCTCTCTCTTCGTCTTTTTTCTCTCTCTCTTCGTCTTTTCTCTCTTCGTCTTTTTTCTCTCTCTCTTTCTCTCTTCGTCTTTTCTCTCTCTCTCTCTCTCTCTCTCTTCGTCTTTTTCTCTCTCTCTCTCTCTCTCTCTCTCTCTCTCACTCTCTCTCTTCGTCTTTCTCTCTCTCTCTCTCTCTGTCTTTTTTTTCTCTCTCTCTTCGTCTTTTTTTTTCTCTCTCTCTCTCTCTTCGTCTTTTCTCTCTCTCTTCGTCTTTTTTTTTCTCTCTTCGTCTTTTTTCTCTCTCTCTTTCTCTCTTCGTCCTCTCTCTCTCTCTCTCTCTCTCTCTCTCTCTCTCTCTCTCTCTGCGACACATGTACTTATATAGGAGAGAAAATGCACGCACACACACACATATATGTGCGTGTGCGTGTGTCTGTGTGTACTAGACGTACCCGTAACCCGTTGGATCACAACCATTATTCCTATTTATTTTACTTTGATTTCGTAAACTGTGACGTCATATCCTTTAAGACATTCTAAAATTAATAAATATCTTTACATCTTTATTATAATGATATAGAAGTATTATTATCGTTTTAGTATTCACAAATCGAAGTAAAGAGATTTCGTATTGTTTTCCATCTTATTTACATACGTGTTCGTGGCGTGTACCGATACGTAAATCACATAACAAAAGCCGAAAAGAGGCAATCTTTCGCTAAATGCTCACAGAGAAATTACGAAATATTAGTGATTGGTTGAATCAACATAGTACGAGAGGAGCCGAAAGAAATACGTAATTGGCGAAGAGCAGGGTTCTAAAATTCATAAAGATTAGCTAATTACTTTAAGAGTTAGGGTTAGGGATAGGGTAAAGGATAGGGTAAGGGTTAGGGTTAAGTTAGAATTAGGTTAGGGTAAAGGTAAGGGTTAGGGCTAGAGTTAGGCTAGTGTTAGAGTTAGGGTTAAGGTTAGGGTTGAGTTAAGGTTAGGGTTGAGTTAGGGTTAAGGTTAGAGGTAGGGTTAGGGTAAGGGTTAGGCTAATGTACGGGTTAGGGTTAGGCTAGTGTAAGGTTACTGTTGGGTTAGGGTTACTGTAAGGCTAAGAGTTACGGTAAGGGTTAGGGTTAGGCTAGGGTTACGGTTAGGGTTAGGCTAGGGTTAGGGTTAGGGTTAGGGTTAAGGTTAGTGTTAAGGTGAGGCAAGGGTTAGGGTTAGGGTAAGGTTAGGGTTACAGTTAGGTTCAGGGTTCGGGTAAAAGTTATGTTTAAGCTAGGATTAGAGTTAGGCTAGTGTTAGAGTTAGGGTTAAGGTTAGGGTTGAGTTCATGTTAGGGTTCAGTTAGGGTAAGGGTTAGAGGTAGGGTTAGGCTAGGGTACGGGTTAGGGTTAGGCTAGTGTAAGGTAAGTGTTGGGTTAGGGTTACGGTAAGGCTAAGGGTTATGGTAAGGCTAATGGTTAGGGTAAGGGTTAGGGTTAGGCTAGGATTAGGGTCAGCGTTAAGGTAAGGGTTAGGCTAGGGTTAGGGTTAAGGTTAGTGTTAAGGTGAGGCAAGGGTTATGGTTAGGGTAAGGTTAGGGTTAGGCTAGTGTTAGAGTTAGGGTTAAGGTTAGGGTTGAGTTACGGTTAGGGTTGAGTTAGGGTTAGGGTTAGGGTTAGAGGTAGGGTTAGAGTTAGGGTTAGGCTAGGGTACGGGTTAGAATTAAGCTAGTGTAAGGTAAGTGTTGGGTTAGGGTTACGGTAAGGCTAAGGGTTACGGTAAGGCTAATGGTTAGGGTAAGGGTTAGAGTTAGGCTAGGGTTAGGATTAGCGTTAAGGTTAGGGTTAGGCTAGGGTTAGGGTTAAGGTTAGTGTTCAGGTGAGTCAAGGGTTAGTGTTAGGGTTAGGGTAATAGTTATGTTTAAGCTAGGATTAGGGTTAGGCTAAGGTTAGGGTTAAGGTTAGGGTTAGGGTTAGAGATGGGCTAGTTTAAGGGTTAGAATTTGGATTAGGGTTAGAGTGAGAATTAAGTAAGGGTAAGGCTAGGGCTAGGGTTAGGCTAGGGTTAGGGTGAGAGTAAGGTTTGGGGTTAGGCTAGTGTAAGGGTAAGGCTTAGGGTCAGGCTAGGGTTAGGGTAAGGGTTAGGGTAAGACTAGGGTAAGGGTTAGTGTCAGTGTTAGGCTAGGGTTAGGCTAGGGTTAGGGTTAGTCTAAGGTTAGGGGTAGGGTAAGGCTAGGGTTAGGCTAGGGTTAGGGTTAGACTAGGGTTAGGGTTAGGCTAGAGTGAGGGTTAAGGTTAGGGTTAGAATTAGGCCAGAATTAGAGTTAGGGTTAAGGTTAGGGTTAGGGTTTAGTTAGGGGTAGGGTTAAGCTAAGGTTAAGGTTAGGGTTCGAGTTACGGTTAGTATTAGGGTTAGGGTTAAAGCTAGGCTAGGTATAGGGTTTGTATTAGGGTTAGGCTAGGGTTAGTGTTCGATTAGGGTTAGTGTTAAGGTAAGGGTTAGGGTTAGGCTAGGGTTAGAGTTCGGGTTACGGTTAAGCAAGGGTTGGCGGTAAGGTAAGTGTTAAGGTGAGGCAAGGGTTAAGGTTAGGGTAAGGGTTAAGTTTAGGTGTAGGGCTAAGGTTAGGGAAAGGGTTGTGGTTAAGCTAGGGTTAGGGTTAGAATTAGGGTTTGGGTTAAGGTTGTGGTTAGGCTAGGGTTAGAGTTAGGGTTAGGGTTAGGCTAGCGTAAGGTTATAGTTAGGGTTAGGCTAGGATTAGAGTTAGGGTTAGGGTTAGGGTTAGGTTAGGGGTAAAGGTTAGGGTTAGGGTAAGGCAAGGGTAAGGTTAGAGTTAGGGTTCGTGTTAGGGTTAGAGTTAGGTTAGGGTTAGGGTTATGGTGAGGGTTATGCTAGGGGTAGGGTTAGGGTTTGTGGTAAGGTTAGGTTTAGGGTTAGGCTACGGTTAGGGTTAGGGTAAGTGTAAGGGTTAGGGTTAGGGTTTGTGTTAGGGTTAGGCTAGGGTAAGGGCTAGGGTTAGGGTTAGACTATGGTTAGGGTTAGGGTTATGCAAGGGTTAGAGTAAGGTTTACGGTTAGGGTAACACAAGGATAAGCGTTAGGGTTAGGGTTACGCTAGAGTTAGGGTTCTGGTTAGAATAAGGGTTAGGGTTAGAATTAGGGTTGCAGTTAGGGTTAGGTTAGGGTTAGAGTTAGAGTTAGGGTAAGGGTTATAGTAAGGCTTGGGTTATGGTTAAAGTTAGGGTTAGAGTTAGACTAGGTGTAAGGTTAGGTTAGGGTTAGAGTTAGAGTCAGCGTTATGGTTAGGGTAAGGATAGGGTCAGGCTTAGGGTGAGGGTAAGGGTTAGACTAATGTTAGGGTTAGGGTTATGCTAGGGTTAGTGTTAGGTTACGGGTTAGGTTTAGGCTAGGTTTAGGGCTAGCGTTACGGTTTGGGTTAGGCTAGAGTTAGGACTAGGGTTAGGGTTAGTGTTAGGCTAGGGTTAGGGTTAAGGTTTCCAATCTCTTCCTCCTCAATTTACGTCTTAAATAACACATTTTCCACTCTCTAAATATGTATTAGATATGTAGTCGCTATCTCTATATTTATATTGAATTGGTGAGTGTGAATTTCGATTTTCTCATTTTCAAAAATGTAATCACTCCACTTGGATTCTTGACAATGCCAGAAGGTAAATTATCGCACCGGTGATTATGTGATTCCGTGTTACTTTATTTTATTTTATTGCTATGTTTATGATGGACTCTCCCGTCGATATTTTGACGTATGAGTACCCCACCAGGGGCTGCCCACGCATGAATTTTAAATTGCAAGGGTTGCGCAATCCCTAACAACCGCTCTCCTGATGCTTGATTCCAATGGCAAGTACAGTACAAGACGACTGGAAACAATGCCGAGATAAGCAGAGAGCACATACAGCACCTGGTATTCCCAAATGGTCACCCATTTAGTACTGGCCAGGCTCAACGCCGCTTAACTTCGGTGATCTAACGGGAACCATGTGTCAACGTGATTGTGCCGTGTGTGTATATATATATATATATATATATATAAGAGGTTTATGTAGTTTGCTTGAAGCATTGTTTATTGGTATATAGAAATGTAATATTTAGAAGGCAATACAATGCAGAGGTGTGACGGATAGACACAAATTGGAGCAAATAAGACATATAATGGTGGAACAAATGAATTAGTTTCAACCTTAATACCATGTGTACATACACATACATATATATATTTATTATGTTTTTTTTTTTTTTCCCCTTTCAAAACACACATATATCTGTCTATCTACACAATGTTACAATGTTATGTAATACCTGTATCAAGATGGTCTGGTGGAAATTCTGTATGATATAATATATTTTTTTAATTTTCGGGAACTCTTCCCTTCTTCAGAAACGTGTTCAACTCAATTTCAAGCGTGCATATGAAGGCCGCTGTAAGATATAGTCTCGCAGAAAATACCGGTTAAATTTAAATACCAAACCAGATTCAAAAATAAAATAAACTTTAAAAAAAAATTTTTTTTTTTTTTTTAAATTATTATTAATTTATTTTATTATTTTACTTTTTTTCATTAATATTTTATTTATCTACTTTTTATCTAATTCATTTATTCATCTATTTACTTTATTAAACTTTTTATGTTTGTTTGTTTTTACTTTTTAGAATCTTTCCTTTTTTTTTTTGTCGTTAAATTTTAAATTTTAAATTCTAATCTAAATCTTTTTTTTTTTTTTTTTTTTAACCAAGTCTATTCGTTTAAATTAATATGTCGGTTAATACTGCCATTAAACATTGCATTCTCTGTTCGTTTTAAATTATTGTGTGTATTAATATTTAGTTTATTTATTTATTTTATTCTATTTTTATATATGTATATTTCATTAATTAATTCAATATTATCTTTCGTGTAACGCTCAGACAACAATGAAAGGGAGGTAATTCAGTCCATTTGTTGTTTACGTCGCTTGTAATTTAGTTACTTCTAATTGTTAGGCTAAAATATTGTTATAATGAATGTTTCATTCCTTTTTTTTTCCCCCTTTTTTTTATTTTATTTATTTATTGTTTTAAATTATTATTATTAATGTTATCTGGGGTGGTTCCGGTATTTCATTTATTATTATTATTATTATTATTATTATTATTGTTATTGTTGTTGTTGTTGTTGTTGTTGTTGTTTCGTTTTTGCTATTGTTATTATTGTTACTATTATTATATTATTATAGTTAATCTTTTTGTTCGGTTAAGTTATTACTATTATTAGTTTATAGACTTTAATATTTTTTCAATTCATTATTTATTTATTTTTTTTTCCTATTTTTTTTTTCTATTAATTTTTTATTTATTTATTTATTGTTTATCTATTAATTTATTGTACTTAATAATTTATTTATCTTTGTTTTTTTTTTTAAAGATTATTATTTATTTATTCATTTATCTTTATCTATTTTTTTTTTATTTATTTATTTAATTTTTTCCCCGTTTGTTTGTTTGTTTATTTATTTATTATTATTATTATTTTTTTAATTTTATTTTTTGTTTAGTGAGTGTTTGACCTATGTTATATTATTTGTTATTATTATAAGGTGATGTTTTTGTTAGATTATTAGTTTTTAGTATTCATTTAATGGTTAAATTAAGGTAAAATCAATACAACAAGAGTGAGATGTGAAACTATATCAGACTAGAAATGAAGATCCTAATTCGAGTCGGTGATTTATTTGCGGAGATAGTTTTGCTATTAGTATCGATTCTTTTATTCGAAGGTTGCCAACGTTTCTCTCCGTAGCTAGGATATCAATCTTGAATGATTTGCTGGTGTTGCCACATGCATGGATGTGCTTGTGGAAGGAAGAGGTACGTGTTTGTAGGTGTTCTTTGACTCTAATATGTAGGGGTCTCACCGTACTACCAATGTATATTTTGTTGCATGTGGTGCACTGTAAACGGTATACAGTGTAAGTACGGTGGCATATATATATATATATATATATATATATATATATATATATATACATATATATATATATATATATATATATATATATATATATATATATAAAGGAGTAAGGCTACCAACATTTGTAGAATGTTTTTTTCAACATTTATTTATTATTTTGTTGTTTTGTTGTTTTGTTGTTTTATCATTTTATAATTTTAACGCGTTTCAAGCGGTGGTCCTCTTTCATCAGATATGTAAATCCATTTTGTGATGAAAGCGGACCACCGCTTGAAACGTGTTATATAAAATTATAAAATGTTAAAATAACAAAATAATAAATAAATGTTGAAAAAAACATTCTACAAATGTTGGTAGCCTTACTCCTTTACACATATATACTTTTCTCTCGTTGGAAATGCACTAATACATGCTAAGTCTGCGATATCTTGGATTTAGTTAGTTTCTCTGGGAATTTAAACTGCATTTTCCTTTTTTCCAATTATTTTGTTTTGTTTAAAATGACCGAAAGCTTCGTTAGACAATATATTGGGTATTTAGATCTGTATGGCTAGGTTTCCTTCCTCTTATCTAGTTGCCTTTCTGGTACCTAAGGTACTTAAGCTTTTTTTCTTTATTTTTTTTTTCTTTATTTTTTTTCATTTTTTTTTTTTTCAATGCAACTTTTGTTCTTATATAATTTTATTGCTAGCTACCATATCGCAGAATGGTTCTTGGGGGTAGTGTTTGGATAGTATTATTATTATTATTATTATTTACTCACTAGGAGTTATCACACTGGTCATCGTCAGTGGTCACCCACTGCCGACAACCTGTGGTATTCCCTGGAGTCCGAGTGACAACAAGTCTCCTCAGGCCTCCAGTATGCTCCACCTCTTTTCGTTCATCACCGCTGATGACCTTGCAGTAATCGCAACAGCCACCTACCAACGATTTCCCGCTGATAAGGGCCATTGGTCCCCTCTGGGGCCCGAGTGGCAACAAGCCTTCCCAAGGTCCCAGAGCTGTCCGCGCTCTTCCAGTGGAGGTCTGGTTTTGCGCTTTCCCTCCTCGACCCTCTGTCCATAATTTTCGTGGCGTCAACCTATGCTTGCGCCTCTCTCGTGCAGTTGTATTTTCCCCGGTTCTGTTGTTTTGTGCTTCCATGTGTTTTTTCTCCATTCGTTGCTTATGTGGGTTGGTTTCCACATTCGAGGGCATTTCTCAGGATTGTAGCTGTTTTGATCATTACTGTCCTTTGTATGGTCTCAGTTATCCCTTTGATTCCTATTTCTCCTAGTCTTTTCTCCATGTTTTTGGGGACTGTTCCTAGTGCTCCTATGATTATTGGTGTTATACTGACTTTCTTCATGTTCCATATTCCTTTCAATTCTCTGGCAAGTTCAGTATATTTGTTTCTCTTTTCCGTCTCTTTGATCTTCACTCTGTGGTCTGCTGGAACGGCAAAGTCCACGATTTTGCAGGATTTTTCTTTCTTGTTGATTATTATCATATCCGGTCTCCTTGCTGTTATGGGTTTGTCTGTTTGTACATTCATATCCCATATGATTTTGTGTTTTTCGTTTTCTAGTACAGTTTCTGGTTTGTGTTTGTACCGTTTTCTTGCATATTCTAAATTCAGTTGTTTGCACATTTCCCGGTGTACTTCTTTCCCCATGCTGTCATGTCTGTTCTTGTATTCCCTTTGTGCTAGCTTGCTGCATTCACTTATTATATGATTTATCGTTTCGTCTCTTTGTCCACACAATCTGCATTTGCTGTTTTCCTGGGTTTTATCTATCTTTGCTTTAATAAAGTTTGTCCTAATCGCATTGTTCTGTGCGGCCGTTAGCAGAGATTCCGTTTCTCTGTTCAGGTTTCCTTTTCTTAGCCATGCCCAGCTGTTTTCATTGGCTTCATCGCTTGTGAGTCTTATAAAGCGTCCATGTAGTTGTTTTTCTTCCCACTTTTCCTTTCTTGTCTTTTTGTTTCTGGGTTCAGTGCTTCCGGGGTCGTTTGTTGGGCTGGTGTCTCTTGCTGTGGTGATCAGTCTTTCCGTGTTCTGGGTTACATATTTCTCCAGCTCTTTTTTGGTGTCTTCCACACAGTCTTCTATACTTACCAGTCCTCTACCTCCTTCATTTCTTTTCACGTAGAGTCTGTCCGTGTCGTCTTTTGGGTGAAGTGCATTGTGCATAGTCATTAGTTTTCTAGTTCTTTGGTCAAGGTGCCTGAGTTCTTCTTTGGTCCAGCCTATGAATGGTCCAGAGTATCTTATTAGTGATACAGCCCATGTGTTTATCCCTTTTACTAGGTTTCTGCTATATAGTTTAGTTTCTAAGAGTTTCCTTGTTCTTCGTAGATATTCTTTTCCAATCTTCTCTTTCATTTCTGTATATTTAATTGTGTCTGCTTCCAGAACTCCCAGGTATTTGTAACTAACTTGTTCTCCTAGCGCCCTCATCTCCTCTTGGTTGGGGAGTTCTATACCTTCTGTCGTCTCCAGTTTTCCTCTTTTGATCTCTAGCAGTGCACATTTTTCTATTCCAAACTCCATTTGGATATCCTGGCTGAATATCCTGGTTGTGTTTATCAGCTTTTCCAGTTCTTTTTTGTTTTTTGCAAACAGTTTAAGGTCATCCATGTACATCAGGTGGTTTATTCTTTGTTCTGTATCCGTAAACCTGTATCCGGCATCACACTTTCTGAGTATGTAGTTGAGTGGCATCATGGCTATTATAAACAGTAGTGGTGATAGAGAGTCTCCTTGAAAAATGCCTCTCTGTATTTTTATCTCAGACAGGTATTGTCCTCCGGCTGTCAGTTTTAGTCTCCATGTTTCCATCGCTTTCTGGATGAGATTAATAATCCTGTCTGGTATCTTGTATAACTTTAAGCATTCAATTATCCATGTTTGGGGGATTCTGTCATAGGCTTTCTTGTAGTCAATCCATGCCATGGTTATGTTCTTTTGTCTGCTCTTCACCTCCTTCAGGGTCTTTTGATCAATGTATAGTAGATCATGTGCCCCTCTTTGACCTTTCCAGCATCCTTTTTGTTCCTCGGGGAGCAGTCCACGTTTGTCCAGGGATTGGTAGATTTGTTCTCTCAGTTGTGCTGTGAGAATTTTCCACATTATTGGTAGACATGTTATCGGTCTGTAGTTGCTGGGGGTCGTTCCCTTTTTGGGGTCTTTTTGTATTAGTGTTGTTCTTCCTTCCGTCATCCATTCTGGTATGTCTGTTTTGCGGATACATCCGCTCAGTTTCTGCGCTATTCTTTCATGCAGGCTCGTGAATTTTTTAAACCAGTATGCATGTATTCCATCGTGGCCTGGTGCTCTCCAGTTTGCCATTTTTCTTAGGGTTTTCTTGATCGTTTCTTTGTTGATTTCTGTTTCGGTTCCTTCTTCGATTTCTTGCAGTTCATCTTTCATGTTTTTCAACCATTGGGCATTCTTGTTGTGCTTTTCTGGTTCTTCCCATATCTTGCTCCAGAATTGTTTTGTTTCTGTTGGGTTCGGTTGCTCTGTCGTTGTTTTTTCTCCATTTACGTTTTTGTAAAACTGGCTTTCATTGTTTTCAAAGGTCCTGTTCTGTTTGCTCTGTTCTGATTTGTACCTGTATCGTCTCAGTCTTCCTTCTATTGCTGCTATCCTTTGTCTTATTTCTTCATGTTTCTCATTTAGTTTTTCCTTGCGTTTCTGATTTTTGTTTCTTAATCGTTTCATGTCCTCCTTCCTTCTGTTCACGGTTTTAGCTTCTTTCCGAAGTTTGGTGATCTGGGTTTCCAGTCTGATTTCCCATCCAGGTTTTGTCGGTCCTCTCTTTTGTCCATTCTCTTCGTTTCTTAGTTTCATACTTACCGATTTTGCCCCTGCATATATCAGGTTGTTTAGGTCTGTAATAGTTTCTGTTGGGATGTGTGTGAGGAGTCTGTTTACTCTTTCTGTTTCTGCTTGTAACTTCTTCGCTACTTCATTCCTGAGAGATGGGAGTTTTGTTTTGTTTTCTAACATGTATCGTCTTATGTTCTCCACTTCACTTGCTTCTTTTTCGTTGAGTTCTATCTCAGCAGGTTCTGTGGTTCCGCAGTCTTCTATCTCCCCCGGTTCTGTGATTCCGTAGTCTTCAATCTGATCAGTTTCAGTGTGTATGTTTTGCCCGTCCTCTTCCTGTGGTCTCTCCTTTGGTGGTGTTTCTTGCTCCGTTTCGCCATTAGCCTTCTGTCTGATTTCCGTCAGTTCCATCTCCGAGAACCATCCTCGCTTGAGGATCTGTCTTGCTTGATCTGCTATCCTTTGTTCCGTTGTATGGTAGTCACTAGCAATGTCCCAGAGATGTTTCATTCGTTTTCGGTAGCCTCTTTCTATAGGGTAGCGGCTTTTATAGTAGCACTCCATCACCAGTCTGTTCTCTTTCATGGTCCATTTCTTTCTATATCTTTCCAGTTTGCTGTTTTCGCTCTGGTTTTCTTGTCTCTGGTCTGTGTCCTTGTCATACCTGGAATCAGAGAGGTTACTTACCTGGTTCTTGTCCGTTGTCTTGTTTCTGAAATGAGAAGGGCCAACATTCGCAGGATGCGGACCGGGTCCCCCATGTTGGCTAACGAGGGAGCACCTGCCCATCATGACACTCAGGTCTTTCTCCTGAGTCCCACGGCTTGTATTGTTATTATTGTGCATTATTCATATTTTTGGTGTGTGTGGCCACACCAGGCCCAGGCTTATTTTGCCTGTGGTCCTGTCACAGGGATAGTGATTGTCACATTCATTTTAATGAGTGATATTGTGCACTACCACACACAAAAAAAAAAAAAAAAAAAAAAAAGAGAAAAAAAAAATGTTTATATATATATATATATATATATATATATATATATATATATATATATATATATATATATATATATATATATATATATATATAAATGTTATATAAGGACATAGTTATAAGTTTTCTTGGCTACTCCATGGTAGCAGATGCAGGGAGACGATAGGTTCCCCTCCATTTTTCTGCTTGTGTATTACCGATGTATTCTCGATTGTAGTGCAAGGAGATGGGGGGTTCGATTTCCGCTTCTGCGGATTCTTCGTTAATTAAAACTACATTATGTAAAATAGGGGCCGGTTTTTATCCAGAGGTTTGAGCAACAAATCTCTTTATTATTATTATTACCATCGGAGCTGTCGAGGAAAGCTTTTAACAAAATCGGGGGGTGGGCATCGAAGATTTGCAGCCTATTAAGAGCCACGAGATATTTATAGATTCATTGCTAAGAGATAGTTGGAAACCTGAGTGAGGGATAAAAAGGACTAGGATAAAATTGAATAAAAATAAATATTAAAAAGGATAGAAATAACACTTAAAAGAAGATAAAAAATTAAAACAAACCAAAAAAAGAAGAAAAGGCCTTGGATTACAGGGTGAAAAATACTAGTATTGTTTGAGATTAGTAAAATGCTAAATACATTTAAAATGGCGAAACATGAAAAGGACTTAGCTTTGAAGGGGAAGCTGTAACATCTTTCGTGTAGGTTCGGGTTATTGAGGTGGCCGCTATAGTGATCTTCTCAAACGGATTCACATTGGGTCTAAGGGAACGGTCGAAGGGGCTTTTAACAAAACCGGGGGGGGGGGGGCATCGAAGATTTGCAGCCTATTAAGAGCCACGAGATATTTATAGATTCATCGCTAAGAGATAGTTGGAAACCTGAGTGAGGGATAAAAAGGACTAGGATAAAATTGAATAAAAATAAATATTAAAAAGGATAGAAATAACACTTAAAAGAAGATAAAAAATTAAAACAAACCAAAAAAAGAAGAAAAGGCCTTGGATTACAGGGTGAAA
>OY744542.1:51519273-51584273 GCA_963556195.1 Sepiola atlantica
CGCGAAAATATGGCGATTTTTTTTTATACAACATGGACGACAATACCAAATCGGTCGTGCGACGAATCGAAAAAACGAATCAAAACATAAATAAACAGAAGCTGGCGCTACTGTTTAACCAAACATGCATAAGAGAAGGAATGCTGCCTAATTACACAAATATATATATATATATATATATATATATATATAGAAATTGGTAGTTTGCTGTAAGCATTGCTGGGAGTAATAATAAGAGTTTTTAAAAAGGTTTAAGGCAATGCGAAGATCCGGGTTGCTGGAAGCTGTGAAGAACAAAAACAGAACAAAACCGAAATAAGTCGGATATAGATCGAAAGGTTTGTTTATTTTTCTAGACAGCAAGGGTGTTAGTTTGTAATGTCCGGATTGTCAAGAATCAATTTGATATTTCGAGAGATTTTTTTTTTTTTTTTTCTTCTTCCTCTCCTTGTCAAAAATAAATAAAAGAAAAATCCCGGGTACCGAGAAAATGCCAGGAGCGCTGGGGGGTTAAACCGGAAGTGTTCAGAGTAAAGTATTCAGAGGAAAACTAAATAGATTCATTTTATTTATTTATTTATTTTTTTTTTTTTTTAAATATATATATATATATATATACACCCATATATATATGTAATTGTCTGTTGTTTCTATTTATTTAATTTTTATTTTTATTTATATGTTTATTATTATTGTTATTTGTTTTTTTTTGTTTTTTTTGTTTTTTTTTTTTCCGTATATAAAACGTAGTTATTACTTATAGTATATATGTTTGTCAACAGGCTGATACCGGCATTAGATTTTAAATGTGTGTTGATAGCTAATTATTTGTTGTCGGTGCAGTATATTAAAATTTAGTTATGTCTGGTTGGAAGTTTCTCAACCATTAAAACTATATTTAAAAAAAAAAAAAAAAAAAAAAACTTTTAGTCCCAAGTCTTTCAGTGGAAAATCACTCATGTAAGTCAATTTATTTTTTACATTTTTTATCTAACACAATTTTAAGGGATCATCAGTTGTTTACCATGAAAAACTGTTTCAGGAATTTATATATATATATATATATATATATATATATATATATATATATATATATATATATATATATATATATAAGAATGTGCTGTTTTCAAGTGTCTCGCGTTTCACCATCTTGTCGTGTTGTGCGTATCGATTGTAAACTCGGCTTGATTTTGGCACCTCGGGACAAGCATCAAAAGACCTGATAAAGATGCATGTATTTCATTTTTGTGTCTCGGCCAGTGTCATGTTACAATCTCGTTAGAGATGGTATCGGGCGGGGCGGAAACGATAGCCTTGTGGACGGTCACTAACTGGGGCCGCGGGTTTCAGACCACAGTGACTTCGTTGCCGTCGATGGAAAGGAACGTTCTATTAAATCAAAGTAGACGCTGTTGAGGTGACAGTGTTATCTAAAAGCGTCTGCGAGTACACGGCGTTCTTCATCGGTCGCTGACGAAATCGATGACGTCGAATAACTTCTGCCGTTACGGGCACAATAAAATGCAAGGACACACATTCATTCGTCGGTCACGACAATCACGTGTACCACTCAGCATCATCATTCCAAAGACTAAGCTCCTCTCCTTTCACCACCAACGCTCTGATCCCCACTTTGGCCCAGTTGAAATAAACGGTAGGTTCGAGTTGGATGTGGGATGATTCCTGCGACGTCTTTTGCAGGGTAAATCCAAGTAGAAAGCTCAATGTAGGTACAGAGCAATATAGCTAATAGTTAGCTCCTCTTCTTTCACCACCAACGCTTTGATCCCCACTTTGTCCCAGTTGAAATGAACGGTTCTCCCCTTGAGGAAGTCCACTGCTTTGATAAGCTCCTGGGACTAATTTTATCTTCGAACTTGAAATGGAAGACTTACATCAAATCTGTTGCTAAGACCGCTGGAAAAATGGTTGGATCATTCTACCGCTCCAGAAAGTATCTCACGCCCGACGCCATCCTCTACTTATACAAGAGTCAAATATGTCCTCAGATGGAGTACTGCTGCCACATATGGGAAGGTGCTGCTCAGAACACTTTTTCCTGCCTTGACAGTTCGAAAACCGATTTCGAAATCTAGTGGGGGATGCCCTCTTCTCTTCCCTACAGTCACTCTCTCACATAAGAGATGTCACTAGTCTTTCTCTACTCTACCGTTATTTTCATAGCAGGTGCTCGACTGAGCTCAAATCTATAGTCCCTCCCCCTTGTAAAATATTCACAACTAGAACTCGCTTAGCTACTACCACTGTCAATAATTTTCTTTTCTCCCTCTGTGTGCCCAAGACGAAACGAAAATTCCATCTGCAGAGTTTCTTTTCTAGAACTGCCCATCTGTGGAACACAGTGCCGCGAGCCTGCTTCCCAGCCGACTACAATATGGTCGTCTTCTAAATCCAATGTAAACAAGTTTTTGTTGAACCGTCCCCGTAAATAATATTTAACCACTGGTCTATAGAAGTCTATTCTTATCCATCTATTGATGTAATGTTATTATACGGGACGCGAATTTTGAACACGAATCGTCTGAAAACTGATTTGAGGTCAAAAATTTTTAAAAAAGAACAAATAATTATGTTGAAACAAAAATGGATAAAGCGAAAACATCCATTGTCCATGATGTCAGTAGGTTAAAAAGCACGACCAACAAAACGGATTTGAGGTCAAAATTTTAAAAAAAAGAACAAATAATTATGTTGAAACAAAAATGGATACAGCGAAAACATCCATTGTCCATGATGTCAGTAGGTTAAAAAGCACGATCAACAAAAGAATGGAATTTTCCGAGAAAACTGTGATGTCGAATAGGATCACAGCAAACTACCTTATAGCTGATGTCGGATGAGGTAAACAAAAGATTATTTCAACATGCTCACGGCTAATGTCGATGCAGAAAAGAGAGTCTGACAAATAAACCGACTCGTGGGGAAGAAGAAGAAGAAGAAGAAGAAGAAGAAGAAGAAGAAGAAGAAGAAGACCCCGTTTGTTATTTTGTAAATAAATTTAACTCAAAACAAATAACATAATATTTAAAAAAACTGTTTTACTCATGCATTGAGCACTGTGTATAAAAATATACATATGGCAAGTAAGTTCGACAAAAACGTTTGTGTTGCATTCCCGGGGAAAATCATCAGGCTAATTGCATAGATTTACATTTCAAGGATGTTTTATAGTTATGCAGTGCCTACTCTAGCTTTCAACCAATAAGAGTCCTTGATTTTGTTATCCTCTCAAGAAATGAATTTCCTCCCCTTTGTTTTAAAGAGATTTGAGCGATCATCACTAGGTGGATCGAACAATGGGTGACCTTATTATGGCTCATAAATACTAAGTCGTTTTACCTGTCACATTTTTTCTAACTTTTATTCACCTCAAACAAGGGGGCACATTGCCACTGAGACGTAAGGGCTACTGTGAATTAGGGGCCAGATTTATAGGGGCCATCCTAAGTGGGGAGTTGTGCACCAAAATGTTTGTTCATATTACATTTAAATTTTTTGCATGTTAGCAGAATCAGGGAAGCATGGGAAATGAAGGGAATTCCAAAAGCTAGCAGTTCGGGGGAAGAAACTGTAAGACTAGTAAGCTTCCCGGCATCGTGGGACCTCTAGAGTGAAGAGGTGGGATTTTGCTGCTTGTCGAATTGGTCGGAGATATTTACGTTGAGGGGGGGGGGTAGTGCCGCGATTTTATCGGAGCACATCCCATTGAAGTACTTTTAAAACAAGCACAGGGATGCAGCACTGCGGCGATGGGACAGTGGTTGGGGCTTGGTTGACAGTGCGGGACCTATTAGATTGGAGACTCTTTTTTGAACCCTGTCTAATAGGGAAAAACTAGTAGTTGATGCTCCAGCCCGGATATGGCAACAGTACTCCATGTATGGGCAAATGCTGGCTTTGTAGAGATATATGGTACTGGCAGGTGTGAGATGTTTTCTCGCCCAGTAGAGGGATCTCACCTTCTTTGCAGCAGCATTGGTAATGTCTTCTCTGTATTTATTTCAATTCATGTTGCCCGTAGACTTGAAAACGACAATGTTATAGTCAGCTAGGAAGCAGTTCTGCAGCACCGTGTTTCAGACGGGCGATTCTGGGTAAGAAACTCTGCTTAGTTCTACGAATTTATTGACAGTGGTTGTAACTAGACGAGTTTTTGTTGTGAATGTTTTACAGGGGGCCATAGAATGAAACTCAGTCGAGCACCTGCCATGAAAGTAACGATAGAGTAGAGAACGACTAGCAACGTCTCTTCTGTGAGCAAGAGGCTCTATGGTGGAGAAAGCGGCATCGGCCACTAGATTTCAGAGTCGGTTGTGCACCTTGCCAAGGAAGAAAAGGGTGGTCTGAGCAGCACCTCCCCAGATGTGGCAACAGTACCTCCCCATCTTGGGACGTATTTGATTCTTATACAGGTAGAGGATCGAATCAGGCGTGAGATACTTTCTGGAGCAGTAGAATGGTCCAACCATTTTTCCGCGACATTAGCAACGGATTTGATGTAAATCTTCCATATAAGGTCTAGAGTGAAGGTCAGCCCAGAAGCGTATCAAAGCAGCGGGTAGGGGGCGGCTCCCCAATAGGGGCAAAGTGAGGATGAGAGCGTTGATGGTGAAAGGGGAGAAGCTTGGTCTTAGACGAATTAAAAGTAACCAGACACATTTATCTCCATTGCACGACATGCTCCAGGTTGGAAGAAAAATAATCAGAAAGTTCTTGAATTATAATCTTTATAGACCTTATATAAATTCTTATTGGGTCAGCATTATAATTAACATACGGCTCATATATATATATATATATATATATATATATATATATATATATATATATATATATATATATATATATATGAAAATATTTGTTATTGTTTATTATCTATGGACGTATTCGTTTCGTCTTTTTTCAATCAAGACTCATCAGCATAGAAGTATGACTATTCACTACCGGTCACATGATTTGAAACCACGGATTACAAGTATTTTTCAACTCAAATCCAACGTCGTTAACCGTGCGGCCAATATTTGAATAGCTGATAAACCATGGTAGTTTAAACACATGTCCAGGCATTCTACTACTATTAAGGAATGATGCATTATAAAGCAAATGACGTCATGCTGTGTTTGTACTACCACTAATATATATATATATATATATATATATATATATATATATATATATATATATATATATATTATCTAAGTTGAAAATGATATCTTAAAATTTATTTTCTTTCTATGTTTGATAATACTTCTACTCTTGGACCAAATCTTTTCATTTCCATATATATATATATATATATATATATACATATATATATATATATATATATATATATATATATATATATATATATATATATATATATATATATATATATATATATATATATATAGTTCGGCGACAAGTCATTTCTTATGCAAGCGTCATTAAAGGCCACGGAGTTTTCTCTCTTCACGATCTTTCTTGTCAATTTCTCAACGCGGCGAGCGATTCGTCGGTTTTCTGGTGTTAATTGGTGGAGTATGGCACCTAAGGTCGAGAGACCGAAAGCGCTCGAGGAATGGCCGACGACACAACGCTAGGTGCCATACTCCACCAATTAACACCAGAAAACCGACGAATCGTTCGCCGCGTCGAGAAATTGGCAAGAAAGAGAAAACTCCGTGGTCTTTAATGACGCTTGCATATATATATATATATATATATATATATATATATATATATATATATATATATATCATAAATTAGTTGTAAAAGAAAACAATAAAGAACTCAGCCGTTCTACAAGAACTAGTATAAAGTCTTTTATGTAAAAACTATACATTACAATGTCTGTTTGGTGTACCGGGGTTTCATCGATCTTGAGTAGAAACCGTATCATTGTTATCAAACCGAATTATCAGCACCGTTCAGTGGTCGAAAACTTCGATAAACACGGGGGATCAGTGCAAGCGGTGCCCGCTTTTTGTGTTCCTCCATAATAGATAATTTCGCTCGTAAAAAGCTGTCTGATGTCATTGTTTAATGGGGGATAATGTTTGTTATTTCTATTTTATGGGGCGTTTTTTTAATATATTTTGGTTTAATTCCAGTAGGTTTTTTATCGGCCGAATTCTTTTTCTATTTCAGTGTAACTTATTTACTATGAGTATATTTTTATACTATACACACACGCACACACACATGTACACACATATATATATATATATATATATATATATATATATATATATATATAGAGAGAGAGAGAGAGAGAGAGAGAGAGAGAGAGAGAGAGAGAGAAAGGGGAGAGGAGAGAGACAAATATAAAGAGAGGGGTATATATATATATATATATATATATATATATATATATATATATATGTGTGTGTGTGTGTGGGGGGGGGGGTGTGGGGGTGTGGGGGTGTGTGTCTATCTATCAGATCGGGCTGGTTGCCAGGACCATATTGACCCAACTCGTCCGTACTTCCCTGTTCGTCATGGCTCTGAGAATCAGTATCTTCGGTCAACTGTTTTGTGTACGTCTTATAGGGTCGACCAACCTTAACTGTTCCGTGTGTTGGCGTCCGTAAAATCAGATCACTGATAACCTCTTCATTGCTTCTATAACAATGTCCAGCGAATCTCACTCTCCTTTCTTTTATTACTGATGATATCTTGGACAAACACTCAAGTATAAGTCCTAGTACTAAGAAATATAATGAGAAAGGGAGATAGTTTGTAATATGATTAGATGCCCCAAAGACTCAAGTATAAGTCCTAGTACTGAGAACTATAATGAGACAGTGAGAGAGTTGAAATATGATTCGGTTCCCTTCGCCCCCCCCCCCCCTCAATTCCGATGCCCGGAGCCATAGCCTCGTCGTTCCTCCCACCCACCCCCTCTCTGCACGGCATTGATCAAGATACCGGAAGTTAAAGCTTGATTAGTTTACAAATAGATCCGACCACTCCTCAAGAATGAGGAGTGGTCAATACATACTAGCACACATACCGGATCCTCGGAAAGTGGGTGTCGGGGGCGGCTTGCCAAACAAAACAGGTACAGACGCGCATTTATTATTAGAGAAGTGCGCGAATAAATACGTTTGTAATTCACATTCAAAACACACGCGCCCTTTCTCTCGATCGACGAAGCACCGGGACCTTCTGAACACTTAACACGTAGCGTTCAACGGGTGGACGGGGATTTAGCGAGCGCAAGGGTGGGGGTGAGGGGTACTCCTGTCTATAAGTGTCCTCGAGAACAATGGGTCCCGAAAGGTAACAGCTTATTCGAGTACAGGGAAATCACCAACCCGCCCAATCACTCTCACCCGGCGCAGAACTTGAAAGGGGGTAGCTCTATTCTTCAATAAAAAAAACACAGTTTAAACAAATTTCCTTCAGGTACGCAAATCTATCAATTCAGATTATATATATATATATATATATATATATATATATATATATATATATATATATATATATATATATAAATATGAGTATTTTTATTTATACAAACATGTAAATAATCTGCGACACTGGCATGTCGATGTTATCGTTCAACAGTTGTTAGAAACGGAGATCTCATCAGGAAGAATTTAAATCCGAACCTTATTTGGGAAGAATGAAATGGGAGGAGAAAAGAAAAGGAAATTTAGAATTTTGAAAGTCAAATTTGAAAATCGAATTAAAAATGAAATAAAGTTAAATAAAATAAAATATGAATTCATTGAGGATATAGAAACAAAGGAGAGAGGGAAGTCGGTAGGAAGGAGGGGGAGAAAATTTTTTTAAAAGGGGTCTGGGAAAAGTAATTAAAAAACATAACTAATGTCTGGAAGTGTGTTGGTAGGCAAAGACGCGTCAATATCAGCTTGATGTTTCGATGGGTAGCAAGGAAAAGGAAGTCAAAAACACACAGCTAATGTCTGAATGTGTTAATATATATATATACATATATATATATATATATATATATATATATATATATACATTTTCTGTTTTATTTTACTTCAGCCGAAGTCCTCAGAAATCAAGGGGCCTCTTCCTGGGGCTAATACTTTATCTCTATATGCGAAACATAGATATTCGAATATTCTACAAAAGTTTTCCTTTATTTTTCAAACGTTGAGTTAGTAAAGAAGTGAAGAACATTAATTTTCTTCTCCCTAATTGACCAGTTAAGTATGTTATATTATATCTTTCTTGTAGTCTCTTGGTTTTACCAGATTCCAGGACAAGAATTCATCTAGTCTGGTGGAGTATCCAGCTAAGTTCTATTACTTGGAGTAACATTACCCGGAGAAGGTGCACCTTTCCTCGTATGAGCCAGTATATAGCCGTATCGAGGGGATCTTATTTGTGTTTGGAATACTATGTTATTTTTAATATTTGGTCAGAGTTTACCTGTAGGGTGGAGTATCCTCATGTCAGGTTGTCCTGACAAACCCTTGTACAAAAAGATCGAAGACACTCGAGAATTGTGTCTAGTAGGTAATTCAAACTCTTCACATACATAATATATGTGTGTTTATAAAAAAAGTCATCCACAGGCAGCTGTTTCGTCATCTACAACCTAGATGACGAAACATATACATATATATATATATATATATATATATATATACAGGGTGGGCCAAAATAAGGGTCCTATCTTTAAATTTGAATAACTTGAATTTGAATAACTTCCACAAAATAAAAGTTAAACTCACCAAACTTTATGTGTGTGTAGACTGACCCTTCCGAGATTTTTTGAAATAAACAAAACAAATTTTAGCCGAAAAACACTTCTTAAAACTTACAAAAACTAAAGTATTGTTTTTTACACTGTTTTGAGAGTTTTTTAAGCAAAAATAATGTTTTCTAAATGAGGGTACGTTCCTTAGGGCTAATACGGCTCATGCTTGCTTCGGAAGGGGTCCTTTACTTATTCTAAAAAAAAAAATAAAAAAAATAAAAATAAATAAAAAAGTTATGAATTTTTAAAAATAGGACCCTTATTTTTGCCCACCCTATATATATATATATATATATATATTTAAATTCCCGAAACAGTTTTTCATGGTAAACAACTGATGATCCCTTAAAATAGTGTTAGAAACTAACTAATATAATAACTGTAAAAAATAAATTGACTTACATGAGTGATTTTCCACTGGAAGACTTGAGACTATAAGATTTTTTTTTTTGTTTTTTTTTGTATATTTTTTATTTATATAGTTTTAATGGTTGAGAAACTTCCGAGACTATATATATATATATATATATATATATATATATATATATATATATATATATATATATATATATATATATATATATATTTATATATATATATGTATATATATTTATATATATATATATATATATATGTATATATATTTATATATATATATATATATTTATATATATATATATATATATTTATATATATATATATATATATATATATATATTTATATATATATATATATATATATATATATATATATATATATATTTAAATATATATATATATATATATATATATATATATATATATATATATATATATATATATATATATATATATATATATATATATATATATATATATATCCCTACAGACGCTAGCGTTTCAAGCTCATTGCTCTCATCGGTGTAGGAAAGTAACAATTTCAGACAGTCGGAAGGCGCGAACCCGGTTCACAGAGTCAGCTACTGGAAAATGCCGCGTGATTAAGGGGAATTGAGATATGTATGTGCCAAAAAGGGGGCAACAAACAGAAGGCTAATCGAAAGGGTTCGACGAACATATTCGGAACTTTGTAGAGTTTGTATGGTTGTTGGTTCATAGATATTAATCCAATGAAGCTACGCTGTGCATAAGACAGTTCTCAATAACAAATATAATAGCAGTAATTTTTCATACAAACATGTTTGGCTACATACGTACATACATATGTCGGCTGTAACTTTATTAAAAGTTTAGCTTCCTCAGGCCACTATAAATATACTGAAAAGATGAATGGATTCAATGCTAGCATAAAGTTTTGGTTGGAAAAGGGGGGTCGTAAAGGGATAGTATTTATTTACCTCCTGTCCAGGAGGTTAGGCACAAGGCCAGGTTTATCTTACTCCCACAAGTAAGATGTGACCCAAGGTCGGGTCGGGAAAGTGGGGTCTCAAAAAACAGCACCCGAGAGGTGAGCACTCTAGCCATTAAAAATTGCCTGTGCAGCCCCGTCAGCATTCCCCGGTAGGGGCGCCTCAGGCAGTAAGCAATAAACTTACTCCTCCCCAAAGAGGGGAAGCAAAGCCTGGGAGGGTGGACCTCCTAGAACTGCACAGGACCGACCCATAGACCGGCGTAAATCAAGCCCTGAAGGCCAAGACAATACCAGTCTATGGGGTGCAGTATCCATCGGAACAGATACTACACTTTGATCTTAGCCAAAAGGCCCGAAAGAGATAGTAGAAGGTATTCAATTTAATCTTATACATATGCATACGTATACATAATGTATATGCTCATACATATTCACACACATATATACACAGAAGAATCCGACAAAGAAAAGGGGTAAGTAGTTAAACGGTTTAGAATTATAGATATGAAAAAATATATATATATATAAATAAATTAACCTAGAATGTGGAAATCACATACTTACGTATCTTATGGCTATGTAAGCATATTACTACAAGACCTCTACCGATATTCACATAGGAACCCAAAATTAAATAAAATAAAGTAAAATAGCCCACACACGCACATACCTCATTTTATATTTATTTATTCATTTATTTATTTTATTTTTATTTTTTGTTCTTATATACTTCCTTCCCAGATCAGAAAGATGTGACACAAGGTCGGAAGATGGGATTGGAAAGCCAGCGCCCGAGAAGTTGAGCACTCTGGCCCCGTCGGCATTCCCCGACAATTAGCAATAAACTGACCTCTCCTCAAAAAGGTGAGAAAGCAAAGCCTGAGATGGTGGACCTCCTAGTACTGCACAGGACAACCCATAGACCGGCTGAATCAAGACCCGAAGGGTAAGACGGTGCCGGTCTATAGGGTGTAGTATCCATCGAAACAGATACTACACTTTGATCCCAGCCCAAAGGCCAAGATGAAAGATTTTCTTATATTTATATTTATATGCATGTATACACTTGCGTACATCCATATATATATATATATATATATATATATATATATATATATATATATATATATATATATATATATATATAGTAAGCAATGAAAATATATATGGCAATCAAGCTACACAGAGGCTCCCGTGTTTCATCCCCGGGGGGAATCGTCAGGCTAACTGATACATAAAAAAATTATATCTCCTTATAATATTTTATGTGGATACATGAAGTACTAATATATATATATATATATATATATATATATATATATATATATATATATATCGATTGATTCACTTTCTTTTTGTCCTTTATTCTATTTTTTTATTTTCATTTTTTATTTGTTATTTCTATTTTTATTTCGTTTCGTTTCTCTTCTACTCCGCTCAATTCAGTTTTTTAGTGCCATTTAAACTATATACATTTGACAATCATAAAAGTAGACAAATGAGACCCCACATATAGGTCTGATGTCTAAGATGAAAATCTCATTAATGCGTGTAAGAATTAATTGGTGCATGTATTTTACAGGGTGCCTTCTGCCACCATTGCTGCACTCAAAAATAAAGCCAACATTGCACATGACATTCTCAACACACGTCTTGTATCTCGGATCAAATCTTTTTTTTTTTAAATGCATGCAGCACTTTAAATAATGAACACATTTATTTATAGCAGGGTTGTTCCCTTTGCTCCCCCAAAAAATAAATGTCTATTATCTACGACATTAATCTCATGAAATTTATATAATTCATAGATACTTTTATTTTACAGAGGGCGTTCTGCCTCCTGTGAACCTTCAAAAATAAATCAAACATAGCACATGTCACTCCACATATAGGTCTAGTCCAAATATCATAGAGTAAATGTAATTATTTCATTCGTGTGTACATTTATTTTACAGGGTGAGTTCTGTCCCCTTTTTCTCCCAACAGATATAAATAAAAAATAACACATGACAATATACACACAGGTTCAATGTCTATGGTCCAAATATCATAAAAGTTATGCAATCCTTTAATTAATGGATATATTTACTTATATGTTTCTTTGTCCTCTTTGTTTCCTTCAAAAGTAATTTAAACATAGCACATGACACTTCATTGAATGACCTACTAGACACCATCCTCGGGTGTCTTCAGTCTTTCTCTACAAGGGTTTGTCAGGACAACCTGACATGAGGATACTTCGCCTTACAAGTAAAACCTGATCAAATATTGAAAATAACATAGTATACGAAGCCCAAATAATATCGCCTCGTCCCGGCTTTACACTGGCTCATACGAGGAACGGTGCACCTTCTCCTAGCAATGTTATCTCGAGTAAAAGCACTCAGCTGGATACTCCACCAGACCAGATTATTTTTTGTCCTAGAATCCGGTACGACCAAGAAATCATAAGAAAAATATACTGTAAAATATTTAACTAGTAAATTGGGAAGAGAAATATTAATGTTCTTAACTTCTTTACTAACTAAACGTTTGAGAGGTAGAGGAAAACTTTAATGGAACACTGGTATATCTATCTATACAGAGATCAAGTGTTAGCCTCATTTTTTTTTTTGATTTCTGAGAAGTTACACTGAAGTAAAATAAAAAATAAAAAGAGTACTGCACCCCATAGACTTGTATTGTCTTGGCCTTCGGGACTTGATTTACACCGGTCTATGGGTCTGTCCTGTGCAGTTCTAGGAGGTCAACCCTCCCAGGCTTTGTCTCCCCTCTTTGGGGTGGAGTAAGTTTATTGCTTACTGCCTGAGGCGCCCCTACCTGGGAATTCCGACTGGGCTGCCCAGGCAAATTTTAATGGCCAGAGTGCTCACTTTCTCGGGCGCTGGCCTTTCAAACCCCACTTTCCCGACCCGACCTTGGATCACATCTTACTTGTGGGAGTAAGATAAAAACTGGCCTTGTGCCTAACTCCTGGAGAGGAGTAAATAAATACACACATATCTTCGCATACGCGTGTGTGCCGTATGTCTCCTCTATACGTATAGACATATATCTAAATGTTACGAATACAAGCGAGCTAATTTTCTGGATCATAAGTACCAACGATCCTCTTTGGGGTGGAGTAAGTTTATTGCTTACTGCCTGAGGCGCCCCTACCTGGGAATTCCGACTGGGCTGCGCAGGCAAATTTTAATGGCCAGAGTGCTCACTTTCTCGGGCGCTGGCCTTTCAAACCCCACTTTCCCGACCCGACCTTGGGTCACATCTTACTTGTGGGAGTAAGATAAAACTTACCTTGTGCCTAACCTCCTGGAGAGGAGGTAAATAACTACTCTAAATTTCATAATATCCACGTAATCATTAGATTCATTTAAAATTTATTTTACTGAGCACATCTTCACAATAAATCATACATAGACCATGACACTACCCAAAAACGTTTAGTAGATATGATTCAAATCTAATAAAACTCATGTATGCTTTCTTTCTGTGTAGATTTATTTTATCGGGGGGGGCGTTTGTCTCCTTGTCTCCATAAATGGATCAAACCTAGCCCAAACACTCAATAAATATGTTCGGTGTGTATAATCATAATCTCATGAAATCCATGGGTTCATTTATATATTATTTATTTGTTCCCCTCAAAAGTAGCCAAACGTGACTTATGATACTCGATATAGTGCAAGATACATTTAGTCCGGAATTCTTGCGCGTAATATAAAAACCAAACGGAGCCTATTTCGCTCTCGTTCCTGTGACATCATTCACAAACAACGTATGTGGGTACGTCCGTATTTTTTAAACTTTTGTTCACCCCAATATATATATAGTTAGAATTCTAGAGAAAAATTAAAAAAACAAGAAATTTGACCGGTATCGTTCGTATTATCGAACGTCAAATCTCTTGTTTTTTTTTGTTTTTCTACTGCATTCTAACCTGCTTTCCGTTTGTCTTTTTAGAAACATTTTGTCTACCACAGCATTTCATTTTCATGACTTATCGTGTACCTTACCCCATATATATATATATATATATATATATATATATATATATATATATATATATATATATATTTACATAATTGTATGCATGCTTATATATATATATATATTTACATAATTGTATGCATGCTTATATATATATATATATATATATATATATATATATATATATATATATATATATATATATATATATATATAAAGATAGATGAAAAAAGAGTGATAAACATGTATGAATGTCCAGACTTATTTCAACTTCGATTGTTCAATGCAATGTATATTCGGTAATAAAATTATGTTTATTATTCTTTCCTTAAGCCAAGGCTTTTCAAAGATCAAAATCGTATCATCAGAGGAATTACGTAAATAGATAAGTTGGCAGTGGAAAAGCCAAAATTCAACATTTGAAAAAATATAAAGAAATGGAGAGTGAAAAGAAAGTTCGTGTAAAAAAAGATATGGGGGTTGTCCAGTTGGTAATTGTCCGTTGATAAGGTGCCCAATAAAAGGAGATTTAGATGGAGAAGAAGGGTTTTCGTGAAGGCAGCATGGAAAAGCGTTCAAAAATGAAGTAACTCCAATAGTGAGATGTTGAATTCAAATCGTAGGTGGAGCGCACATAATCGGAATTAATCTATTCTATATATATATATATATATATATATATATATATATATATATATATATATGAGAAAGATGTTTGAAGCCTAAGAATTCATTTTTTTTTAATAAATAGTAATTTATTTAAAGTAGTCCCAAATTTTCGACGTAATACGTCTTCGTCAGGGGTACAAGACATTTTATTTTCATAGCGACATGTTTATCGCTAGTAGAAGGTAGAATCCGTAAGATGTTGATTCGGTAATAGTTCAAATGTCGAAGTCTTTTAGGGAAAGATGCACGGACACGCATTAAAGATAAGATATGTTGGTCTCCCATTAAAAAGAATTCAATATTAAAATGTAAGAAAGATGTTTGAAGCCTAAGAATGCATTTTTTTTTAATAAATAGTAATTTATTTAAAGTAGTCCCAAATTTTCGACGTAATACGTCTTCGTCAGGGGTACAAGACATTTTTTTTTTCATAGCGAAATGTTTATCGCTAGTAGAAGGTAGAATCCGTAAGATGTCTTGTACCCCTGACGAAGACGTATTACGTCGAAAATTTGGGACTACTTTAAATAAATTACTATTTATTTTTTTTTTAAATGCATTCTTAAGCATCAAACATCTTTCTTACATTTCAATATTGAATGCTTTCTAATGGGAGACCAACATCGAGGTTTAAGACGTTGGATTGGAGTTGAAAAATACTTATAATCCAGGGTTTTGAATCGTGTGACCGGTAGTGAATAGTCATACTTCTACGCTGAAGAGTCTCGATTGAAAAGAGATGAAACGTATACGTCCGTAGATAATAAACAACAACAAATATTTTTCATATATATATATATATACAGGGTGGGCAAAAATAAGGGTCCTATTTTTAAAAATTCATAACTTTTTTATTTATTGATTTTAAAAAAAAAATTTTTTTTAGAATAAGTAAAGGACCCCTTCCGAAGCAAGCATGAGCCGTATTAGCCCTAAGGAACGTACCCTCATTTAGAAAACATTATTTTTGCTTAAAAAACTCAAAACAGTGTAAAAAACAATACTTTAGTTTTTGTAAGTTTTAAGAAGTGTTGTTCGGCTAAAATTTGTTTTGTTTATTTCAAAAAATCTCGGAAGGGTCAGTCTACACACACATAAAGTTTGGTGAGTTTAACTTTTATTTTGTGGAAGTTATTCAAATTCAAGTTATTCAAATTTAAAGATAGGACCCTTATTTTGGCCCACCCTGTATATATGTAGAACATCCCGGTTGGAGTACGAACATTTCTGACTGACACGGTATTGGCCATAAATCAACATATATAAACACAAATAAATCCTGCTATTCTAATAATATCCAATGTTAGAATTACTACTATTTATTAGATGATGCCCATATATTTTATTTACATAGATGCTTGATCGCGTAATTGAATTCTGAAGTTCTGAATCCATTGAACATATAAATAATTGAAGGAAATAAAGATAATTAGCCTATTACCTCGAGACAGAAAGAAAACTAAGGGACATATATTCATAATAAATAAATAAGACACACGCATAAAGACGTTAGTGGCTACTATGATTGGAGGACAGATTGCTGCATCCTAAGTTGGGAGTTGTTCAGCAAGATATTTGTTCGAATTACATTTAAATTTCTGCATGTTGATAACAGTCGTGGAAACAAGGGGCAAAAGGGGGGGGGGGGATTCGAAAATTTTTTAAAAGCTATGAGAGTAGAAAGCGTTTGAAATGAATAGAGGTCCCTGCTAATCAGGTTGGTCAGGGGTATTTACGTTGAGGGGGGTACAAGTACAGAGAGTTCGTTGGGGGGGGGGTACATTTCGCGGAAGTACTTGTAAAACATGCACAGAGATGCAACATTGCAGCGATTGGACAGAGATTGGAGCTTAGTAGACAGTGCGTGGCGTGTTAGATTAGAGACTTTTTTTTGCCTCCTATGTCCAAGGGAAGGGACTAGTCGTTGGTGTACCAGCCTAGATGTGGCAACAATACTCTATTCATGGGCGAGTTGTGGCTTTATTGTAATAGGGTATACTGAAAAGTGTGAGAAGGGAGACTACCTTCTTTGTAACAGACTTGGCAGGGGGGGGCTATTTATTTATTTCCATTCATGTTGTGTGTGAATGTGTAATGTCTTTGATGCAAATATCATACAATTCAGGTAATTCTTGAATTCATTGGTAAACTTATTTTACAGAGAGATTTCTGCCCTCATGCTCTTTTTGCTGCTCTAAAATATACACCAAAAAAAAAAAATGGCAATCCATATATAGATTAAGTATCTGTAATTTATATCCCATAAAATGCATGTAATTCTTTATTCCTGGTGTTAGATAGTAGGGGTGCAGAGAGTAGAAGCACTCCCTAAAAGTGTGGGGGGGAGTAGCAACGGAAGTCGGAAGTGACGTCAAGTCGGTGGGAGGCTTTTTCGATCTCTTAGTTCCTGACTGGCGGCCGAAGAAGATGTGAGAACCAGCCGCTCCGCTGCTAGTAGTCGGTAGGGGTGGAGAGCAGTATCCCAGAATGACTCAAGTAAATCTCTCTCAGTAATTCCTTTGTTCTCTCTCTCTCTCTCTCTCTCTCTCTCTCTCTCTCTCTCTCTCTCTCTCTCTCTCTCTGTATGTTCGTCTGTCTGTCTCTGTCTGTCTCTCTCTCTGTCTGTTTGTTTCTCCCTCTCTCCGTCTGCCTGTCTGTCTGTCTGTCTGTCTGTCTCTCCTCTCTCTCTCTCCCTCTTTCTCTCTCTCTCTCTCTCTCGTACAAACTCTTCGGTCTGACTTTTGTTCCATGTCAAATAAAACTGTTAAAACTAAATCAGCGTCCCCTCGTGATTGTGCAGAAGACAAGATACATCAGCCGGCGAGGACGAAACCCGGGTACCCAGGCGAAGGTAAACGAGAATGCAACACTGGGTACAATTATTTTACCGGTGTCTGTCTGTCTCGTTGTTCCTCCCCCAAAAACGTAGCACGTGACACAGCACATATAGGCCGAATATCAATGAGTCAATTCTAATAAAAATTAATGCAATCCTTTAATTAATTAGTTTATTAATTTACAGATGGTGTTATGTTTCCTTTACCCTCTTCAGAAGTGAGTCCAACACACCACATGATACTCCATGTCTAATATCTGAAACATTTAAAGTAATGAGTTCATTAGTTCATAAGGACGGTTCTGTTTCCTTTGCTATCCTACAAAAGTTATTCAACCATAGCACAGCATGTTTAATACATATATCTAGTATTTATGAATCAAATTTGATTTTGAAAAATCCATGCAATAATTTACTTAATGGGTCTTTTGGCTTGCTTCAATGTGTGCGGTAGAATTCGCAGGTAATAGTGGGTATTACTTACTGACTTTTGTTTCATGTCAAATAAAACTGGTAAACAAGAGCAGCGTCGTTGTTCAGAAAACAATATACACTAACCGGCGGAGACTAAACACAGGTTCACACGAGAAAGAGGCTAACCAAAAATGAAACCGGTTGACCACTTATAGATGCAACCACTAGTGTAACGTGATTTTATACCGGATGTCGTATATATGTGTTAGTTGTTTTCTTTAGAAAAAAACATGTTCGTTATATCCACTAGTATGACATGATGTTATACCGGATGTCGTATATATGTGTTAGTTGTTTTCTTTAGAAAAAAACATGTTCGTTATATCCACTAGTATGACATGATGTTATACCGGATGTCGTATATATGTGTTAGTTGTTTTCTTTAGAACAAAAAAAAAACATGTTCGTTATATCCACTAGTATGACATGATGTTATACCGGATGTCGTATATATGTGTTAGTTGTTTTCTTTAGAACAAAAACATGTTCGTTATATCCACTAGTATGACATGATGTTATACCGGATGTCGTATATATGTGTTAGTTGTTTTCTTTAGAAAAAAACATGTTCGTTATATCCACTAGTATGACATGATGTTATACCGGATGTCGTATATATGTGTTAGTTGTTTTCTTTAGAACAAAAAAACATGTTCGTTATATCCACTAGTATGACATGATGTTATACCGGATGTCGTATATATGTGTTAGTTGTTTTCTTTAGAACAAAAAAACATGTTCGTTATATCCACTAGTATGACATGATGTTATACCGGATGTCGTATATATGTGTTAGTTGTTTTCTTTAGAACAAAAAAAAACATGTTCGTTATATCCACTAGTATGACATGATGTTATACCGGATGTCGTATATATGTGTTAGTTGTTTTCTTTAGAAAAAAACATGTTCGTTATATCCACTAGTATGACATGATGTTATACCGGATGTCGTATATATGTGTTAGTTGTTTTCTTTAGAACAAAAACATGTTCGTTATATCCACTAGTATGACATGATGTTATACCGGATGTCGTATATATGTGTTAGTTGTTTTCTTTAGTAAAAAAACATGTTCGTTATATCCACTAGTATGACATGATGTTATACCGGATGTCGTATATATGTGTTAGTTGTTTTCTTTAGAACAAAAAAAAAACATGTTCGTTATATCAACTAGTATGACATGATGTTATACCGGATGTCGTATATATGTGTTAGTTGTTTTCTTTAGAAAAAAACATGTTCGTTATATCCACTAGTATGACATGATGTTATACCGGATGTCGTATATATGTGTTAGTTGTTTTCTTTAGAAAAAAACATGTTCGTTATATCCACTAGTATAACATGATGTTATACCGGATGTCGTATATATGTGTTAGTTGTTTTCTTTAGAAAAAAACATGTTCGTTATATCCACTAGTATGACATGATGTTATACCGGATGTCGTATATATGTGTTAGTTGTTTTCTTTAGAAAAAAACATGTTCGTTATATCCACTAGTATGACATGATGTTATACCGGATGTCGTATATATGTGTTAGTTGTTTTCTTTAGAAAAAAACATGTTCGTTATATCCACTAGTATGACATGATGTTATACCGGATGTCGTATATATGTGTTAGTTGTTTTCTTTAGAAAAAAACATGTTCGTTATATCCACTAGTATGACATGATGTTATACCGGATGTCGTATATATGTGTTAGTTGTTTTCTTTAGAACAAAAAAACATGTTCGTTATATCCACTAGTATGACATGATGTTATACCGGATGTCGTATATATGTGTTAGTTGTTTTCTTTAGAACAAAAAAACATGTTCGTTATATCCACTAGTATGACATGATGTTATACCGGATGTCGTATATATGTGTTAGTTGTTTTCTTTAGAACAAAAAAAAACATGTTCGTTATATCCACTAGTATGACATGATGTTATACCGGATGTCGTATATATGTGTTAGTTGTTTTCTTTAGAAAAAAACATGTTCGTTATATCCACTAGTATGACATGATGTTATACCGGATGTCGTATATATGTGTTAGTTGTTTTCTTTAGAAAAAAACATGTTCGTTATATCCACTAGTATAACATGATGTTATACCGGATGTCGTATATATGTGTTAGTTGTTTTCTTTAGAACAAAAAAAAACATGTTCGTTATATCCACTAGTATGACATGATGTTATACCGGATGTCGTATATATGTGTTAGTTGTTTTCTTTAGAAAAAAACATGTTCGTTATATCCACTAGTATGACATGATGTTATACCGGATGTCGTATATATGTGTTAGTTGTTTTCTTTAGAACAAAAAAAAACATGTTCGTTATATCCACTAGTATGACATGATGTTATACCGGATGTCGTATATATGTGTTAGTTGTTTTCTTTAGAACAAAAAAACATGTTCGTTATATCCACTAGTATGACATGATGTTATACCGGATGTCGTATATATGTGTTAGTTGTTTTCTTTAGAACAAAAAAACATGTTCGTTATATCCACTAGTATGACATGATGTTATACCGGATGTCGTATATATGTGTTAGTTGTTTTCTTTAGAACAAAAAAAAACATGTTCGTTATATCCACTAGTATGACATGATGTTATACCGGATGTCGTATATATGTGTTAGTTGTTTTCTTTAGAAAAAAACATGTTCGTTATATCCACTAGTATGACATGATGTTATACCGGATGTCGTATATATGTGTTAGTTGTTTTCTTTAGAAAAAACATGTTCGTTATATCCACTAGTATAACATGATGTTATACCGGATGTCGTATATATGTGTTAGTTGTTTTCTTTAGAACAAAAAAAAAACATGTTCGTTATATCCACTAGTATGACATGATGTTATACCGGATGTCGTATATATGTGTTAGTTGTTTTCTTTAGAAAAAAACATGTTCGTTATATCCACTAGTATGACATGATGTTATACCGGATGTCGTATATATGTGTTAGTTGTTTTCTTTAGAAAAAAACATGTTCGTTATATCCACTAGTATGACATGATGTTATACCGGATGTCGTATATATGTGTTAGTTGTTTTCTTTAGAAAAAAACATGTTCGTTATATCCACTAGTATGACATGATGCTATACCGGATGTCGTATATATGTGTTAGTTGTTTTCTTTAGAAAAAAACATGTTCGTTATATCCACTAGTATGACATGATGTTATACCGGATGTCGTATATATGTGTTAGTTGTTTTCTTTAGAAAAAAACATGTTCGTTATATCCACTAGTATGACATGATGTTATACCGGATGTCGTATATATGTGTTAGTTGTTTTCTTTAGAACAAAACATGTTCGTTATATCCACTAGTATGACATGATGTTATACCGGATGTCGTATATATGTGTTAGTTGTTTTCTTTAGAAAAAAACATGTTCGTTATATCCACTAGTATGACATGATGTTATACCGGATGTCGTATATATGTGTTAGTTGTTTTCTTTAGAAAAAAAAAACATGTTCGTTATATCCACTAGTATGACATGATGTTATACCGGATGTCGTATATATGTGTTAGTTGTTTTCTTTAGAAAAAAACATGTTCGTTATATCCACTAGTATAACATGATGTTATACCGGATGTCGTATATATGTGTTAGTTGTTTTCTTTAGAACAAAAAAAAAACATGTTCGTTATATCCACTAGTATGACATGATGTTATACCGGATGTCGTATATATGTGTTAGTTGTTTTCTTTAGAAAAAAACATGTTCGTTATATCCACTAGTATGACATGATGTTATACAGGATGTCGTATATATGTGTTAGTTGTTTTCTTTAGAAAAAAACATGTTCGTTATATCCACTAGTATGACATGATGTTATACCGGATGTCGTATATATGTGTTAGTTGTTTTCTTTAGAAAAAAACATGTTCGTTATATCCACTAGTATGACATGATGTTATACCGGATGTCGTATATATGTGTTAGTTGTTTTCTTTAGAAAAAAACATGTTCGTTATATCCACTAGTATGACATGATGCTATACCGGATGTCGTATATATGTGTTAGTTGTTTTCTTTAGAAAAAAACATGTTCGTTATATCCACTAGTATGACATGATGTTATACCGGATGTCGTATATATGTGTTAGTTGTTTTCTTTAGAAAAAAACATGTTCGTTATATCCACTAGTATGACATGATGTTATACCGGATGTCGTATATATGTGTTAGTTGTTTTCTTTAGAAAAAAACATGTTCGTTATATCCACTAGTATGACATGATGTTATACCGGATGTCGTATATATGTGTTAGTTGTTTTCTTTAGAAAAAAAAAAAACATGTTCGTTATATCCACTAGTATGACATGATGTTATACCGGATGTCGTATATATGTGTTAGTTGTTTTCTTTAGAAAAAAACATGTTCGTTATATCCACTAGTATGACATGATGTTATACCGGATGTCGTATATATGTGTTAGTTGTTTTCTTTAGAAAAAAACATGTTCGTTATATCCACTAGTATAACATGATGTTATACCGGATGTCGTATATATGTGTTAGTTGTTTTCTTTAGAACAAAAAAAAAACATGTTCGTTATATCCACTAGTATGACATGATGTTATACCGGATGTCGTATATATGTGTTAGTTGTTTTCTTTAGAAAAAAACATGTTCGTTATATCCACTAGTATGACATGATGTTATACCGGATGTCGTATATATGTGTTAGTTGTTTTCTTTAGAAAAAAACATGTTCGTTATATCCACTAGTATGACATGATGCTATACCGGATGTCGTATATATGTGTTAGTTGTTTTCTTTAGAAAAAAACATGTTCGTTATATCCACTAGTATGACATGATGTTATACCGGATGTCGTATATATGTGTTAGTTGTTTTCTTTAGAAAAAAACATGTTCGTTATATCCACTAGTATGACATGATGTTATACCGGATGTCGTATATATGTGTTAGTTGTTTTCTTTAGAACAAAAAAAAAACATGTTCGTTATATCCACTAGTATGACATGATGTTATACCGGATGTCGTATATATGTGTTAGTTGTTTTCTTTAGAAAAAAACATGTTCGTTATATCCACTAGTATGACATGATGTTATACCGGATGTCGTATATATGTGTTAGTTGTTTTCTTTAGAAAAAAACATGTTCGTTATATCCACTAGTATGACATGATGTTATACCGGATGTCGTATATATGTGTTAGTTGTTTTCTTTAGAAAAAAACATGTTCGTTATATCCACTAGTATGACATGATGCTATACCGGATGTCGTATATATGTGTTAGTTGTTTTCTTTAGAAAAAAACATGTTCGTTATATCCACTAGTATGACATGATGTTATACCGGATGTCGTATATATGTGTTAGTTGTTTTCTTTAGAAAAAAACACGTTCGTTATATCCACTAGTATGACATGATGTTATACCGGATGTCGTATATATGTGTTAGTTGTTTTCTTTAGAAAAAAACATGTTCGTTATATCCACTAGTATGACATGATGTTATACCGGATGTCGTATATATGTGTTAGTTGTTTTCTTTAGAAAAAAACATGTTCGTTATATCCACTAGTATGACATGATGTTATACCGGATGTCGTATATATGTGTTAGTTGTTTTCTTTAGAAAAAAACATGTTCGTTATATCCACTAGTATGACATGATGTTATACCGGATGTCGTATATATGTGTTAGTTGTTTTCTTTAGAACAAAAAAAAAACATGTTCGTTATATCCACTAGTATGACATGATGTTATACCGGATGTCGTATATATGTGTTAGTTGTTTTCTTTAGAAAAAAAACATGTTCGTTATATCCACTAGTATGACATGATGTTATACCGGATGTCGTATATATGTGTTAGTTGTTTTCTTTAGAAAAAAACATGTTCGTTATATCCACTAGTATGACATGATGTTATACCGGATGTCGTATATATGTGTTAGTTGTTTTCTTTAGAAAAAAACTTGTTCGTTATATCCACTAGTATGACATGATGTTATACCGGATGTCGTATATATGTGTTAGTTGTTTTCTTTAGAAAAAACATGTTCGTTATATGGTTCGTCTGATTAATGTCGGCTGGTTCATTGACGATTTATTTTATAATCTGGTTTGCACAATGTGAACAGATCAGATGAGGATTATTATCGCAGCAAATCAAAGATTTTAAAAGAGAAATTAACGGGTCTTTTGGTTTGCTTCAAAGTGTGCGGTAGAATTCACAGGTAATAGTGGGTATTACTTGACAGGGATCGCGACGTGGACGCTTCTACCTTGATCCTGATTCTGAGGAACTCCCTCCCGGTTCAGAGGTACCCTGGCTCCAGTGGAAAACACTAAACGTTCTGAGAACAGAAATAGGGCGATCCAAAGTTGCTATGAGTATTGATTTACTCCTCTCCAGGAGTTAGGCACAAGGCCAGTTTTAATCTTACTCCCACAAGTAAGATGTGACCGAAGGTCGGGTCGGGAAAGTGGGGTTTGAAAAGCCAGCGCCCGAGAGGTGAGCACTCTGGCCATTAAAAATTGCCTGGGCAGCCCCGTCGGCATTCCCAGGTAGGGGCGCCTCAGACCGTAAGCAATAAACTTACTCCTCCACAAAGAGGAGAGGCGAAGCCTGAGAGGGTGGACCTCCTAGAACTGCACAGGACAGACCCATAGACCGGCGTAAATCAAGCCCCGAAGACCAAGACAATACAAGTCTATGGGGTGCAGTATCCATCGGAATAGATACTACACTTTGATCCTAGCCAAAAGGCCAATTGGGGCTACAAAACTGACCCAACCATCTGTAAATGTCGAAAGGAGGACCATACAATGCAATATTGCCTGGTCTGTTCCCTATTGCCCAACCGGTGTAGCTTGTAAAGTCTTGCAGAGTATAACACTATTGTAAAGGACTGCATAAAAATGTGGGAAACTGTCATGTGACCGCATGACACTTCAAAGATATGCAAAGAAGAAGAATTAATAGGTCCATGAATCCATAGGGGAGTTCGTTTCTTTTTGCTCCCCCTCCTGAAAAAGTAATGTGGACATAGAACATGATACTCCATACATCCGTCTAGTATCTATCATTAAAATTTCATAAAATTCATGCAATTCTTTCATTCATTGGTACATTAATCTTACAAGGTGATTTCTGCCTGGTTTTCACCCCACCCACCCACCCCCCCCCCCAGAAATACAGAAAAAAGGGTGTAACGGAGAACGACCGACTGACGTAAATGCAGACACTTGTCAGCGTCGTTCAAAGAGGCAGTGTCTGGTATGCTGGGGGGGGGGGCGAACCCGAAAACGCTCGCTGACGACAAAGAAAGAAAGAGGAGTGGGAGGAGAAAGGCATCAGAAAGTCAAATAAGGTTTATGCAAATTAAGTTGGTTTGCATGCGTCGCATATTTTTTAATAAGAGAAGGAAAATGAAGATTCGGTGAGACGTGGAGATCGTTCTGGACGTGGATCGTAAAGCGAACGAAAGGAGAGAATAGTGCTGGATTTTTTTATGTTGGACTGAACGAGTTTTTTTTTTTTTAACACTGGAGGGAGATATAAACATTCATTTGGACTTGATCTTGGCGACACCTCTGTTTAACTGTTCCGATACTATTTCTTTATTTTATCTACACTATGATGTGGACAACTGTACCTACATATACATTTTACATTGAAACTCAGCAAGACTATTAAAGAAGCCATAGCATTCTGTTGATCTAACCACCATGTAGACTACTTTGAAGTGATTTAATTTGACGATATCTACGTAAAAGCTAATGGTCACAGGAAAATAGGAAAGTAAAACTTTTAACGATTACTCTGATTTGGTACACAGTAGTGACTTTGTCCTTGGCCCATATTGTATACAATGAAGTTTTGCATTTCTTTATTTCTTTATTTTATCTACAAAAGTGGGCATCACACTCTGTTTGATGTCTATGATACAAACACGAGTTATGTTGCATTCGTTTAAAAATTAGTCTCAACTTGTTTTTTGTTTTTTTGCTTTTGTCTTTCTTTTTCTGGTGCGGATTTTTAAACGGATGCAACGAAGCTCTTGTACGAGATTCGAAATAACCGGCACATCTCTACTGCTTTTCGTCACTTCATATTTGGTTGACAAAAGCGATAGGAAGTGCCAAAAATTCACAGACCCTCAGCGGCACATCTCCACTGCTTTTCGTCACTTCATATTTGGTTGACAAAAGCGATAGGAAGTGCCAAAAATTCTCAGACCCCCAATGGCACATCTCCACTGCTTTTTGTCACTTCATATTTGGTTGACAAAAGCGATAGGAAGTGCCAAAAATTCTCAGACCCCCAACGGCACATCTCCACTGCTTTTCGTCACTTCATATTTGGTTGACAAAAGCGATAGGAAGTGCCAAAAATTCCCAGACCCCCAACGGCACATCTCCACTGCTTTTCTGTCACTTCATATTTGGTTGACAAAAGCGATAGGAAGTGCCAAAAATTCCCAGACCCTCAACGGCACATCTCCATTGCTTTTCGTCACTTCATATTTGGTTGACAAAAGCGATAGGAAGTGCCAAAAATTCTCAGACCCCCAACGGCACATCTCCACTGCTTTTCGTCACTTCATATTTGGTTTATAAAAGCGATAGGAAGTGTCAAAATTTCTCTGACCCCCAACGGCACATATCCACTGCTTTTCGTCACTTCATATTTGGTTGAAAAAAGCGATAGGAAGTGCCAAAAATTCCCAGACCCCCAACGGCACATCTCCACTGCTTTTCGTCACTTCATATTTGGTTGACAAAAGCGATAGGAAGTGCCAAAAATTATCAGACCCTCAGCGGCACATCTCCACTGCTTTTCGTCACTTCATATTTGGTTGACAAAAGCGATAGGAAGTGCCAAAAATTCCCAGATCCTCAACGGCACATCTCCATTGCTTTTCGTCACTTCATATTTGGTTGACAAAAGCGATAGGAAGTGCCAAAAATTCTCAGACCCCCAACGGCACATCTCCACTGCTTTTCGTCACTTCATATTTGGTTTATAAAAGCGATAGGAAGTGCCAAAAATTCTCTGACCCCCAACGGCACATATCCACTGCTTTTCGTCAGTTCATATTTGGTTGACAAAAGCGATAGGAAGTGCCAAAAATTCCCAGACCCCCAACGACACATCTCCACTGCTTTTCGTCAGTTCATATTTGGTTGACAAAAGCGATAGGAAGTGCCAAAAATTATCAGACCCTCCGCGGCACATCTCCACTGCTTTTCGTCACTTCATATTTGGTTGACAAAAGCGATAGGAAGTGCCAAAAATTCTCAGACCCCCAATGGCACATCTCCACTGCTTTTTGTCACTTCATATTTGGTTGACAAAAGCGATAGGAAGTGCCAAAAATTCTCAGACCCCCAACGGCACATATCCACTGCTTTTCGTCACTTCATATTTGGTTGACAAAAGCGATAGGAAGTGCCAAAAATTCCCAGACCCCCAACGGCACATCTCTACTGCTTTTCTGTCACTTCATATTTGGTTGACAAAAGCGATAAGAAGTGCCAAAAATTATCAGACCCTCAGCGGCACATCTCCATTGCTTTTCGTCACTTCATATTTGGTTGACAAAAGCGATAGGAAGTGCCAAAAATTCTCAGACCCCCAATGGCACATCTCCATTGCTTTTCGTCACTTCATATTTGGTTGACAAAAGCGATAGGAAGTGCCAAAAATTCTCAGACCTCCAACGGCACATCTCCACTGCTTTTCGTCACTTCATATTTGGTTTATAAAAGCGATAGGAAGTGCCAAAAATTCTCTGACCCCCAACGGCACATATCCACTGCTTTTCGTCACTTCATATTTGGTTGACAAAAGCGATAGGAAGTGCCAAAAATTCCCAGACCCCCAACGGCACATCTCCACTGCTTTTCGTCACTTCATATTTGGTTGACAAAAGCGATAGGAAGTGCCAAAAATTATCAGACCCTCAGCGGCACATCTCCACTGCTTTTCGTCACTTCATATTTGGTTGACAAAAGCGATAGGAAGTGCCAAAAATTCCCAGACCCTCAACGGCACATCTCCATTGCTTTTCGTCACTTCATATTTGGTTGACAAAAGCGATAGGAAGTGCCAAAAATTCTCAGACCCCCAACGGCACATCTCCACTGCTTTTCGTCACTTCATATTAGGTTTATAAAAGCGATAGGAAGTGCCAAAAATTCTCTGACCCCCAACGGCACATATCCACTGCTTTTCGTCACTTCATATTTGGTTGACAAAAGCGATAGGAAGTGCCAAAAATTCCCAGACCCCCAACGGCACATCTCCACTGCTTTTCGTCAGTTCATATTTGGTTGACAAAAGCGATAGGAAGTGCCAAAAATTATCAGACCCTCAGCGGCACATCTCCACTGCTTTTCGTCACTTCATATTTGGTTGACAAAAGCGATAGGAAGTGCCAAAAATTCTCAGACCCCCAATGGCACATCTCCACTGCTTTTTGTCACTTCATATTTGGTTGACAAAAGCGATAGGAAGTGCCAAAAATTCTCAGACCCCCAACGGCACATATCCACTGCTTTTCGTCACTTCATATTTGGTTGACAAAAGCGATAGGAAGTGCCAAAAATTCCCAGACCCCCAACGGCACATCTCTACTGCTTTTCTGTCACTTCATATTTGGTTGACAAAAGCGATAAGAAGTGCCAAAAATTCCCAGACCCTCAACGGAACATTTCCATTGCTTTTCGTCACTTCATATTTGGTTGACAAAAGCGATAGGAAGTGCCAAAAATTCTCAGACCCCCAATGGCACATCTCCATTGCTTTTTGTCACTTCATATTTGGTTGACAAAAGCGATAGGAAGTGCCAAAAATTCTCAGACCCCCAACGGCACATCTCCACTGCTTTTCGTCACTTCATATTTGGTTTATAAAAGCGATAGGAAGTGCCAAAAATTCTCTGACCCCCAACGGCACATATCCACTGCTTTTCGTCACTTCATATTTGGTTGACAAAAGCGATAGGAAGTGCCAAAAATTCCCAGACCCCCAACGGCACATCTCCACTGCTTTTCGTCACTTCATATTTGGTTGACAAAAGCGATAGGAAGTGCCAAAAATTCTCAGACCCCCAACGGCACATATCCACTGCTTTTTATCACTTCATATTTGGTTGACAAAAACGATAGGAAGTGCCAAAAATTCTCAGACCCCCAACGGCACATCTTCACTGCTTTTCCTCACTTGATATTCGGTTGACAAAAGCGATAGAAAGTGCCAAAAATTCTCAGACTCCCAACGGGAAAAGAAAGAAAAAATGAGAGCAGAAAAAAATATATTCAAAACTGTATTAACCAAACTACTACAAAAGAAAAGCAACAAAAATACTGAACGGATTTTATAAAGAAAACGGCGAGTTACAGTGATCTGTAATTAATTTGTTACTGTTGTTTATATCTTACTATGATATCTTTCAGTTTATTTACTTGTGGACAAATAAATCCACGCAAGAAGATAAAAACAATATGTTGAAACTAATTTTTAAACGAATGCAACGTAATTTTTTTTAATCGCACCAGACAAGGCATGAAGCCACTTGATGTAAGGAGCTAAAAATAATACTACTTCAACGTCAAAAACATACAACAACAATAAGTTCCGACCCCTCCTTCCTAAAAAACCCAGCAATTCTCCCCCCTTTGTCAGAAACATCGCTCATGGAATGTGAGGACTAAAGTTTATTATCTATGTACGTATATGTTTCGTCCTTTATAATCGGGACTCATCAGCATAGAGATATAACTATTCATTACTGGTTATGCGATTCGAAACCCCGGATTCCGAGTATTTTACAACTCAAATCCCGACATCTAGAACCACTGGATCACCGCTGCAAATAAGCAGTGATAATTTTAAGACTTTATCCGGCGGCTTGACGTCATAAGGGCGTTCAACTTAATTAAAGGAACGATGCATTTATAGCTAGCGACGTCATGCGTTGTTAATACTACACTTACAGTGCCCGTCTAGAGGGTTTTCTAGGAGCTACAATATATATAGTGCTTCGGTGTATGTTGAAAAGAAATCAATAAAGTGCTCGATCACAAAGAAGAGCTAATATACAAATAACTAATTTAAAAACTATACGTTACATACTTCAGAGACGTACCATGGTTTCATTGAGAAAGGCTGACCTTTTATTTTTGTTAAATAGGTCGTTAGAGCCCAATTCAAATCATCAGCGACTCGCGAAATAAAAACAAATGGAAAAATGGAGGTCAATGGTCATCGTCTTCCAGTGAGTTCACTTTTGGGAAAATTACCGAGTCAATAAAACGGACTGTATGTTTATATGGGTCTTAGTCGTAACTACGTATTCTTTAGAATAAATTAATTGTTGATAATGGATGTTGTATGTTCTCTGCTTAACTGATGCATTCTTATTTAGGGGGATGGTGTGTGTTGTAGTTTATTTGTCAGTGAGTTAAAGGGTGTAAGTGTTATATTACTTTTCATAATTTTGGGATAGCGCTTATATTTGAGTGTAAAACTATTGTTATAATTCTAGTTTATTAGTTATGTGGAGGCTTGGTGTTAATGGATGGCGTATCTTTATCAGTAAACAACAGTTTCCTAAAGCAGTGGTCCTCAACCTTTTTGTTGCCGCGGACCGGTAAGCGTTAGACAATTTTACCGCGGCCCGGGGGTAGATTGTTTACTTGCAACTTACATGTAGCATCGTACCAACAACATAACATGAAAATAAAAGCCTCGAAATAATAATAAATATATCATTAAAAAGTTTACATTAAAAATTTACTTTAAACATTCCTTTCAAAATAAAATACAGGTACACCAGAAAAACGAATATAAAGTGCATGACTTATTGTCAAGGTCACGCCGAAGGCAGCCAACTGCTGTTGAGCAATCACAACACGAGTCACAAGACACACAAACACACTTACAACACTAGTGACTAAGCTTACAAAGCGTATGACTAATCTTATGACAAAGCGTACAAACTGAGATAAAGAGCTTTAAAAACTGCGCACATGTATGCAAACTATATTTCTAAACTGTATTTCTTACGCGGCCCGGTACCAATTGGTCTACGGACCGGCACCGGTCCGCGGCCCACCGGTTGGGGACCACTGTCCTAAAGGATATCAAAATAAGTGGGTGCGTCAATATAAGCTTGCTATCATCATGTGTCTGTATTCGTTCGTGTAAGATACGTGTGTTTAATTAACTTTGTTTACTTATATATAATAACGCTTATGAGCCTGTCGGAAGGTCTGAGTGAATCGGCAAGGTTTAGATCTTGTTCATATATTTTTTTTTTCATTTTATTTAAGGGTATTCGATGAATATATTTCTAGGTATTTAACTAGTTAGAATTAATATATTTAATATATTTAAATGTTTTTTTTTTAAATTGAAAATTATGAGATATCTAATAATTTATGTTATTTGTGATAGGTAGGGATTACGAAGGTTGTATTTGGGTTGGTAGAGGAGATGTGGATGTGTTAAGTATAATATAATCATATCCGGCGTAAACTCCAAGAAAGAAGAAATTTACATCGGAATGACTGAAGGAACTTTCAAAGAGAGGCTCTACTCCCACACTAACATTTTCAAATATCCTGGGAAAAACATAACACCTCCCTGGCAACCACCATATGAGAGCTCAATAAGTAAAGTACCCCCTATGAAATTAAATGGCGGATCATCGATAAACAAAAGCCTTATAGCCCTACCTCCAGGAATTGCCTACTATGCACCACTGAAAAATGCAGGATCCTATTAGGGTGTGATTGTTTGACTATTAAATTTATGACCTGGAACTGGGTCGCTCTAGAAGTGAATAAAGGGGCGATATTATTCTGACATTGTTTCTAGCAATCTTAGATAGCAATGATCGGGAGGGTTCAAACTGCAGAGAAAAATAATCTGCATGAACATCAAAACTGAGGTTTTCAAACAATGTCCCCACAGAAGAAAATTTCTACTAGCCAAATTGACTACGAACGAAAATACATAACTCACTGATAGTCCCTTCCATACATAAGTCTAAAGAACTCCACATCATATGTAAAATATAAGGAATAATTCCCCCACCCTACCCAAGATCTTTCCTGTTATTACCAAATTAATTCCTTTACAAAATATAACACCCCCCTTCCTCGAATATATTGAATTACCTACTAGACACCATCATCGAGTGTCTTCGGTCTCTCTGTACAAGGGTTTGTCAGGACAACATGACATGAAGATACTTCTCCCTGTAAAAAACCCTAACCCAAATATTCAAAATAACATAGTATTCGAAGCCCAAATAATATCCCCTCGACACGGCTATACACTGGCTCATTAGACCTCTTCAAAATTGACCTTTTTCTTCAAACATATGGAAACTGCTATTATACCCATTCTCCAAGGTCTAAATTAGCTAAATATACCAGTTATTGTGATCTTGGACCTTGGCTATGCCTGCCTCAAGAGCCATGTAATTTTATTGTTGACGTTTTTCAAAAACGCTGCAAAATTTGGGATATTATGTCCTTATTTTCATTGTAGCTTTCCAGAGGTTGATGCTATAGCATTGAAAGTGGTACCAAATGAAAGCTAATAAAATTTTCTTGCATATGGTAGTAAGCACAATAAAACACATGAACACCTGTGTAAATTTTAACTAATTTTAATGCACAAACAGCTGGGACACTACAAAAAATCAGTTTGGTGGTATGGTAGCACTGCACTGACACATATATTGCATAAGAAACTGTCAGATAGGATGTTACTAATACATGTATTATCACTTGTTCAATGTGGCTTTTTTGAAACTGTCAAATTTTTTCCTGTGGTACTCCACAACTTGTAGTAAGCAGCTTCTTTGCTCTGGGTCACTTGTGATCTGAGTTGCAAAGTCACTCATTAGTTTCACACCTCTCTCAGCCACATCATTGGTCACTTTCACTGACCTCACAAACTTCTGTGCATTCCTGTAGCTGTCATTGTCTTCCCAGGTGTCAGCAGGAGTAGTGAGCCAGTCACATTTCACTCGAAGAGCATCAAACAGAAAGTGAGACTCTGGCCCTACCAGGTCTGTGAGAACTGTAGCTGCATTGATGACAGGAAACACTGGCTTGCCTTTCCTGTAACTCTCAGGTTTCTCTGTTTCTGACAGCTTGACTGCGAGCTTCTCTTTTGCAGACTTGGTCATGCTGGCATGTGAACTGAACAAGGTGAATGGCACTAGTTCCTGGGTCAGATACCAGCGGTGGTTGTTCATTTTCTTGAGAACAGAGGTTGCCAGTTCATAGTCATACTGCTTGTATTGCAGCATGTTCTTCATAAGCTGGAGGTCATGGATAGGTGCATCAGCTGCAGATGTGGTGGTCACCCAGTGGCTGGTGTAGAATAAGGTCAGGAACTTGTTCATCCTCTCCAGCTTGAAGATAGTGTCCGTGTTGTATTTTAGTTCCTTGGAAAACATGAGCATCTTCATACAGTAAATGTTCCTGGCCATCCAGCGGGCTTGGTGAATGGCACCTGGCTTGGCCCAGTGGATACCTCGAGGAGGTTCCTCACCAAGCAGGATCAGGCACAGCTCTGCCACCTCTCTGTAATCTGCCCTCGGACTTGCTTCCTCAAGGAAATTGCTTAAGACTGCAATTGTGCTTGTCTTCTTCTGTTTCAAGTCTTGTTCAACTAGGCCCAGAACTCTTGGGCAGTCCTTAACCAACTTGTCCCACTTCTCTTTCACATTGCTGAACATTGGGTTGTCAGGACTCTTGACCTTGCTGAACACAGCCTCCCATACACTTCCAATTATTACATCTGATATGTGATGGCGACAAGCGAAGTAGAATACCTTTTTGCCTAGTTTTTCTTCAATAAGCTTCGCTGCACCCTTGTTGATGCCACTGTTGCTTGCTGTGGTATCAAATACCAAGCCTACAATGTTGTCTGTGAGACCCCATGCTTCTATCAGTTCCAATGTAGCATTACACTGTTGGATTCCTGTGGAACTTTCTATGAAGGGCACACCAAGCAGCTTCCTTCTTCATACTGTGGAGTACCAGAGACGAGCACTGCAAGACTTTCCACTGGGTATCTTTCACCAAGAACATCCCGTAGAAGTTTTCCATCCCAGTGTAGTGTGCAGTAATCTGGCGGACTTTCCTTGAAGTTATTCATGTAACTTTGGCACAAGTTATGACGAGTGTTTATCCTATTTCGTCTTGTAGTAGAGGCTGATATAACAAAGTCATCAAGATCTGCGCCTCCTGCCTTCAACACTGCAGACACCATGGCTGTAGTCTGGTTGTCAGAGAGTGACAACCGATCTGCAGTGCTACAAATCTCTTCACTGGTCATAACTGAGTGTGGAAAGTGTAAGGTTATCGTACTTGGTTTTGATGAACAGCTTGGTGTTGTCTCAGTGTATTCTGAACCCTCACTAGTACCAGAGCCTTGACTGTTCTCTGGGTCTTCATCACTTGAAATTTTCCCAACTTCTGCTGCTGCAGCAGTCACTGATGATAACATTCTCTCTTCTCTTTCTTCTCGGAAGCTTTTCTCTCTAGACTTCTTCTCAAACACCTTATCATGACCTGACATGTGTGCCAGGCGAGTTGTCTGTTGGTCCAAGTAGAAATTGACGTCCTCTTCCTTGGTCTCCTTTGTGAGCAGCCTGTTGCTTCTTATCTCCTCCACAACATCCTTTGCTCCAATATCAAATAACTTGTCTAAGTCCTTCAGAAAGTTAGCTCATTTCTCTTCCTCTGGTTTGTTATTTCTTCCCTTGTTTTTAACAATTTTCCTGTACTTTTCATGGAGGATCATGAAACGGTTGACTGCATTTGGTCTAGTTAGTGTTTTAATCCTTGCCATATTCCAGAATGGCAAAACGACATCCACTGTATCATGGGCTAAAGACCTATTGTCACTGTTGGGATTATCATTCCTCAAATGCAGGAAATACTGGAACACCTGGCGATTAGTAGGAAGTTGAGAGCCCCTGATGCTGGAGCTGGGTTGCCCAATGAGATACACATCACTGAATGACCTTGTGGCAGGAGTTGCCACCTTTCTTCTCTTTTCAGTTGGTTCATCCCGTTCACTTGTATCGCTGACCACTTTCCCACAGCATAGTTGTCTTCCAGATGCCATGTTGTCAGCAGTTCACAAATCTTAACAAATCAGCTTTAACTTACAATCTGAAATGAAGAGATAAAACATACTTAGTGATAATAAATTATATACATGCATTAAGAGTAACATTTTTTAGATAAAGTTATGTATTATATGATGGCATCCTTTCCAAGCATAAAAATATATATGTTTGTGCATTAAAATTAATTAAAATTAACACAGGTGTTCATGTGTTTACTACCATATGCAAGAAAATTTTATTAGCTTTCATTTGGTACCACTTTCAATGCTATAGCATCAACCTCTGGAAAGCTACAATGAAAATAAGGACATAATATCCCAAATTTTGCAGCGTTTTTGAAAAACGTCAACAATAAAATTACATGGCTCTTGAGGCAGGCATAGCCAAGGTCCAAGATCACAATAACTGGTATATTTAGCTAATTTAGACCTTGGAGAATGGGAATAATAGCAGTTTCCATATGTTTGAAGAAAAAGGTCAATTTTGAAGAGGTCTACTGGCTCATACAGGGAATAGTGCACATTCTCAAAGTAATGTTACTTCAAGTAACAGCACTTAACTGGATACTCCACCAGACTAGATGAATTCTTGTCCTGGAATCCGGTAAGACCAAGAGACCGCAAAAAAGATATACTATAACATACTGATCAATTGGGGAGAGAAAAAATAATGTTCTTAACTTCTTTACAAACTCAACGCTTTAGAAGTAAAAGAGAACTTTAATGGAATATTCGAATATCTATGTATCTCATATAGAGACCACGTGTTAGCCGCACTGAAGTAAAAGAACTCCTAACGGCATGTGTTAATAAAAACTGACACTTTATTTTACATTTGTTCAATGTTTTAATTTTTTTCCGTTTCATAATTAATATTTATATTTTGTATACTTATAATAAATACTAAATAGAACTATAATTATCTCCACGCTTTGGAGGTGTCATTTTCATTCATATTTTTGCTATCTCTGATCTATATGTTCAGGGTGTCGTAACCCATCTTACACTTGACAAAAATAAAACGAAATACGCAATAAAAACAAAAGTTGTATATGCAGAGACCCGACAGTTTATTTAGCAACAGTTAAAGTCAGATACTGCATTTTTATTTCAATGAAACCGCCGCTGGCGAAGACCACCATCTCAAAGCAAGTGCGAAATGAGTGACACGCTTTGGCGTCCATGTACTTGTCTATAGCGGCGAACGCCTCCACGATGGCAGCCTTCAGAGAGTCGACCGTTTTTTTAGGGCTGAACTCGGGTTCACAATGCCCTCAAGCACCTACTGGTATTTCGTTTACCTTTTTTCAAGTGTTAGTGCAACACCCTGTATAGTCAGTGCTTAAAAAGATTTAATTTTATATATTAGGAGTAAATTTATTCATTACATTGTTTTTTAAAAAAGCTGTCAATTTGCATAAACACACACAGGTAGGGGCATACGAATAGACATTTAATATTAGAAATAAATGGATAAAAAAATCTTCTTTCGTCTTTTTAATACTTTTTCATGTTTTATTTTTTATAAAAAAATTATTTTCATTATTTATTAAACTATTTTTAGACCTTTAATTCAGAAATCTCTTTGCAAAAATAATTCAAGTATTTCTTATGAATTGTCCCCCTTTGTTTTTTCAATTCTAAAGACACTTGGAATTTATCACGGGAGATAATTCGATATGGACAAATTGACTTTGATTTTAATACCAGAACGAGGCTTGATTCAAAAAAGTCAAAGATGATCCACCTGTAAGCAATCAAATTGATCCGTCGGCACGTATACAAGAAAGTATGACTTGCATATTGGCAAAGTGTATAAATGTGAGTCGATTTTTATTTTTCGTTATTTCCTGAAAATTCACTGTTGTCTACAAAATTTAAACTTTGTTTAATTGTATGGTCCTATTTATAAAACGGTCGTAGAAAATTGAAAATAAACCACTTCACTTGATACTTGTGACCTTGTCGAAAGTGAAATCACATAGAAGAACATTTGGATTCAAAAAGTGGAACATCCGTTGGGATTAAAACACGTGAATTTGACTAGAGAAATAAGATATTTAGTCACAAGTGAATTGAATGACAAAGTCTTTTCGAACATAATTTATTTATCACCTTCATTTACCGTCTTCGTTCAAAAAACAAATGAAAAGAGCAAAAGAAATGTAATGTTCCCGTGTCATGATGGAGAAAGTGTTCTGTGAAAAGTCCAAAAGTCAAGACGAATGAAATGTGATTATGTCCATAAGTCTAAACGAGAAAAATGGTATTATGACCGTGCGTACGTACGTTGGAGTAAGAAGTTCGTGAGACTGACAGGGTTCATATTATTATTATCAAGAAGTAAGTCCATGTGCCGAAGTGTCGCCATCTTTTAGGAATCAAGTCTACTTGCCGATGCCAGTAGTCGAGGGATACAGGCGACGTTAGTTTGCGCACCAGTAAGAAGTGTTGGTAGTGTTCAGAGTGACAAAGATTCGTTCGGCAAGCTGACCTTCTCGCTAGCTTTCTGCGTGGAAGGCGCGAATGCGATTTTTTATATAGCTTCTTACAAAAGGGTTGCCGGCTCCTAGAGAGATTATTTCCGATTGGTTAAACTCCGATACAAGCAACCAATCGAAAGTGTACATGCTGGTGGTTGCTGCTGCTGCTGCTGCTGCTGCTGCATCTACTTTTACATCGTAAGAAAATAGTCCATCAAAAGGTAAATGCTGTAATACATAGTTGTATTAGTTGCTAAATTTAGGGGGGGGGGACTCAACATCGGTGTAGAGCTTATGTAGATCCAAGTTTAAAAACATAAGGTTAACCGGATCCTTTGCCTTTTCGCTAAGAGACAAAGTGGTGTATCTGTTCTGATACTACACTTTATCTTTTTGTCCTCGGAGAAATACTTCTAGACGGAGGGAATTTTTATTTTTGTTCCAATCCAGAGTGCTCTCTTTTTTTAGAGTTAGATGTTTCCCCCTACACATTAAAAACTGACCTTGTGTCTTACTCGGCCTTTGTGGGAGGGAGGGGGTAAATAGGAACAGGATATAGTGTCTGTCGGTTCCTGGTTCACGTGCTCAGAAGACAGCAAGGCGAGAAACTGCCACTCAGGATGCGCTATTGACTTGCTGCGTGTGTACCAATAGTGCGGTAACCCTAACCCTAACCCTAGCCCTAACCCTAACCCTAACCCTAGCCCTAACCCTAACCCTAACCCTAACCCTAACTCTAACCCTAACCCTAACTCTAACCCTAACCCTAACTCTAAATCTAACCCTAGCCCTAACCCTAACCCTAACCCTAACCCTAGCCCTAACCCTAACCCTAACCCTAACCCTAACCCTAGCCCTAACCCTAACCCTTCGGGACTTGATTTACGCCGGTCTATGGGTCTGTCTTGTGCAGTTCTAGGAGGTCCAACCTTCCAGGCTTCGCCTCCCCTCTTTGGGGAGGAGTAAGTTTATTGCTTACTGCCTGAGGTGCTCCTACCGGGGAATGCCGACGGGGCTACCCAGGCAAGTTTTAATGGCCAGAGTGCTCACTTTCTCAGGCGCTGGCTTTTACAACCTCAACTTTCCCGACCCGACCTTGGATCACATCTTACTTGTGGGAGTAATGTAAAACTGGCCTTGTGCCTAACTCCTGGAGAGGAGTAAATAAATACACACATATCTTCGCATACGCGTGTGTGCCGTATGTCTTCTCTATACGTATAGACATATATTTAAATGTTACGAATACAAGCGAGCTAATTTTCTGGATCATAAGTACCAACGATCCTCTCTGAAGGCTCACCGATCCTAAAAGTTAGGCTACTATCTCTTTAAAGTACATTCAAAAAGAATATATATATATATATATATATATATATATATATATATATATATATATATATATATATATATATTCAGGTGAAAAATTATACATGACAATTCAAAATTCTAGTTTACGTTCCCCTCGAGCAGAGCATATAGAAAAGATACTGACTTATTGTTAAGCGTTCACGTTGCATGAAAATATACACTGAAGTTTGAGATATTGTCAAAGAAGAAGAAGAGAGAGAAACCGAAGCGTGCGGGGTGGATGTCGGGTATTAAGGTTCAAGCTGAAGAAGAAGAATAAAAAGGAGGTTATGGTTTCCGTTTCAAACAGTGAGGAAAAAAAAAAGGAAGTTGGAGTAAAGGAGAACCAAGGCGAGGCGAGACGGGGATTTGATGAGGTGTGGGGGTAATGGGTTAGGGTTGGGAAGAAGGGGGGGGGCGGGAAGCGGTCGGTCATACAGGATTCTCAATTCTTCCTTTCTCTTTCTTCTTCTTCTTCTTTTTTTCCTTCTTCTTTTTCTTCTTCTCTTCTTCTTTTTCTTCTTCTTTTTTCTTTTTCTTCTTCTTTATCTTCTTTCTACAGCAGGTGTAGCACGCGAATCGCTGTTGACCAATCGAAGAGCCTCATTGCGGCAGGTGCGTGCGACAGTGTCTAACGCCCTACCTGAATCTACTTCGAGAGTTAAGATAGATCAGGTGTAGGTGGCTGGTGGTAAGAGGGCTACAATCCCTTTTTGGTGCCTCGCTTATACATACATACATATATATATATATATATATATATATATATATATATATATATATATATATATATATATATATATATATATATATGCGTGTGTAAAGGAAGCATGTTTTTATTCAGGCAAATGTTATTAAATAACACGAAGTGTTTTGTTTTATAAGGCTTTTTTTCTTCTTTTTCAATGTTCTGAATAGTTCATTGAGTATTTCGGTCAAATTGGTGTATATAAGTTCCATTGAAAAAACACATGGAACAATAACCCACCAATTTGTACTATTAGAAAAATCTGAAAGAATAAAGAAAGATTAGTGAAACAAAAAAAAATGTTATTTAACAACAGTTTCATAAACAAAATTATTTATATATTCATCAACGTTTCGTTTTTATTTCAAGACTTCCTCGAGATGATTTATTCGAAGAAATAAAATACAAGTAGAATATTTGAAAATATATATATTTTTTTATTTTGTATATATATATATATATATATATATATATATATATATATATATATATATATATATATATATATAGAGAGAGAGAGAGAGAGAGAGAGATTTTTCACTTAGAAGATTGTTTATTCAGTGAAGACCAGGATTAGGCCAATAAAAATAAGCTCGATGATACTCGATTACAGGGTACAGAGCATTTATATGTGATTTTGTGAAGGCTTACCAAACCATTCCGTTCAGGAGATCATCTATCACCACAAAATACTTTTTCTTTCAAAGTTTATTTATTTATCATATATATCCAAATTAAAGAGTTGTTTTCCTACACGTGTTTCGCTACCAAGCAGGTCTTTGCTTGGCAGATCATCAGGGGAATTAAGTAGCTTGAGTAAGAGTTTCAACAACTGACAATACACAAAAACTCTTTAATTTGGATATATATATGATAAATAAATACACTTTGAAAGAAAAAGTCTTTTGTCGTGATGAATTATCTCCTGAACGGAATGGTTTGGTAAACCTTCAAAAAATCACACACACACACACACACACATATATATATATATATATATATATATATATATATATATATATATATATATATATATATATATATACAGGGTGGGCAAAAATAAGGGTCCTATTTTTAAAAATTCATAACTTTTTTATTTATTGATTTTTTTTTTTTTTAGAATAAGTAAAGGACCCCTTCCGAAGCAAGCATGAGCCGTATTAGCCCTAAGGAACGTACCCTCATTTAGAAAACATTATTTTTGCTTAAAAAACTCAAAACAGTGTAAAAAACAATACTTTAGTTTTTATAAGTTTTAAGAAGTGTTTTTCGGCTAAAATTTGTTTTGTTTATTTCAAAAAATCTCGGAAGGGTCAGTCTACACACACATAAAGTTTGGTGAGTTTAACTTTTATTTTGTGGAAGTTATTCAAATTCAAGTTATTCAAATTTAAAGATAGGACCCTTATTTTGGCCCACCCTGTATATATATACTAATGATAATAGGATTAACGATAAGTGAAGTATAGTAAAGTGATCTATCGCGATAAAGTAAAGCTCAATACGTTGAGTAGAGCAATCAATTTTAAAGAAAGAAAGATGAAGATAAAAAATTGCATAAAATTACATAAAATTACATGAAGCTACATAAAATTAATACAAATTTTATTACATCGAAAGTTCAGATGCAAGGAGTTACATTAATCCTTAAACTATGGTTTTTCAAAGATAAAACTCTTCTCGTCAGAGGATAAAATTTGGTAATGTGGTATTTATAATAAATAAATATTACCTAATTTCATTTCACTTTGAAAAATTGAAGAATAAAACTAGAAAGGTTGGGGATAAAGAAATAAATGGCCGGGAAGGAAAAATTAGCAGTATTGAGTAGCCATTTTCGAAGACAAAAGGGGGCGCTATGGTGCAGATAGCAAAATAGCAAAAATTGTAGAATTGGCGAGAAGAGTTTTATCTTTGAAAAACCAATGTTTAAGGATTAATGTAACTCCTTGCATCTGAACTTTCGATGTAATAAAATTTGTATTAATTTTATGTAACTTTATGTAATTTTATGTAATTTTATGCAATTTTTTTATCTTCGTCTTTCTTTCTTTATATATATATATATATATATATATATATATATATATATATATATATATATATATATATATATATATATATGTGAAATAAAAACATAAACAATATAAAAATTGATAATTATCTCAACTGGTAAAATGAAGTGCCTCTCATCACCTAGGATTTGATGTCCACAGCCAAAAGAAAATAAAGAGGAAAAGAACTAATTAATATCAAAAGATTAAAAACATTAAATAATAGAAAATAATAACATAACATGTCTAATTATAATATACATGGTTGTTGATAACTAAATAAAAACATACAACGTGTATAAAAAATCAAAGCACTCGGGTCTTAATAATAATAATAATAATAATAATAATAATAATAATAATAATAATAATAATAATAATAATAATAATAATAATAATAACAATAATGATAATGATAATGATAATGTTAATGATAATGATAATAATAATAATAATAATAATAATAATAATAATAATAATAATAATAATAATAATAATAATAATAATAATAATAATAATAATAATAATAATAATAATAATAATAATATTTCTTTTTTAATTGAATTAATTTTTTAAAATATTATTTTATTGATTTATTTATTTATTTATTTATTTTTAAATGGTGCCGGCCTAGGCTGACACCAGACAAAATATTTGTAGAGGGCCGAGGAGGATGAGAAGACCGAGGAGGGACAGCACAAACCAGACTTCCACTGGAAAAATGCAGAGAATGCTGGGACCTTGGAGAGGCTTATTGCCACCCAAATCTCAGAGAAGACCAATTGTCCTTACCAGCGAGAAATCAATGGTAAGGAGCTGTTGCGATACCGCATTGTTATCGAAAAGAGGTGAAGAATACTGGAAATCTGGGGAGGCTTGTTGTCACTCAGACTCCAGGAAATACCACTGGTTGTTGTCGGTGAGCAATCACTGACGATGATCTGTGTGAGAACTCATAGTGAGTACAAATAATAATAATAAAGACAGGACAACGCTAATACAAAAAAAGATGCCAAAAAGGGAACGATGCCAAGCAACTATAGACCAATAACCTGTTTACCAACAATGTGGAAAATCCTAACGGAACGACTGAGATAACAAATTTAATTTAATTTAATTTAATTTAATTTAATTTAACTTAATCTAATCTAATCTAATTTAATTTAATTTAATTTAATTTAATCTAATCTAATCTAATTTAATTTAACTTAATCTTATCTAATATAATTTAATTTAATTTAACTTAATCTAATCTAACCTAATCTAATTTAATTTAATTTAATTTAATTTAATTTAACTTAACTTAACTTAACTTAACTTAACTTAATCTAATCTAATCTAATCTAATCTAATCTAATCTAATCTAATTTAATTTAATCTAATTTAATTTAATTTAATTTAATTTAATTTAATTTGACTTAACTTAACTTAACTTAACTTAATTTAATTTAATTTAATTTAATTTAATTTAATCTAATCTAATCTAATTTTATTTAATTTAATTTAATTTAACTTAACTTAACTTAACTTAACTTAACTTAACTTAACTTAATTTAATTTAATTTAATTTAATTTAGTCTAATCTTATCTAATCTAATTTAATTTAATTTAATTTAACTTAACTTAACTTAACTTAACTTAACTTAACTTAATTTAATTTAATTTAATTTAACTTAACTTAACTTAACTTAACTTAACTTAACTTAACTTAACTTAATTTAATTTAATTTAATTTAATTTAATTTAATTTGACTTAACTTAACTTAACTTAACTTAATTTAATTTAATTTAATTTAATTTAACTTAACTTAACTTAACTTAACTTAACTTAATCTAATCTAATCTAATCTAATCTAATTTAATTTAATTCAATCTAATCTAATTTAATCTAATTTAATTTAATTTAATTGAATTTAACTTAATTTCATTTAATGATGATAGCATCCATGTTGTTATTTTTTATTTTTCATTTTTACAGCTGCTGCATTTCTGTCCGCAGTATACATAGGATTGGTCGAGTGATGCTACTTCGCAGAAAACACTTTGACAGGTCGTACATATATACCATAAATAAAATATTAATACAAAATATTGTTTTCTAAAAATTCAGTTTCTATTTTAAAAATAATTTCCAATGCCTGGAACCGATTCTAACATTATGCGAAAACATTATTTTATTTTATTCCTTTTAATGACGAAAAGATCATGCTATTGTTTTTTTTATGTTGATACAGTTACTTCCGGAATAGGTATAGAACTGTGCAAATGATCTTAATTGCACGGAAATACATTTCGAAAAATGTCTATCTTTACTCAATCGGGAAATAAAACAGAAGCCGGAAAGGGAAAAGAGGAACGCAGGATCTTCTATAATAAATCAAAAGATCCCGAAGGAGGTAGAAGAACATGGCGTGGATTGATTACAAAAGATCCCGAAACAGGTAGAAGAACATGGCGTGGATTGATTACAAAAGATCCCGAAGGAGGTAGAAGAACATGGTGTGGATTGATTACAAAAGATACCGAAGGAGGTAGAAGAACATGGTGTGGATTGATTACAAAAGATCCCGAAGGAGGTAGAAGAACATGGCGTGGATTGATTACAAAAGATCCCGAAGGAGGTAGAAGAACATGGTGTGGATTGATTACAAAAGATACCGAAGGAGGTAGAAGAACATGGTGTGGATTGATTACAAAAGATCCCGAAGGAGGTAGAAGAACATGGCGTGGATTGATTACAAAAGATCCCGAAGGAGGTAGAAGAACATGGTGTGGATTGATTACAAAAGATCCCGAAGGAGGTAGAAGAACATGGCGTGGATTGATTACAAAAGATCCCGAAGGAGGTAGAAGAACATGGCGTGGATTGATTACAAAAGATCCCGAAGGAGGTCAGAAGCAGAAAAAAGAACATATCATGGATTGATTACACGAACGCCCACGGCAGAATCCTTCAAGCATAGATAATTGAATGCTTAAAAATGTACTTCTTGGCCTTTTGGCTAAGATCAAAGTGTAGTATCTGTTCCGATGGATACTGCACCCCATAGACTGGTATTGTCTTGGCCTTCGGGGCTTGATTTACACCGGTCTATGGGTCTGTCCTGTGCAGTTCTAAGAGGTCCAGCCTCCCAGGCTTCGCCTCCCCTCTTTGGGGAGGAGTAAGTTTATTGCTTACTGCCTGAGGCGCCTCTACCGGGGAATGCCGACGGGGCTGCCCAGGCAATTTTTAATGGCTAGAGTGCTGACCCTCTCGGGCGCTGGCTTTTCAAACCCCACTTTACTGACCCGACCTTGGGTCACATCTTACTTGTGGGAGTAAGATAAAAAAAAAACTGGCCTTGTGCCTAACTCCTGGAGAGGAGTAAATCAATACACGACAGGATTATTAATCTGATTAAGAAAGCAATGGAAAAATGGAGATTAGAACGGACAGTTGAATGACAACACCTGACTGTAATAAAAATACAGAGAGGCATTTTCCAAGGCATTTTCCAAGGAGACTCCCTATCACCACTACTGTTTATCATAGCCATTATGCCACTACACTACATACTCAGGTAATGAGATGCCGTATACAACTTTACAGACACAGAACAAAGAATAGACCCCCACACGCACATGGACGACCTGAGACTATTTGCAAAAAGTAAAAAGGAATTAGAAAAGTTGATAAATACGACTAGAACCTTCAGCCAGGACATCTAAATGGAATCCGGAATGGTAAAGTGTGCACTACTAGAGATAAAAAAGGGGAAAACTTGAGACAGCAGAGGGCATGGAACAGCCTCACCAAGAGAAGATGAAAGCGCTAGGCTAAGCTATACATATTTAGGAGTTCTGGAAGCACACACCATCAAATCTACAGAAATGAAAGAGAAGATTGGAAAAGAGTATTTGCGAAGAACAAGAAAACTCTTAGAAACGAAATTATATAGCAGAAATCTAGTAAAAGGAATAAACACCTGGGCAGTATCACTAATAAGATACTCTGGACCATTCATAGACTGGACTAAAGCGGAACTCAGGCACTTTGACAAGAGGGCTAGAAAACTAATGACCATGAACAGCGCACTACATCCAAAAGACGATACGGACAGACTCTACGTGAAAACAAACGATGGGGGGAGGAAGGGGACTGGTAAGTATGGAAAACTGTGTTGAAGACACAAAAAAAGGAGCTGGAGTAATACATAACCAAGAACACAGAAATAATAATCACCGCAGCAGAGACACCGTCGCAATGAACAACTCGAGAAGCACCGAAACTGTATCAAAAAAGACAAGAGAAGAAAAGTGGGAAGAAAAACAACTACATAGACGTTTTATAAGACTGAAAAGAGAAGAGACACACTGGGCATGGATATATATATATATATATGAAGAAGAATGGAAAGGAATTAGAGAAGCAAAAGCCAAATCAAAATTCAATTCAATTGCCCAGAGCAAGGTATATTCCGCAAAAAAGCAATTTATTCAAGTTAAATTTTCCTTAAGCCAGGCTTTTCAAAGATCAAAATCTTATCATCAGAGGAAGTCGCTGGGATAGATAAGTTGGCAATGTATACTCTTCACAGAAGGTTTTACCTTTCTTAAAAGTTCGCTTTTAGTACACCACTTTATATATATATATATATATATATATATATATATATATATATATATATATATATATATATATATATATATATATACAACAAAGAATCTGATTGGTTAAGTAGCTAGTCGTGTATATAAAAACACCCGGCAAAACTAACTCAATGCCTTTTAGCCTGAAGATTCCCCCCAGGGGTGAAACGCGGGAGCCACTGTGTAGCTTAATTGCCATAAATATATTCTCGATAATTTACTACCTAGCTCTACTAACGTATCGAGCACTGTTGAAATAAATACTGAAAATTGATACATAAAAAATTATATCTCCTTCTAAATTTTTATGTGGATACATGAAATAGTAATATATATATATATATATATATATATATATATATATATATATATATATATATATATATATATATATATATATATAGTGTGTAGATTTCAATTTTGTGTAGAGAATCTGAATAACAGAGCTCAATGTAATTTAAACAGAGCAAAACATTAGGTCTCCTCAGATGTATAGACAACCACGTCAAAAAAACCCCTCGAAATAAGTTATTATGTGTACAACCGTAATGTGTGTATAGTTTTTCTTTTTATAATTATATATATATATATATATATATATATATATATATATATATATTTCAGATACGTGTTGCGGTTTCATGGAGATCGACTGACTTGTTATTCTATGCCTATGTGTATATGGGGGAAACCATCCAACATAGCCAATGAACTCTAACCTGCCATCGATAGAAAAAGAGTAAAATATATAGAAAGACCACCACATGAGCCAAAGGGAAGTGAAAACTGTCAAAAAAAGTAGAATAAATAGTTATTAAATAGTTGTTGTGACCTGGGTACGTCTAATAATCTGTATATTTTCAAATCTCACCAGCAAAAATGTGGATTTTTTTTTTCTTAATTTTTTTTTTTTTTTTGTTGGTGAGTGCTAGCGGTAAATTCCACCTGTCTTTGTTGTTTGATGGGCGCCGATCCGATCAACAAGTCAAACGATTACAGACAAAATGCACTTATGAATTTTCACTTGAAGAATCAGTCGTTTCAAGTGAAGGGCGAAAAATAGATCTCTGGACAAAAGTGAAGTAGCCTCCATTAAAAAAAAAAGTGAACCACTTTATTTATATATATATATATATATATAAAATATAATAACACGAAATCACATAATTGTCGATGCAATAATTTATTTCAACCGTTCGGTTTTTTCAAGCATCACTCAGACAATTACATTTTTGAGACTGATAGAAAATTGAATTTCCCTACCACAGTTCCAATACAATCATAGATGGTAGTAGTAGCAACCAATTTGATACATCTTTTATAGAGAGGGGGAAAATTTAAAACTTATATTTAACTATGGCGGGCGAAGGGGAGGGATCTTTAAGTTAATCAACTAAAAACTGCCATGTCAAAATTATGACACATACGACTTGGCGATATCAACCATATAGGCAATTTTACTCACGCGCATACACAAAACTAAATACGCACACATCATATGCGCACTCACATACATAATCTCACTCGCACATTATCATAACTAAGCATAATCACATACGCAACTTTTATTCATCTCCAGCCAGAATGCGTCCGGCGAAACTCGTGTTCTCAAATTCGGTTAGAGAAAAGAAAGAAAGAAACAATTAACAGGCACAGAGAATATATAGACAGACCGCGTGTCATAAATTCTCAGTCCGTCTGGGTTGAAATAAGATTACACGCACATACATATATGTATACATACAAATCCATACGCACATACACACACATATATACACATACACACCCACACATATACATATCTATACACATATACATATACACACATATATACATATATATATATATATATATATATACATACATATACATACATGAATACACCTATATATATCTCTGAATCTATTTGAAATATTGACCAAATGCATACGCATGTAGTTGTTCACACATGTAAACATACATACACATACATACACACACACATATATACATATACGCACATATACACACATATACGTACGCACACATACATATATATCCACACACCTACACACAATATTTACATAACACTCTATATTCTTACTGATGTAATATGAGTTCTAAAAATTAGTCTTACCTTATTTATATTTTAGATTAATTTGATAATCTATTATTATAAATATCATGCGGGGGGGGGGGGTTATCGTACCTAATGTTATTCAATTTGGTATCTTCACCGTTGTAATTCTAGAGGCCCATCGGATTACTAATTCAAGTCTAATAATGTCTATTGGTAATATTTGACATTTATACTTATATTAATTCAAAAACTAGTGTATTACCTGCAGAAAAAATTTTCATACCACTATCTTATTTTAAGTAAATAATAAATATCCGCGTATCCACAAATACTATATATCACCAAGTCAGTAAATCTGTGTCTATCACAGATATTATTATAAATATTATGGGGGGGGGGTTTACCGTAAGTAATGTTATTCAATTTGGTATCTTCACCGTTATAATTCTAGAGGTCCATCGGATTACCAATTCAAGTCTAATAATGTCTAGTGGTAATATTTGGCATTTATACTTATATTAATTCAATAACCGCAGAATTTTTTTAAAAACACTATCTTATTTTAAGTAAATAATCTGAATAAATAAATATTTCAAAATACCATTATATACGCATACACACAAATACTATATATCACCAAGTCGGCAATTCTGTGTCTATAGCAGATATTATTATAACTATTATGTTGGTGGTGGTGGTGGGGGGGGGGGTTTACCTTAAATAATGTTATTTAATTTGGTATCTTCACCGTTATAAGTCTAGAGGTCCATCGGATTACTAGTCGTTGATTATTTTAAATTTATATTTATGTCTTGAATTAGTAATCCGATGGACCTCTAGACTTATAACGGTGAAGATACCAAATTAAATAACATTATTTAAGGTAACCCCCCCCCCACCACCAACATAATAGTTATAATAATATCTGCTATAGACACAGAATTGCCGACTTGGTGATATATAGTATTTGTGTGTATGCGTATATAATGGTATTTTGAAATATTTATTTATTCAGATTATTTACTTAAAATAAGATAGTGTTTTTAAAAAAATTCTGCGGTTATTGAATTAATATAAGTATAAATGCCAAATATTACCACTAGACATTATTAGACTTGAATTGGTAATCCGATGGACCTCTAGAATTATAACGGTGAAGATACCAAATTGAATAACATTACTTACGGTAAACCCCCCCCCCCCATAATATTTATAATAATATCTGTGATAGACACAGATTTACTGACTTGGTGATATATAGTATTTGTGGATACGCGGATATTTATTATTTACTTAAAATAAGATAGTGGTATGAAAATTTTTTCTGCAGGTAATACACTAGTTTTTGAATTAATATAAGTATAAATGTCAAATATTACCAATAGACATTATTAGACTTGAATTAGTAATCCGATGGGCCTCTAGAATTACAACGGTGAAGATACCAAATTGAATAACATTAGGTACGATAACCCCCCCCCCCCGCATGATATTTATAATAATAGATTATCAAATTAATCTAAAATATAAATAAGGTAAGACTAATTTTTAGAACTCATATTACATCAGTAAGAATATAGAGTGTTATGTAAATATTGTGTGTAGGTGTGTGGATATATATGTATGTGTGCGTACGTATATGTGTGTATATGTGCGTATATGTATATATGTGTGTGTGTATGTATGTGTATGTATGTTTACATGTGTGAACAACTACATGCGTATGCATTTGGTCAATATTTCAAATAGATTCAGAGATATATATAGGTGTATTCATGTATGTATATGTATGTATATATATATATATATATATATATGTATATATGTGTGTATATGTATATGTGTATAGATATGTATATGTGTGGGTGTGTATGTGTATATATGTGTGTGTATGTGCGTATGGATTTGTATGTATACATATATGTATGTGCGTGTAATCTTATTTCAACCCAGACGGACTGAGAATTTATGACACGCGGTCTGTCTATATATTCTCTGTGCCTGTTAATTGTTTCTTTCTTTCTTTTCTCTAACCGAATTTGAGAACACGAGTTTCGCCGGACGCATTCTGGCTGGAGATGAATAAAAGTTGCGTATGTGATTATGCTTAGTTATGATAATGTGCGAGTGAGATTATGTATGTGAGTGCGCATATGATGTGTGCGTATTTAGTTTTGTGTATGCGCGTGAGTAAAATTGCCTATATGGTTGATATCGCCAAGTCGTATGTGTCATAATTTTGACATGGCAGTTTTTAGTTGATTAACTTAAAGATCCCTCCCCTTCGCCCGCCATAGTTAAATATAAGTTTTAAATTTTCCCCCTCTCTATAAAAGATGTATCAAATTGGTTGCTACTACTACCATCTATGATTGTATTGGAACTGTGGTAGGGAAATTCAATTTTCTATCAGTCTCAAAAATGTAATTGTCTGAGTGATGCTTGAAAAAACCGAACGGTTGAAATAAATTATTGCATCGACAATTATGTGATTTCGTGTTATTATATTTTATTATTGCTCTGTTTACTACATTGAGCTCTCATACCCGGATTTCCTCCTGGAATTATTCCACTATAACACAAATATATATATATATATATATATATATATATATATATATATATATATATATATATATATATATATATATATATATATATATATGAGAGAGAGAGAGAGAGAGAGATATTGTATAATCTACAAATAGAAGACAAGTGGATCAGATAGATTATCAGCTAGTTCGGGACAACCATTGTGTTCTTTTTTCTTTGATTTTTTTTTTTTCGATTGTTTTGAGAGAAGCTATGTATTTTTTGCAACTTTTTTGTATAAGAGCAGAGTAGGGGTGTTTTGGATTTATGTAGAAGATCAAAAAATGGTGTCTATCTTGAATTGAGTACACGTGCGTTTGGGCATAAATCGATTTTTTTTAAAAATGCTTTATAAAGTAATGTTCGATTTTTTTAGGTATTTTTTCCTGATGAATCATTGTCTAGATGATTCAGACTTTGTTGGTCCAAAAAGACAACACGATTGTCTAGACTACTAACGAAACCATTTATGCTGGATTATGAAATATGATTGCTCGAATCTATTTTTCTATTTCCTGTATATATATATATATATATATATATATATATATATATATATATATATATATATATATATACAGGGTGGGCAAAAATAAGTGTCCTATTTTTAAAAATTCATAACTTTTTTATTTACTGATTTTTTTTTGATTTTTTTTTTAGAATAAGTAAAGGACCCCTTCCGAAGCAAGCATGAGCCGTATTAGCCCTAAGGAACGTACCCTCATTTAGAAAACATTATTTTTGCTTAAAAAATTCAAAACAGTGTAAAAAACAATACTTTAGTTTTTGTAAGTTTTAAGAAGTGTTTTTCGGCTAAAATTTGTTTTGTTTATTTTAAAAAATCTCGGAAGGGTCAGTCTACACACACATAAAGTTTGGTGAGTTTAACTTTTATTTTGTGGAAGTTATTCAAATTCAAGTTATTCAAATTTAAAGATAGGACCCTTATTTTGGCCCACCCTATATATAAATATATATATATATATATATATATATATATATATATATATATATATATATATATATATATATATATATATATATATATATATATATGTATATATATAATTATTGTTTATTTATACAGACATGTACATGATCCGCGACACTGGCATGTCGATGTTATCGATAAACAGCTGTTAGAAACTGAGATCTCATCAGGCGGAAAGAAAAGCTGGTCTTCCCTCAGATCATATTTGGAAAAAGCTCTATTTGATATTGAGTTCTCTTTATAAGAGCGGATTAAATTTTACTTCTAACAGAATTTTGTCGAGTGTTATACTTAATGCACATCTGTACTACGTTTGGTGAGCGAAGGATTAAGTCTTGAGAAGAGCGAAATTTATAAGGTCAAAATTTTGTTCCTATGTATGACTGGTACATTAGTGGGATTTTGCTGTCTTTTTTTTTTCTCAATAAAATTCAACACTTCCTGCGCTTTTGTGTTTAAATGTCTTTCCTTTCTATCTTTTTCATATATATATATATATATATATATATATTATATCGCTTGTAATCTCAACAAGAAGACAAGTGGATCAGATAGATAATCGGCTGAGGAGCAATTGACATATTGCCTTTTTGCAATTTCTATCGCTCGCGATCAAGTAGCCATTTTGTTTTTTATTACTTCTTTCTTTCTTTCTTTTTGTTGGTCAATTTTCCACCTGCAATCTCACTTCCGCTAACGACAAACATGCGGTAATTTTAGAAAGGTTACCTATGTATGGCACAAGGTTTTTATATTGTGCAGAATAGCAGCCTATTTGGCATAAAGCGCCCTTGCATTTAAAGATATAACATAAGCGATCCAAATACTACTACCACTACTAATAATGATACTCATATCCCCTTAACCTTCCTCCTCCTCCTACTCCTACTACTACTACTACTACTACTTATACAGGCATTGTTTTTTGGTCCCCCGATTCATAAAATCGGGAGACTTATGTTTTGAGGCATGTCCGTCCGTCCGTCCGTCCGTCCGGATTTTTCTCCGCAACCATCCATTGAATATCTCTGAAATGTTGCATGAAGTTTTAACTTTGGTCAGGTTAGAAAGTGACATTCTCCAATTTTTGAAAAAAGATTTGGTTAACCCCCAGGCGGTCAAAATGCCCCGAAATGGCAAAAAATGACATTTTTTGCCCCATAACTTTTCATCCATCCATTCAATTTCTCTGAAACTTGGCCAAAATGTGGAGGCAATTGTTCCTAATAGAAAATAAGTATCGCTGACCTTGGAAAAAATCTGGTTCGCACTCCCAGGGGGTCAAAAGCCCCCCAAATTGCAAAAAATGAACCTTTTCTCTCATAACGTTTGATCCATCGATTCAATTTTTCTGAAACTTGGCCAAAATGTAGAGGCAATTGTTCTGGATATTAAATGAGCATCCTTGACCTCAGAAAAATTCTGGTTCGCGCCCCCAGGGGGTCAAAGGGGGGTCAAAAATGCCCCAAATTGCCCCAATTTATTGCATTTTATACTCGCTACATCGAGTCACATACAGAGGGGGGGGGATCACGCATGCGCGGATTGTTTTACTTGAGACGTAAAGCGTTATTGTGATTAGGAAACTAAGATTTATAGTGGGCATCTCCAGTGATGAGCTGTCCAGCAAGATGTTTGTTTACATTACATTTAAATTTCTGTACAGTCGGAGAAACATGGAGTAAGGAGGGAATTCCAAAGGCAAGCAGTTCGAGGAAAGAAGTCATTTGAATAGAAAGTTATTCGTTATCTTGGTGACCTTTAGAGTAAAGGGGTGGGATTTTGCTGCATTTTTATTTATGAATATGCGATCTTTATTACCGAAGCAATTGTATGCTGAATTTAAAAAAAAGTTTTATGAAATGACGTGAATCTATCGTTTATAACATTGAAATGGTATAAAATTACATAAAAAATATTGTGTGTATATATATTAATTAGGAGGGATAGACCGGTATTGTCTGGGCCTTCGGGTCTGGATTTACGCCGGTCTATCGGTTGTCCGTCCTGTGCAGTTCTATGAGGTGCACCCTCCCGGGCTTTGCCTTCTCACCCTTTGAGAAGGGATTAGTTTATTGCTAATCGCCTGAGGCGCCCCTACCGGGGAATGCCGACGAGGCTGCCCAGGCAATTTGTAAATGACCAGAGCGCTCAAATTCTCGAGCGCTGGTTTTTCAAATCCCACTTTCCCGACCTTGTGTCACATCTTACCTTGTGGGAGGAAGATAAATAGATTCAGTGTAAGGATGTAAATTCACGTCGGTCGGAGGACACGAACCCGGTTTTTACAAATCGCCATTGATTCGCAGTCGGGTGTCTTTAGATCCATGATCAAATTGCGTTCCAAGAATTCAACATAACAACAGTGTGTGTACGATCGTTTCAGAGACCATATGTTTTTATTGATATTAGATCTCGTTGTCGAAGTTAAAAGCAAAATCATATAGACAGCATCGATTGAATATCGGTCAACTTTCTCAATTATACAGCAGATAGAAATGACGAGGGGAGTTGATGCTAAAAATTTCAAATCAGAGTTGACCATGTTTAAACATTGATCAGGGGTGCACATAGGGGCTCAAAGTAGAAAGGCGCTTATGCAAAATTACATGTAGGAAGTCGCACATCAAAAGGAAAAAGGAAAACAAATATTATCTTATAGACTATTTAAGAGTCATTAGGAGAGCAGATTAGTTACATATATAATATACTAGACCACCCGTGACCCGTTGGGTCAGTTTGTTATATTAGCTATGGAATTCATGTATGAGCGTGACACTTAGGGTTTTTTTTCATAACAGAAGCATTTCTATGAAAGTATATTAAAATGAAAAAAGAATATAGGTAGATTTCTATGAGTCGTTCTGTTTATTATAATTGTTTTGTTTTTTTGGATGTAATATGTGTAAAACATATGATTCAAATATTTGCTGTTTAAAAAACAACAAAAGGAAACACTATTTAATGTAATAGAAATGTGTGCATTTACCGATTCAGCTTTCTCGCGCACGTAACGAAAACAGAGGGAGTAGGAGTGGTGAAATCTATGAGAGGGAAAGTGGGAGGTGATTTCGTTCACCGATCGCTGATATTAATAATGATTGTTGTTGTTTTGTTTGTTTTTGTTTTTTAAAAGGGAGGAGGTTTTTTGAAACTGCGACAGACTTTACGAAGTGCTCCCGTTGAATGTTTTTAGTCGTGAAGAAAACAAAAAAACTATTTGATGAAATTAAATGAAATTGTTTATATTAAAAGCGATATAAAAATTTCCAGAATGAAAAATTTCATGCGTTCGTTAATCATAAGAGATTAACGGAATTGGAATAACAGATTGAAGACGATGCTATTTACGCATGCGCAACCGGATGTTGAAAACCGGAAAGCTGAAAGCTGATTGCAAACATACAAGACCAATAGAGTTTTAGTAGTATATAGATACGTGTATGTATGTGAAAAAGACACAAGAAAAAAAAACAAATTAAACACAGGCAAAAAAGAATAAAAAACCAGAGATTTACCGGTTTCGTTCGGATCAATGAACGTCTTCGGAAAGGGTGGAGATTTTTAATTTATTGAATAACGGCAAAACATCGGGGAAAAAAATGAGACGCACAACGGAATGTGTTTGCCACGTGCGTAACTATTTGACATAAAAGAATGATGTAGCGAGTGCGACAAAAACGTTAAAACGGGGAAAGGGGAGGAAGAAAAAATAAAAGGAAGAAAAGGAAAAGAAATTGAAACATGGATGAAATGCAGTAAAAATCAGTGGTACTTTAACCGGGATCAGAGTTTTTTTATGCAGTGGCGAGGTATATTGCATTCTTTCAGTGTGGTTTATTGCCAGATATTTGCTTAGGGAATAAGATCCGAGTCTAAGGTTTACGTTAGATTGTGATGAGAGAAGGAATACAAAACTTTCGATGCATATATATTTTTTTTAATCTAAAATTTGTATTTCTGCTCTCTCTCTCTCTCTTTCTCTCTCTCTCTCCATCTATCTATCTATCTATCTATCTATCTATCTATCTATCTCTATATATCTCTCTCTTATTTTTCACTCTATCTATGGGTTAAATAGTATTAATATTTGTGGTGATATTCCCTATTGTTGATAATCTCCTGTTTTATAGTTCGTTTTATCACCTTTGACTGTTAATAAATAGAGAGACGGGGTTGAGAGAGAATTACGGAAACGAGTGTGATAGATATCGTATTCAAATAAGAATGGGGTGTCAAACAACATACAGTGATAGAGGGTGAGAGTGAAAGAAGGAAACTTAACTCATTCAAATCGATTTTTTTTCTCAAACATAACTCATTCCCAAAACCAAATAATATTTTAACATGTCATTTTTGTGATTAAAATATATAAGAAATAAAAAGCCTTAGGGAAACAATTTTTTATTAAATCAGCTTTAGCATAATAATAAATCGGGTATATGTTACGACGCTCAGCAGAGGCGCGAACGGGGTCCAAAAAAAGAACGAGAAAGAGTTTAAAAACATAAATTTGCAACAAGTAAAGTTGACTTATGTCTAGAATAGACATTTTTCTACTTACCTATGTAATTTGTTTGTATTTTTACGTAGTATAAATGGCTTTTTATTAGATGTTAATAAAAAATTTCTTGTTTTTTAAAACATCTAGTTTCTCAAAGAAAATGGCGGCCAGTCCCTCTATATTATTACGTAGAGCGGCCATTTTGAATTCTTCGAAAACCGTCTGGCGAACATAAATTTCTAATAAATAGCACTTCAAACGGGTTTAAAATACAAACAAATAGCACATGCAAGTTTGAAACTAACTTTTACAGCTTACAGTTACTTTTATTTGTTGTGTATTTGTTTTTTTAGCGTTTTTACTCTGCTGAGTCTCGTAAAAGATGCCCAATAAATCGATAGATACAAAAGATAAACACAAAAAAAGTGTCTGCTTGTCCGGTTTACATGCTTCCCGCCACTCTACACCGCCTGGGTGTGTGGGGGCGCGCATGCGCATACGTGACTGTGTTGGCATCTGTCGTCATCAAGCTAGTAACTAGTGTATCTCTCTGGCTAAATAGACATCTGGTTTTCAAGGAGTCTGACCGATACGTCGGGCCGAGATATTCAGACGCCAACACTTAACGGGGTTTTTGGGTAAACGACACAGACTGAGGACTTGGGTGTGCCGGGTTCGAATCCAGCTCATTCCACAGAAGCACTTTCATCAAACCCCCACACCTAGCCTTGTCCCTAACGTCCTGAAGAAAATAGAAAATAAAATACTTAACGAGGCTGTCATTACGGATTATGTGGCAAGGTTGTATTGAAATATTGACAATGTAAGACCGGCTTCTTAGGTGCACTAGCATGTCGAACAAAAATATACAAGATACGAGCATTGCCTGGATGGCGAGATAACATCTGTAATGAAGTTAGAAGCCTTTAAACCAGGGGCGGGCAACCTTTTCAGAGTGAGGGCCAGATGAGACTTTTGGAAGGAGATCGCGGGCCGGAGTAAAAATCGAAATCTCAGAATTACTATATTTTGTTTACATGAATAAATTGTACAAAAATTGCATTGAACACTCTACAAATCTCATTTTTTTTTTTTATCAAGAGACTTCTGTATATGATGTTATAAAAGGCGTCGACGAAGAGCCATTCTGGAATCGTAAAAAATAATGACGGGGGAAGTAGCAAGTTGATCCAGTATTCGTTTTGACACACCTCACATAAGTTCTCTGTTTCATGCCCTTTCCTCGTCTCTCGTTTCTTTTTTGCCTCTCTCTTTCTCTTTTTCTATTTTTATCTCAGGCCAACGATTTGAAATTAATAGTTAAAGAAAAATGAAATATACATGCATCATCGCTCGCTGATATTTATACATTTTCATCCATCTTGTCTCCATATGTTATGTGATAAGATCTGTTTGGGCGTCATACTGACTGACTTTAAATGTTTCATTTATCTTAGATCATCTTCGAAATTACTGTCACTTAATGTTTAACTCTAGCAGAGGTGCGATTTGTTGTACGTGTATTGATTTATTCCTCTCCAGGAGTTAGGCACAAGGCCAGTTTTTATCTTACTCCCACAAGTAAAATGTGACCCAAGGTCGGGTCGGGAAAGTGGGGTTTAAAAATTGTCTGGGCAGCCCCGTCGGCATTCCCCGGTAGAGGCGCCTCAGGCAGTAAGCAATAAACTTACTCCTCCCCAAAGAGGGGAGGCGAAGCCTGTGAGGGTGGACCTCCTAGAACTGCACAGGACAGACCCATAGACAGGCGTAAATCAAGCCCCGAAGGCCAAGACAATACCAGTCTATGGGGTGCAGTATCCATCGGAACAGATACTACACTTTGATCTTAGCCAAAAGAGAAATAATCGAACCGGACGAAAAATACAAATAAAAGAAAGTGGACGAAACAAACTGATATTTTCTGAAAACAACCCCCTTCCGTAATTGGTCTAAATCGATGCGGAAACAGATTTGCAGTTGCAGCTTCTGTTTACAGAATAAAATAATGGAAAAAAAACTTTATTTTATATTTAAGATATACACTCATCTATGGGTGGATCACTCTTGCGGAGGAAATGATGTTTTCCACTTAGCAAAATGCAATACTCTTCCGTAAAAAGAATCGAATCCTCTCAGTTACCAGTATCGTAGAATTTGTAAACAAATGAATAAATTGTATCATTTGGATTATTGGGTGGGACACTCTTGCGGAGGAAATGATGTTTTCCACTTAGCAAAATGCAATACTCTTCCGTAAAAAGAATCGAATCCTCTCAGTTACCAGTATCGTAGAATTTGTAAACAAATGAATAAATTGTATCATTTGGATTATTGGGTGGGACACTCTTGCGGAGGAAATGATGTTTTCCACTTTGCAAAATGCAATACTCTTCCGTAATTTTTTTAAAATTATTTTTTATTTTACTTTATCTCATATTTCCATTGAAGCGTAAGGGGCTACTTTGATAGGGGCCAGATTTATAAGCGCAACCTGGGTTAGGAGTTGAGCTGAAAGAGTTGTTTTTTTTGTTTTTTTTGGGGGGTCACATTTCTGAATGTTGGTATGGTCGGGGAAGCGGAGAGCAGAAGGGAGGGAGAGTCCAAAGTCAAGCAGTCTAAGGAAAGAAGCTCTTGGCGCAGGAAATCTTCCGGCATCTTGGGACCTCTACAGTGAATGGATCGGATTTTGCTGCTCTTTTTCTAGTAGCTGGATTTTCCACACATTAAAAAAACTGATCATATGTCTAACTCGGTGCCCGGAAAACTCGGCAAAGGAAAACTCGGCAACGGAAAACTCGGCAACGGAAAATTCGTCAATGGAAAATTCGGCAACAGAAAACTCGGCAATTTTGGCCAAGTAGGAAAATTCGGTAATTAAGTTACGAGAACAAGAAAACAATTTTGCTTTTTTAAATACATGGAAATTTTCTAAGAATTTAAAGCCAGTTTGAATGACTTTCTACTCGATAGTTTATAAATTCCTTTCAAGTTTTGCACACACACGAAGTAATTGATGGTTTGTCAATTAAAATGGCTGACTTGTTTACGAAGAAATCTAAATGAATTATGATGGATTTAATCTCGTAACTTAATTACGAACCGGCTTGAAATAATAACATTATTTAGACAACGATTTTTTACATGGGGAGAATGGGGGGGGGGGCATTGTTAACTATTCTGTACTTTCACGTAACAATTTAATAAACAGAAGATATCTAAAAATTGAATTTAACTTTAAAATTTTATGTAAAAAAATAAGCGGTCCAAACCTTTAATTTCGTAACGTAATTACGAACCGGGTTGAAATAATATTATTTAGAAAGCCATTCTTAACATGGAGTGAGGGGGCCTTTGCTAACTATTCTGTACTTTCACCTAACAATTTAATAAACAAAAGATATCATGAAAATTTAATTTAACTGTAAAATCTCATCTAAAAAATAGCCCGGTTCGTAAACTGCACAAGTACCAAAAAAATAATATAAAAATGTTCTTCACTGGGGATGGGGGTAGTCCCGTATTTACAAGTATATCTCCGGTTCTAAAATCTATTTTCAATCGATATTTATTCGATAATTGCCGAATTTTCCTACTTGGCCAAAATTGCCGAGTTTTCCGTGCCGAATTTTCCATTGACGAATTTTCCGTTGCCGAGTTTTCCTATGACGAGTTTTCCTAAATTCGTCTAAGTCTGCTCTCCTGGGGAGGCAAGTAGATAGGAACTCGTCTACACCGGCTAAGGGTTACCATTATTCAACTTTTGAGAATTAGTATTAACTTCTTCAAAGAATAGGGCTCAGTAAAATGTTCTTTCCGCCGAACAACGATGACATTTAAATTACGAAGTAATCATTTACCATCTTTAGGGCAGAGAAAAGGGGAACCCTATTTGCAAAGAAAAGGGCCCATAAACTTTATGTAGACGATTATCTGATCACTTTGTGCTATTTGAATTAGATGCTGCTCGAATTTCATGTCCTTTGTTTGGCACCTATAGATATTCAAATAATGTTCTCCCCCCCCCCTTTACTACTACGTGTTTATAGACCGACGACTTTGCATGTTTTTGTTTACACTTGACCATCCATCATTTATCTGTAAAAGATCACTCCTATTAACTTAATAAAAACATATTATCATTTTGCCTCTGATCATCTAATATACAATACGAAACGCTTGATCCATTTTCTCTTTATCTCATATTTTCAGATATACTCAAGCTCGACACACAGATCCCAACATTACACCGGGTTCCATGACCCATTCAGAGACAATGTTCAGGCGGTGTTTCAGTTGTGGATTAGTTATTATTTGAATTATTTTACATGAAACCCGGTGTCTGTATTGATTTACTCCTCTCCAGGAGTTAGGCACAAGGCCAGTTTTTTTTTATCTTACTCCCACGAGTAAGATGTGACCCAAGGTCGAGAAAGTTGGGGTTTGAAAAGCCTAGGCAGCCCCGTCGGCATTCCCCGGTAGAGGCGCCTCAGGCAGTAAGCAATAAACTTACTCCTCCCCAAAGAGGGAAGGCGAAGCCTGGGAGGGTGGACCTCCTAGAACTGCACAGGACAGACCCATTGACCGGCGTAAATCAAGCCCCGAAGGCCAAGATAATACCGGTCTATGGGGTGCAGTATCCATCGGAACAGATACTACACTTTGATCTTAGCCAAAAGGCCAACTCGAGGAGAGATAGCGATCCTGCGCAGGACTGGTGTTGCCGCCTGATACCTTAATTTGCGAAGAAATGATGCTACACTTTGATCTTAGCCAAAAGGCCAACCCGGTGTATTTATTTACTCCTCTCCAGGAGTAAGGCACAAGGCCAGTTTTATCTTACTCCCACAAGTAAGATGTGACCCAAGGTCGGGTCGGGAAGGTGGGATTTAAGCAATAAACTTATTCCTCCTAAAAGAGGGGAGGCGAAGCCTGGGAGGGTGGACCTCCTAGAACTGCAGAGGACAGATCCATAGACAAGCGTAAATCAAGTCCCGAAGGCCAAGGCAATACCAATCTATAGGGTACAGTATCCATCGGAACAGATACTACACTTTAGTCTTAGCCAAAAGGCCAACCCGGTGTCTTGATTTACTCCTCACAAGGCCTCTTTTTATCTTACTCCCACAAGTAAGATGTGACCCAAGGTTGGGTCGGGAAAGTGGGTTTTAAAAATTGCCTGGGCAGCCCCGTCGGCATTCCCTGGTATGGGCGCCTTAGGCCGTAAGCAAAAGGGAGTCAAAGCCTGGGAGGGTGGACCTCTTAGAACTGCACAGGACAGACCCATTGACCGGCGTAAGTCAAGCCCCGAAGGCCAAGACAATACCAGTATGGGGTGCAGTATCCATCGGAACAGATACTACACTTTGATCTTAGCCAAAAGTCCAACCCGGTGTTTTTTATTTATCTACCTCTAACAAGGTAAGATGTGACACAAGGTCGGGAAAGTAGGATTAGATAAGCCAGCGCTCGAGAGGTGAGCATTCTGGCCATTTAAAAATTTCCTGGACAGCCCCGTCGGCATTCCCCGGTAGGAGCGCCTCAGACAGTAAGCAATAAACTTACTCTTCCTCAAAGAGAGGAGTCGAAGCCTGGAAGGGTGGACCTCCTAGAACTGCACAGGACAGACCCATTGACCGGCGTTGTTAAGCCTCGAAGGACAAGACAATACCAGTATAGGGTACAGTATCCATCGGAACAGATACTGCACTTTGATCGTAACCAAAAGGCGTTATTTAACCCCTACCCACAATAGGAATATGTGACACAAAGTCGGAAAGTGGGATTTGAAAAGCCAGCGCTCGAGAAGGTGAGCACTCTGGCCATTAAAAATTGCCTGGGCATCCCCGTCGGCATTCCCCAGTAGGGGCGCCTCAGGCAGTAAGCAATTAACTTACTCCTCCCTAAAGACGGGAGGCGAAGCCTGGGAGGGTGGACCTCCTAGAACTGCACAGGACAGGTAAGACCCATAGACCGGCGTAAATCAAGCCCCGAAGGCCAATATATATATATATATATATATATATATATATATATATATATATATATAGATTCAGATTTTTCACTTATAAAATAGATCATTCAGTGAAGACCGGGGTTGTTCCAATAAAAAACAAGCTCGATGATACTCGATTACAGAGTACAGAGCATTTATATGTGATTTTATGAAGGCTTACCAAAGCATTCCTTTCAAGACACCAATGATCACCATTAAAGATATTTTTTCTTACAAATACTATTTATTCAAATTAAATGTTTTTTCCTACACGTGTTTCACTACCAAGCAGTTACTTGCTTGGCAGATCATCAGGGAAATTAAATGTCTGGAATACTGGTTTCAACTGCCGACAAAACACAATGTGGGGGGGGGATTTATTCATCATTGTACCGGCTAACGTGAAAGTGTATTGTCGCACATTGTTCCGGTTTTGTGGTTTTATTGAATGTATTTGGGACCGATTACTTGCTTGTTGGCTTGGTGGAAGAAATAATGCACAAGCTACTTTTCTAAGACTTTTCTAGGACTTTCTTTTCTTATCGTTGTTCTTCCTTGCTTTTTAAGTTTGACTTTTATTTTTATTTTTATTTTATTTTTTTTCCTCTTCTCTTCTTAAGTGACCTCAACTATTACAACGCCACATTGTGTTTTGTCGGCAGTTGAAACCAGTATTCCAGACATTTAATTTCCCTGATGATCTGCCAAGCAAGTAACTGCTTGGTAGTGAAACACGTGTAGGAAAAAACATTTAATTTGAATAAATAGTATTTGTAAGAAAAAATATCTTTAATGGTGATCATTGGTGTCTTGAAAGGAATGCTTTGGTAAGCCTTCATAAAATCACATATATATATATATATATATATATATATATATATATATATATATATATATATATGTACGTATATATACGTATATATACGTATATATACGTATATATATATACGTATATATACGTATATATACATATACATATATATATATATATACGTATATATACGTACATATACATATATACATATACATACATATATATATATATATATATATATATATATATATATATATATATATATATATATATATATATATACTTATTGATGTCATCTATGCTGATGAGTCCCGATTATTTAAGGGCGAAACGTATACGTACATAAATAATAAACAATAACAAATATTCATTATTATATATATATATATATATATATATATATATATATATATATATATATATATATATATACATATATATACGTATATATAGGTATATATATATACGTATATATACGTATATATACATATATATATATACATACATATATATATACGTATATATACGTATATATACATATATACATATACATACATTATATATATATATATATATATATATATATATATATATATATATATATATATATATATATATATATATATATATATTGATGTCATCTATGCTGATGAGTCCCGATTATTTAAGGGCGAAACGTATACGTACATAAATAATAAACAATAACAAATATTCATTATTATATATATATATATATATATATATATATATATATATATATACATATATATATATATATATATACGTATATATATATATATATATATATATATATATATATATATATATATATATATATATATATATATATATATATATATATATATATATATATATATATATATATATATATACTTATTGATGTCATAAAGAAGAAAAAGTGGACTTTCGGTAGCTCCCTAACTCTCGCTCATCTTTATGGGTTGGAATCTAACACTTATCGTTGGCTAGTAGCATTTTTTGATTTCAGCTTTGTCTGGAGCGATTTCCATAAAAAAAATATGAGGGAAAAAGGAAAAGCTAGTTTTGTATTTACCTTATAGAAGTTATGTCAATATATTAAATATGCATTACTTATATATATAATCAGGGCCGGCGGGACAGTTATAAAAGTGGGGGGGCTTCTCCTAAAAAGTGGGGGCGGTTAAACACATGCATATCAACTTAACTATTGATAACCGTAAAGTGTGGGGGGGGGGGGGCAAGTCAAAAAGTGAGGGGGCTGGAAACCCCCTTCCCCCCCCCCCGTCCCATGCCGCCGTCCATGTATATATATATATATATATATATATATATATACAAGTATCATTAAAAATAACGGACATCTTGTGTCTGGTTATTTTTTCTAAGATCCTTTCCGTTTTTCTGATTAGGTTCTTAGTTTCAGACGGAAACTGGCTGATAAAATTGCCATAGCTTCCCAAAGCGCTTTCGGACCCTTCCAGGTCCATCGTCAGTTGAACAATGTTAACCAGGCATAGACCTAGGAGTGAATATATATTC
>OY744542.1:51589273-51594273 GCA_963556195.1 Sepiola atlantica
AGGTTCAAGAACTTCTGGCATTTGTTTCTAATTGTATTTTTACGTACTTTTTTATTTTGAATAATTAGTTTGCAGAAAAGGTTCAAGAACTTCTGGCATTTGTTACTAATGGTAGTTTTACGTACTTTTTTATTTTGAATAATTAGTTTGCAGAAAAGGTTCTAGTAGTTCTGGCATTTGTTTCTAATGGTATTTTTACGTACTTTTTTATTTTGCCGAAAAGGTTCTAGAACTTCTGGCATTTGTTCTTAAGGGTATTTTTATGTATTTTTTTATTTTGAATAATTAGTTTGCAGAAAAGGTTCAAGAGCTTGTGGCATTTGTTTCTTATGGTATTTTTACGTACCTTTTTATTTTGAATAATTAGTTTTCAAAAGAAATTCAAAAACTTCTGGCATTTGTTTCTAATGGTATTTTACGTACTTTTTTATTTTGCAGAAAAGGTTTTAGAACTTCTGGCTTTTTTTTCTAAGGGTATTTTTACGTATTTTTTTATTCTGAATAATTAGTTTGCAGAAAAGGTTCAAGAAGTTCTAGCATTTGTTTCTAATGGTATTTTTACGTTCTTTTTTATTTTGAATAATTAGTTTGCAGAAAAGGCTCACAACTTCTGGCATTTGTTTCTAATGGCATTTTTACGTACTTATTTATTTTGAATAATTAGTTTGCAGAAAAGGTTCTAGTAGTTCTGGCATTTGTTTCTTGTGGTATTTTTACGTACTTTTTATTTTGCAGAAAAGGTTCTAGAACTTCTGGCATTTGTTTCTAATGGTATTTTTACGTATTTTTTTATTTTGAATAATTAGTTTGCAGAAAAGGTTCAAGAACTTCTGGCATTTGTTTCTTATGGTATTTTTACGTACTTTTTTATTTTGAATAATTAGTTGGCAGAAAAGGTTCAAGAACTTCTGGCATTTGTTTCTAATTGTATTTTTACGTACTTTTTTATTTTGAATAATTAGTTTGCAGAAAAGGTTCAAGAACTTCTGGCATTTGTTACTAATGGTAGTTTTACGTACTTTTTTATTTTGAATAATTAGTTTGCAGAAAAGGTTCAAGAACCTCTTGCATTTGTTTCCAGTGGTATTTTACGTACTTTTTTTATTTTGCCGAAAAGGTTCTAGAACTTCTGGCATTTGTTCTTAAGGGTATTTTTACGTATTTTTTTATTTTGTAATAATTAGTTTGCAGAAAAGGTTCAAGAGCTTGTGGCATTTGTTTCTAATTGTATTTTTACGTACTTTTTTTATTTTGAATAATAAGTTTGCAGAAATGGTTCAAGAACTTCTGCCATTTGTTTCTAATGGTATTTTTACGTACCTTTTTATTTTGAATAATTAGTTTTCAAAAGAAATTCAAAAACTTCTGGCATTTGTTTCTAATGGTATTTTACGTACTTTTTTATTTTGCAGAAAAGGTTCTAGAACTTCTGGCATTTGTTTCTAAGGGTATTTTTACGTATTTTTTTATTCTGAATAATTAGTTTGCAGAAAAGGTTCAAGAAGTTCTAGCATTTGTTTCTAATGGTATTTTTACGTACTTTTTTATTTTGAATAATTAGTTCGCAGAAAAGGCTCACAACTTCTGGCATTTGTTTCTAATGGCATTTTTACGTACTTTTTTATTTTGAATAATTAGTTTGCAGAAAAGGTTCTAGTAGTTCTGGCATTTGTTTCTAATGGTATTTTTACGTACTTTTTTATTTTGAATAATTAGTTTGCAGAAAACGTTCAAGAACTACTGGCATTTGTATCTAATGGTATTTTTACGTACTTTTTTATTTTGAATAATTAGTTTGCAGAAAATGTTCTAGAACTTCTGGCATTTGTTTCTAATGGTATTTTTACGTACTTTTTTATTTTGAATAATTAGTTTGCAGAAAAGGTTCAAGAACTTCTGGCATTTGTTTCTAATTGTATTTTTACGTACTTTTTTATTTTGAATAATTAGTTTGCAGAAAAGGTTTTAGAAATACTGGCATTTGTTTCTAATAGTATTTTTACGTACTTTTTTATTTTGCAGACAAGGTTCAAGAATTTCTGGCATTGGTAAGGACATCGGATCGAAGCTACTAATTCCAAATCGGCAGTTAGTTCAGCTTGGATCATCCGTTTAACTGTCGGCCCGACGTATTGATCCTAGGTTGTCCTAATGGCTATGCTGCGACACACACGCACACATACCCATACGGACAACTTTGCTTAATATATAGAGATATATTTGGGCTAACACGATCTCTAAATACGTGTACGTGCGTTTGTTTGTTTGTTGATGACTACATTTGCTCCCCGCTCGTGAATTAAGTTCTTAACTAAAGAAATAAATGGCTGCCACGGTGTAAAACATAGCTCTTCGTGAAATGTTTGAGCACCATTTACAGTCTATAATGCCAAGTAGAAAAGGATCGATTTGTGTTCATTTGATTATTAATTACTACAGAATATTTTTTTTTAATTTTGGTTAAATTAAATGGCTGCTCGCAATCCATACGCATTGTTTATATGTGCAGCAAGAAATATTTCTTTGTAATCTCTAGACGATTTGTTGCCATAAATAATATAAAATTAGTATATTAGGGGTTCTAATAAAAAAGTAAATCAATATGTGTGTGTGTGTTATTATTGGTCCCCCGATTTATAAAATCGGGGGACTTATGTTTTGAGACATTTCCGTCCGTCAGTCCGTCCGTCCGTCCGTCCGTCCGGATTTTTCTCCACAACCATCCATTGAATTTCTCTGAAATTTTGCATGAAGTTGTAACTTTGGTCAGGTTAGAAAGTGACATTCTCCGATTTTTGAAAAAAGATCTGGTTAGCCCCCCCAGGGGGACAAAAGGCCCCGAAATGGCAAAAAATGATATTTTTTGCCCCATAACTTTTCATCCATCCATTCAATTTCTCTGAAACTTGACCAAAATGTGGAGGCAATTGTTCCTAATAGAAAATAAGTATCGCTGACATTGGAAAAAATCTGGTTCGCGCCCCCAAGGGGTCAAAAGCCCCCAAAATGGCAAAAAATGACCCTTTTCTCCAATAACGTTTGATCCATCCATTCAATTTTTCTGAAACTTGGCCAAAATGTAGAGGCAATTGTTCTGGATATAAAATGAGCATCCTTGACCTCAGAAAAATTCTGGTTCGCGCCCCCAGGGGGTCAAAGTGGGGTAAAAGAAATGCCCCAAATTGCTCAAATTTATTGCATTTTACACTCGCCACATCGAGTCACATACAGAGGGGGACCACGCACGCACGGCTTGTTACATTTGTTGTTTTTTTTTATAAATTTGTGTAATTCAAGTACTTTTAAACTGTGCCGTTTATTGAATAGAATCACGTAATTTTTTAAACGTCTCTATGTAAAGGAGTTTTGTTTCGTTTTTTAACTGTATACCCTTTGTGCATTACGTAAGCGAAAGAAAGTAGAACTTTTCCTGAAATGTAAGTATCAAAAGTAAAAATGATAACATGTTTTCCTTTCAAGAGAAAGCAACAAAAAAATGTAATTGCTTTTAAGCAGGATGACGAAGTAGGAATATGACTGAGTATAATTTACGATAAACAACACGCGTTAGCTTACTAGGAAGGAAATGAAAATGACAATAGAATAACTCTTACGCAAGGCCAGCTAGTTACAGCTAGTTAATAATATAAATGTCTTACCTGAAATTAAAATCATTGGTCGTAATCGGTTAATAGTATTAATACAGGCGTCAAAATTATAGCTTTAATGCATGTTCCTTCATAAGTTGAACACTGTTGACGTCGGCTGCCTATCGCGCCAGCTTGGTATAATGAGTTTTAAACTCTCACCGATTTATGTAGTTGTTCCCGCTGGTCGCGTGGGTTAAGGCGTCGGAATTTGAGTTAAATCATGACTCTTCTTCCAGAGTTTCGAATCCTGCGACCGACTTGAATAATTATCTATACACTGACGATTCCGGGAGGATGAAACGTATACGTATGTCAATAAATTTATATATATATATATATATATATATATATATATATATATATATATATATATATATATTGTGTGTGTGTGTATTCATGCAGCATATTTTCATTTAGGCAAACATTATTGAATAACACGGAATGTGTTTGCTTGATAAGACTTTTTTATTTTTTCAATTTTCCGAATGGTCCATTTAGTGTTTCTGTCAAATAGCTGTATGTATGTTCCATGTTTTAAGAAACCAAAATTAACACCGCTTGAAGATGATTTGATTCGTCAAATCGAAAGTACTCGTAAAAAAAAGAAAAGAAAATGGAACAGGAAACACATGGAACTTTTCTCTCACTGCTTTACAGTGCGCAAATGAGGTAACTGAATGGAGAAAAGGCAGGTATACAAGGATTTTTCCCGACGCGGAAACCCTATAGTAAGCTCCACTCTCCCCAATGGTTCACTTCGACCTGGACAGCTGTCATTGCGCATAAGACAGTAAGCATTCCGCCGTTTCAACAACCATAAGCCAGATACCAAATAGAAAATAATTATATTATCAAGAAACCACTGTAAGAGTGTACTAGCCGCATTAACAGTAGATATATTACTGAGATGACGGGAAAACGCATCGAGTTGCAAAAATTAGGTACCTGTGATTTCTGGGAAATGTATGATAGGCTGATGAACAATGGTCAATACACAATCGGTGCTTCTGTATTAAAAAGCTGAAAAAAAAGTTTTTTTTGTCTTTTAGTGTAGGAGAGGTAAATAAGGGGCAGGTAACTCTTCACAACAGCTCTAGCTTTCAAACAATATATTTTCATAAAATGTAATTTAAATAAATTTAATTAATAATAACCCTAACCCTAACCCTACCCCTAAACCCTAACCCTAACCCTAACTGTCTGCGGTAAAATACAGTATATCGTCGAACTTGAAAGTGTTAACATCCATGTTCCTAATTTCAGAGAAAATCTTGATTAAAAATCGTGGTAAGAGTCACCTGCCCCTTACTTACCTCTCCAACACTATAAGACAATAAAAACTGTTTTTCG
>OY744542.1:51599273-51636773 GCA_963556195.1 Sepiola atlantica
CCTGTAGATTCTCTAAGAATCAGAAAAGCCAAATCTGACATGAGTCACGAATCTATTGTTAGTAGCTAGACTTAGTGTCAGATATTGCTCTCTTGCAGGCATTGCTACCTCTTCTGTAGGATTGTTAATAAGCCTCAGAACAATCCCGACGATACTTGTTACGATAGGCAATTGATAGGCAATTGATAGGCAATTGATAGGCAATTGCAAAAGCAGAGACAGATCAAAACCAGGGAGAAGAATGAGGTTTGATTTGAAACTTACGATGAGGAATGAAGGTGTTAATTCCAACAAAAAGCCAGTCAGTAGCCTCCCTAGCAGCATAATTCAGAGACATACCAAAGATAAGACCCCATTGAACGTCACATAGGAAGCTGCAAAGCCCATCCCAATCAGCCTCTCTGTAGTTAAACGTCTTCCTATAGAAGGGACGATCAATAGAAGACATCACCGAAAAATCAATGCCAACATAAACAACAGCATGATCATCAGATTCCAATGGAAAAGAGGAATTAGAACATGAGTTAGAAATAAAAGTGAGAAAAAGATCAAGTAAGGATGGTTGATGAATATCATTATCGAGAAAACGTGTGGAGAAGGTGACAATTTGGGACAAGATTTATCTTGTATATTTATTAAATTACAAATATAAGCGTGACTCAATAAATCTGATAATTAGACAAACTTTTAGAACCCAATTTAGTACACCTAACAAATTTAGATTGGTTAATAGTATTGTCGTTTAGATTTCATATTTATCTTGTATATTCATTAAATTACAAATATAAGCGTGACTCAATAAATCTGATAATTAGACAAACTTTTAGAACCCAATTTAGTACACCTAACAAATTTAGATTGGTTAATAGTATTGTCGTTTAGATTTCATATTTATCTTGTATATTCATTAAATTACAAATATAAGCGTGACTCAATAAATCTGATAATTAGACAAACTTTTAGAACCCAATTTAGTACACCTAACAAATTTAGATTGGTTAATAGTATTGTCGTTTAGATTTCATATTTATCTTGTATATTCATTAAATTACAAATATAAGCGTGACTCAATAAATCTGATAATTAGACAAACTTTTAGAACCCAATTTAGTGCACTTAACAAATTTAGATTGGTACATAGTATTGTCATTTAGATTTCATATTTATCTTGTATATTTATTAAATTACAAATATAAGCGTGACTCAATAAATCTGATAATTAGACTAACTTTTAGAACCCAATTTAGTGCACTTAACAAATTTAGATTGGGTAATAGTATTGTAATTTAGATTTCATATTTATCTTGTATATTTATTAAATTACAAATATAAACGTGACTCAATAAATCTGATAATTAGACCCCAATTTAGTGCACTTAACAAATTTAGATTGGTTAATAGTATTGTCGCTTAGATTTTATATTTATCTTGTATACTTATTAAATTACAAATATAAGCGTGACTCACTAAATCTGATAATTAGACAAACTTCTAGAACCCAATTTAGTGCACTTAACAAATTCAGGTTGGTTAATAGTATTGTCGTTTAGATTTTATATTTATCTTGTATATTTATTAAATTACAAATATAAGCGTTACTCAATAAATCTGATAATTAGACAAACTTCTAGAACCCAATTTAGTGCACTTAACAAATTTAGATTGGTTAATAGTATTGTCGTTTAGATTTCATATTTATCTTGTATATTTATTAAATTACAAATATAAGCGTGACTCAATAAATCTGATTATTAGACAAACTTTTAGAACCCACTTTAGTGCACTTAACAAATTTAGATTGGTTAATAGTATTGTCGTTTAGATTTCATATTTATCTTGTATATTTATTAAATTACAAATATAAGCGTGACTCAATAAATCTGATAATTAGACAAACTTTTAGAACCCAATTTAGTACACCTAACAAATTTAGATTGGTTAATAGTATTGTCGTTTAGATTTCATATATATCTTGTATATTTATTTAATTACAAATATAAGTGTGACTCAATAAATCTGAGAATTAGACAATCTTTTAGGACCCAATTTAGTGCACTTAACAAATTTAGATTGGTTAATAGTATTGTCGTTTAGATTTCATATTTATCTTGTATATTTATTAAATAACAAATATAAGCGTGACTCAATAAATTTGATAATTAGACAAACTTTTAGAACCCAATTTAGTGTACTTAACAAATTTAGATTGGTTAATAGTATTGTAATTTAGATTTCATATTTATCTTGTATATTTATTAAATTACAAATATAAGCGTGACTCAATAAATCTGATAATTAGACAAACTTTTAGAACCCAATTTAGTGCACTTAACAAATTTAGATTGGTTAATAGTATTGTCGTTTACATTTTATATTTATCTGGTATATTCATTAAATTACAAATATAAGTGTGACTCAATAAATCTGAGAATTAGACAAACTTTTAGAACCCAATTTATTGCACTTAACAAATTTAGATTGGTTAATAGTATTGTCGTTTAGATTTCATATTTATCTTGTATATTTATTAAATTACAAATATAAGTGTGACTCAATAAATCTGAGAATTAGACAAACTTTTAGAACCCAATTTAGTGAACTTAACAAATTTAGATTGGTTAATAGTATTGTCGTTTAGATTTCATATTTATCTTGTATATTTATTAAATTACAAATATAAGCGTGACTCAATAAATCTGATAATTAGACAAACTTTTAGAACCCAATTTAGTGCACTTAACAAATTTAGATTGGTTAATAGTATTGTTGTTTAGATTTCATATTTATCTTGTATATTTATTAAATTACAAATATAAGTGTGACTCAATAAATCTGATAATTAGACAAACTTTTAGAACCCAATTTACTGCACTTAACAAATTTAGATTGGTTAATAGTATTGTCGTTTACATTTTATATTTATTTTGTATATTTATTAAATTACAAATATAAGTGTGACTCAATAAATCTGATAATTAGACAAACTTTTAGAACACAATTTAGTGCACTTAACAAATTTAGATTGGTTAATAGTATTGTCGTTTAGATTTCATATTTATCTTATATATTTATTAAATTACAAATATAAGCGTGACTCAATAAATCTGATAATTAGACAAACTTTTAGAACCCAATTTAGTGCACTTAACAAATTTAGATTGGTTAATAGTATTGTCGTTTGCATTTTATATTTATCTTGTATATTTATTAAATTACAAATATAAGTGTGACTCAATAAATTTGATAATTAGACAAACTTTTAGAACCCAATTTAGTGCACTTAACAAATTTAGATTGGTTAATAGTATTGTAATTTAGATTTCATATTTATCTTGTATATTTATTAAATTACAAATATAAGTGTGACTCAATAAATTTGATAATTAGACAAACTTTTAGAACCCAATTTAGTGCACTTAACAAATTTAGATTGGTTAATAGTATTGTCGTTTAGATTTCATATTTATCTTGTATATTAATTAAATTACAAATATAAGCGTGACTCAATAAATCTGATAATTAGACAAACTTTTAGAACCCAATTTAGTGCACTTAACAAATATAGATTGGTTAATAGTATTGTCGTTTAGATTTCATATATATCTTGTATATTTATTAAATTACAAATATAAGTGTGACTCAATAAATCTGAGAATTAGACAAACTTTTAGAACCCAATTTAGTGCACTTAACAAATTTAGATTGGTTAATAGTATGTCGTTTAGATTTCATATTTATCTTGTATATTTATTAAATTACAAATATAAGCGTGACTCAATAAATCTGAGAATTAGACAAACTTTTAGAACCCAATTTAGTGCACTTAACAAATTTAGATTGGTTAATAGTATTGTCGTTTAGATTTCATATTTATCTTGTATATTTATTAAATTACAAATATAAGCGTGACTCAATAAATCTGATAATTAGACAAACTTTTAGAACCCAATTTAGTGCACTTAACAAATTTAGATTGGTTAATAGTATTGTCGTTTAGATTTCATATATATCTTGTATATTTATTAAATTACAAATATAAGTGTGACTCAATAAATCTGAGAATTAGACAAACTTTTAGAACCCAATTTAGTGCACTTAACAAATTTAGATTGGGTAATAGTATTGTCGTTTAGATTTCATATTTATCTTGTATATTTATTAAATTACAAATATAAGCGTGACTCAATAAATCTGATAATTAGACAAACTTTTAGAACCCAATTTAGTGCACTTAACAAATTTAGATTGGTTAATAGTATTGTCGTTTAGATTTCATATATATCTTGTATATTTATTAAATTACAAATATAAGTGTGACTTAATTAATCTGAGAATCAGACAAACTTTTAGAACCCAATTTAGTGCACTTTACAAATTTAGATTGGTTAAGAGTATTGTTGTTTAGATTTCATATTTATCTTGTATATTTATTAAATTACAAATATAAGCGTGACTCAATAAATCTGATAATTAGACAAACTTTTAGAACCCAATTTAGTGCACTTAACAAATTTAGATTGGTTAATAGTATTGTTGTTTAGATTTCATATTTATCTTGTATATTTATTAAATTACAAATATAAGCGTGACTCAATAAATCTGATAATTAGACAAACTTTAAGAACCCAATTTAGTGCACTTAACAAATTTAGATTGGTTAATAGTATTGTCGTTTACATTTTATATTTATCTTGTATATTTATTAAATTACAAATATAAGTGTGACTCAATAAATCTGATAATTAGACAAACTTTTAGAACCCAATTTAGTGCACTTAACAAATTTAGATTGGTTAATAGTATTGTCGTTTAGATTTCATATTTATCTTATATATTTATTAAATTACAAATACAAGTGTGACTCAATAAATCTGAGAATTAGACAAACTTTTAGAACCCAATTTAGTACACTTAACAAATTTAGATTGGTTAATAGTATTGTCGTTTAGATTTTAGATTTATCTTGTATATTTATTAAATTACAAATATAAGCGTGACTCAATAAATTTGATAATTAGACAAACTTTTAGAACCCAATTTAGTGCACTTAACAAATTTAGATTGGTTAATAGTATTGTCGTTTAGATTTTATATTTATCTTGTATATTTATTAAATTACAAATATAAGCGTGACTTAATAAATCTGAGAGTTAGACAAACTTTTAGAACCCAATTTAGTGCACTTAACAAATTTAGATTGGTTAATAGTATTGTCGTTTAGATTTCATATTTATCTTGTATATTTATTAAATTACAAATATAAGTGTGACTCAATAAATCTGAGAATTAGACAAACTTTTAGAACCCAATTTAGTGCACTTAACAAATTTAGATTGGTTAATAGTATTGTTGTTTAGATTTCATATTTATCTTGTATATTTATTAAATTACAAATATAAGCGTGACTCAATAAATCTGATAATTAGACAAACTTTTAGAACCCAATTTAGTGCACTTAACAAATTTAGATTGGTTAATAGTATTGTCGTTTAGATTTTATATTTATCTTGTATATTTATTAAATTACAAATATAAGTGTGACTCAATAAATCTGATAATTAGACAAACTTTTAGAACCCAATTTAGTGCACTTAACAAATTTAGATTGGTTAATAGTATTGTCGTTTACATTTTATATTTATCTTGTATATTTATTAAATTACAAATATAAGTGTTACTCAATAAATCTGAGAATTAGACAAACTTTTAGAACCCAATTTAGTGCACTTAACAAATTTAGATTGGTTAATAGTATTGTCGTTTAGATTTCATATTTATCTTGTATATTTATTAAATTACAAATATAAGCGTGACTCAATAAATCTTATAATTAGACAAACTTTTAGAACCCAATTTAGTGCACTTAACAAATTTAGATTGGTTAATAGTATTGTCGTTTAGATTTCATATATATCTTGTATATTTATTAAATTACAAATATAAGTGTGACTCAATAAATCTGAGAATTAGACAAACTTTTAGAACCCAATTTAGTGCACTTAACAAATTTAGATTGGTTAATAGTATTGTCGTTTAGATTTCATATTTATCTTGTATATTTATTAAATTACAAATATAAGCGTGACTCAATAAATCTGAGAATTAGACAAACTTTTAGAACCTAATTTAGTTCACTTAACAAATTTAGATTGGTTAATAGTATTGTCGTTTAGATTTCATATTTATCTTATATATTTATTAAATTACAAATATAAGCGTGACTCAATAAATCTGATAATTAGACAAACTTTTAGAACCCAATTTAGTGCACTTAACAAATTTAGATTGGTTAATAGTATTGTCGTTTACATTTTATATTTATCTTGTATATTTATTAAATTACAAATATAAGTGTGACTCAATAAATCTGATAATTAGACAAATTTTTAGAACCCAATTTAGTGCACTTAACAAATTTAGATTGGTTAATAGTATTGTCGTTTAGATTTTAGATTTATCTTGTATATTTATTAAATTACAAATATAAGCGTGACTCAATAAATCTGATAATTAGACAAACTTTTAGAACCCAATTTAGTGCACTTAACAAATTTAGATTGGTTAATAGTATTGTAATTTAGATTTCATATTTATCTTGTATATTTATTAAATTACAAATATAAGTTTGACTCAATAAATCTGAGAATTAGACAAACTTTTAGAACCCAATTTAGTGCACTTAACAAATTTAGATTGGTTAATAGTATTGTCGTTTAGATTTCATATTTATCTTGTATATTTATTAAATTACAAATATAAGCGTGACTCAATAAATCTGATAATTAGACAAACTTTTAGAACCCAATTTAGTGCACTTAACAAATTTAGATTGGTTAATAGTATTGTCGTTTAGATTTCATATTTATCTTGTATATTTATTAAATTACAAATATAAGCGTGACTCAATAAATCTGATAATTAGACAAACTTTTAGAACCCAATTTAGTGCACTTAACAAATTTAGATTGGTTAATAGTATTGTTGTTTAGATTTCATATTTATCTTGTATATTTATTAAATTACAAATATAAGCGTGACTCAATAAATCTGATAATTAGACAAACTTTTAGAACCCAATTTAGTGCACTTAACAAATTTAGATTGGTTAATAGTATTGTCGTTTACATTTTATATTTATCTGGTATATTCATTAAATTACAAATATAAGTGTGACTCAATAAATCTGAGAATTAGACAAACTTTTAGAACCCAATTTATTGCACTTAACAAATTTAGATTGGTTAATAGTATTGTCGTTTAGATTTCATATTTATCTTGTATATTTATTAAATTACAAATATAAGTGTGACTCAATAAATCTGAGAATTAGACAAACTTTTAGAACCCAATTTAGTGAACTTAACAAATTTAGATTGGTTAATAGTATTGTCGTTTAGATTTCATATTTATCTTGTATATTTATTAAATTACAAATATAAGCGTGACTCAATAAATCTGATAATTAGACAAACTTTTAGAACCCAATTTAGTGCACTTAACAAATTTAGATTGGTTAATAGTATTGTTGTTTAGATTTCATATTTATCTTGTATATTTATTAAATTACAAATATAAGTGTGACTCAATAAATCTGATAATTAGACAAACTTTTAGAACCCAATTTACTGCACTTAACAAATTTAGATTGGTTAATAGTATTGTCGTTTACATTTTATATTTATTTTGTATATTTATTAAATTACAAATATAAGTGTGACTCAATAAATCTGATAATTAGACAAACTTTTAGAACACAATTTAGTGCACTTAACAAATTTAGATTGGTTAATAGTATTGTCGTTTAGATTTCATATTTATCTTATATATTTATTAAATTACAAATATAAGCGTGACTCAATAAATCTGATAATTAGACAAACTTTTAGAACCCAATTTAGTGCACTTAACAAATTTAGATTGGTTAATAGTATTGTCGTTTGCATTTTATATTTATCTTGTATATTTATTAAATTACAAATATAAGTGTGACTCAATAAATTTGATAATTAGACAAACTTTTAGAACCCAATTTAGTGCACTTAACAAATTTAGATTGGTTAATAGTATTGTAATTTAGATTTCATATTTATCTTGTATATTTATTAAATTACAAATATAAGTGTGACTCAATAAATTTGATAATTAGACAAACTTTTAGAACCCAATTTAGTGCACTTAACAAATTTAGATTGGTTAATAGTATTGTCGTTTAGATTTCATATTTATCTTGTATATTAATTAAATTACAAATATAAGCGTGACTCAATAAATCTGATAATTAGACAAACTTTTAGAACCCAATTTAGTGCACTTAACAAATATAGATTGGTTAATAGTATTGTCGTTTAGATTTCATATATATCTTGTATATTTATTAAATTACAAATATAAGTGTGACTCAATAAATCTGAGAATTAGACAAACTTTTAGAACCCAATTTAGTGCACTTAACAAATTTAGATTGGTTAATAGTATGTCGTTTAGATTTCATATTTATCTTGTATATTTATTAAATTACAAATATAAGCGTGACTCAATAAATCTGATAATTAGACAAACTTTTAGAACCCAATTTAGTGCACTTAACAAATTTAGATTGGTTAATAGTATTGTCGTTTAGATTTCATATTTATCTTGTATATTTATTAAATTACAAATATAAGCGTGACTCAATAAATCTGATAATTAGACAAACTTTTAGAACCCAATTTAGTGCACTTAACAAATTTAGATTGGTTAATAGTATTGTCGTTTAGATTTCATATATATCTTGTATATTTATTAAATTACAAATATAAGTGTGACTCAATAAATCTGAGAATTAGACAAACTTTTAGAACCCAATTTAGTGCACTTAACAAATTTAGATTGGGTAATAGTATTGTCGTTTAGATTTCATATTTATCTTGTATATTTATTAAATTACAAATATAAGCGTGACTCAATAAATCTGATAATTAGACAAACTTTTAGAACCCAATTTAGTGCACTTAACAAATTTAGATTGGTTAATAGTATTGTCGTTTAGATTTCATATATATCTTGTATATTTATTAAATTACAAATATAAGTGTGACTTAATTAATCTGAGAATCAGACAAACTTTTAGAACCCAATTTAGTGCACTTTACAAATTTAGATTGGTTAAGAGTATTGTTGTTTAGATTTCATATTTATCTTGTATATTTATTAAATTACAAATATAAGCGTGACTCAATAAATCTGATAATTAGACAAACTTTTAGAACCCAATTTAGTGCACTTAACAAATTTAGATTGGTTAATAGTATTGTTGTTTAGATTTCATATTTATCTTGTATATTTATTAAATTACAAATATAAGCGTGACTCAATAAATCTGATAATTAGACAAACTTTAAGAACCCAATTTAGTGCACTTAACAAATTTAGATTGGTTAATAGTATTGTCGTTTACATTTTATATTTATCTTGTATATTTATTAAATTACAAATATAAGTGTGACTCAATAAATCTGATAATTAGACAAACTTTTAGAACCCAATTTAGTGCACTTAACAAATTTAGATTGGTTAATAGTATTGTCGTTTAGATTTCATATTTATCTTATATATTTATTAAATTACAAATACAAGTGTGACTCAATAAATCTGAGAATTAGACAAACTTTTAGAACCCAATTTAGTACACTTAACAAATTTAGATTGGTTAATAGTATTGTCGTTTAGATTTTAGATTTATCTTGTATATTTATTAAATTACAAATATAAGCGTGACTCAATAAATTTGATAATTAGACAAACTTTTAGAACCCAATTTAGTGCACTTAACAAATTTAGATTGGTTAATAGTATTGTCGTTTAGATTTTATATTTATCTTGTATATTTATTAAATTACAAATATAAGCGTGACTTAATAAATCTGAGAGTTAGACAAACTTTTAGAACCCAATTTAGTGCACTTAACAAATTTAGATTGGTTAATAGTATTGTCGTTTAGATTTCATATTTATCTTGTATATTTATTAAATTACAAATATAAGTGTGACTCAATAAATCTGAGAATTAGACAAACTTTTAGAACCCAATTTAGTGCACTTAACAAATTTAGATTGGTTAATAGTATTGTTGTTTAGATTTCATATTTATCTTGTATATTTATTAAATTACAAATATAAGCGTGACTCAATAAATCTGATAATTAGACAAACTTTTAGAACCCAATTTAGTGCACTTAACAAATTTAGATTGGTTAATAGTATTGTCGTTTAGATTTTATATTTATCTTGTATATTTATTAAATTACAAATATAAGTGTGACTCAATAAATCTGATAATTAGACAAACTTTTAGAACCCAATTTAGTGCACTTAACAAATTTAGATTGGTTAATAGTATTGTCGTTTAGATTTTATATTTATCTTGTATATTTATTAAATTACAAATATAAGCGTGACTTAATAAATCTGAGAGTTAGACAAACTTTTAGAACCCAATTTAGTGCACTTAACAAATTTAGATTGGTTAATAGTATTGTCGTTTAGATTTCATATTTATCTTGTATATTTATTAAATTACAAATATAAGTGTGACTCAATAAATCTGAGAATTAGACAAACTTTTAGAACCCAATTTAGTGCACTTAACAAATTTAGATTGGTTAATAGTATTGTTGTTTAGATTTCATATTTATCTTGTATATTTATTAAATTACAAATATAAGCGTGACTCAATAAATCTGATAATTAGACAAACTTTTAGAACCCAATTTAGTGCACTTAACAAATTTAGATTGGTTAATAGTATTGTCGTTTAGATTTTATATTTATCTTGTATATTTATTAAATTACAAATATAAGTGTGACTCAATAAATCTGATAATTAGACAAACTTTTAGAACCCAATTTAGTGCACTTAACAAATTTAGATTGGTTAATAGTATTGTCGTTTACATTTTATATTTATCTTGTATATTTATTAAATTACAAATATAAGTGTTACTCAATAAATCTGAGAATTAGACAAACTTTTAGAACCCAATTTAGTGCACTTAACAAATTTAGATTGGTTAATAGTATTGTCGTTTAGATTTCATATTTATCTTGTATATTTATTAAATTACAAATATAAGCGTGACTCAATAAATCTTATAATTAGACAAACTTTTAGAACCCAATTTAGTGCACTTAACAAATTTAGATTGGTTAATAGTATTGTCGTTTAGATTTCATATATATCTTGTATATTTATTAAATTACAAATATAAGTGTGACTCAATAAATCTGAGAATTAGACAAACTTTTAGAACCCAATTTAGTGCACTTAACAAATTTAGATTGGTTAATAGTATTGTCGTTTAGATTTCATATTTATCTTGTATATTTATTAAATTACAAATATAAGCGTGACTCAATAAATCTGAGAATTAGACAAACTTTTAGAACCTAATTTAGTTCACTTAACAAATTTAGATTGGTTAATAGTATTGTCGTTTAGATTTCATATTTATCTTATATATTTATTAAATTACAAATATAAGCGTGACTCAATAAATCTGATAATTAGACAAACTTTTAGAACCCAATTTAGTGCACTTAACAAATTTAGATTGGTTAATAGTATTGTCGTTTACATTTTATATTTATCTTGTATATTTATTAAATTACAAATATAAGTGTGACTCAATAAATCTGATAATTAGACAAATTTTTAGAACCCAATTTAGTGCACTTAACAAATTTAGATTGGTTAATAGTATTGTCGTTTAGATTTTAGATTTATCTTGTATATTTATTAAATTACAAATATAAGCGTGACTCAATAAATCTGATAATTAGACAAACTTTTAGAACCCAATTTAGTGCACTTAACAAATTTAGATTGGTTAATAGTATTGTAATTTAGATTTCATATTTATCTTGTATATTTATTAAATTACAAATATAAGTTTGACTCAATAAATCTGAGAATTAGACAAACTTTTAGAACCCAATTTAGTGCACTTAACAAATTTAGATTGGTTAATAGTATTGTCGTTTAGATTTCATATTTATCTTGTATATTTATTAAATTACAAATATAAGCGTGACTCAATAAATCTGATAATTAGACAAACTTTTAGAACCCAATTTAGTGCACTTAACAAATTTAGATTGGTTAATAGTATTGTCGTTTAGATTTCATATTTATCTTGTATATTTATTAAATTACAAATATAAGCGTGACTCAATAAATCTGATAATTAGACAAACTTTTAGAACCCAATTTAGTGCACTTAACAAATTTAGATTGGTTAATAGTATTGTTGTTTAGATTTCATATTTATCTTGTATATTTATTAAATTACAAATATAAGCGTGACTCAATAAATCTGATAATTAGACAAACTTTTAGAACCCAATTTAGTGCACTTAACAAATTTAGATTGGTTAATAGTATTGTCGTTTACATTTTATATTTATCTTGTATATTTATTAAATTACAAATATAAGTGTGACTCAATAAATCTGAGAATTAGACAAACTTTTAGAACCCAATTTAGTGCACTTAACAAATTTAGATTGGTTAATAGTATTGTCGTTTAGATTTCATATTTATCTTGTATATTTATTAAATTACAAATATAAGTGTGACTCAATAAATCTGATAATTAGACAAACTTTTAGAACCCAATTTACTGCACTTAACAAATTTAGATTGGTTAATAGTATTGTCGTTTACATTTTATATTTATTTTGTATATTTATTAAATTACAAATATAAGTGTGACTCAATAAATCTGATAATTAGACAAACTTTTAGAACACAATTTAGTGCACTTAACAAATTTAGATTGGTTAATAGTATTGTCGTTTAGATTTCATATTTATCTTATATATTTATTAAATTACAAATATAAGCGTGACTCAATAAATCTGATAATTAGACAAACTTTTAGAACCCAATTTAGTGCACTTAACAAATTTAGATTGGTTAATAGTATTGTCGTTTGCATTTTATATTTATCTTGTATATTTATTAAATTACAAATATAAGTGTGACTCAATAAATTTGATAATTAGACAAAATTTTAGAACCCAATTTAGTGCACTTAACAAATTTAGATTGGTACATAGTATTGTCATTTAGATTTCATATTTATCTTGTATATTTATTAAATTACAAATATAAGCGTGACTCAATAAATCTGATAATTAGACAAACTTTTAGAACCCAATTTAGTGCACTTAACAAATTTAGATTGGTTAATAGTATTGTCGTTTAGATTTCATATTTATCTTGTATATTTATTAAATTACAAATATAAGTGTGACTCAATAAATCTGATAATTAGACAAACTTTTAGAACCCAATTTAGTGCACTTAACAAATTTAGATTGGTTAATAGTATTGTCGTTTAGATTTCATATTTATCTTATATATTTATTAAATTACAAATACAAGTGTGACTCAATAAATCTGAGAATTAGACAAACTTTTAGAACCCAATTTAGTACACTTAACAAATTTAGATTGGTTAATAGTATTGTCGTTTAGATTTTAGATTTATCTTGTATATTTATTAAATTACAAATATAAGCGTGACTCAATAAATTTGATAATTAGACAAACTTTTAGAACCCAATTTAGTGCACTTAACAAATTTAGATTGGTTAATAGTATTGTCGTTTAGATTTTATATTTATCTTGTATATTTATTAAATTACAAATATAAGCGTGACTTAATAAATCTGATAATTAGACAAACTTTTAGAACCCAATTTAGTGCACTTAACAAATTTAGATTGGTTAATAGTATTGTCGTTTAGATTTCATATTTATCTTGTATATTTATTAAATTACAAATATAAGTGTGACTCAATAAATCTGAGAATTAGACAAACTTTTAGAACCCAATTTAGTGCACTTAACAAATTTAGATTGGTTAATAGTATTGTTGTTTAGATTTCATATTTATCTTGTATATTTATTAAATTACAAATATAAGCGTGACTCAATAAATCTGATAATTAGACAAACTTTTAGAACCCAATTTAGTGCACTTAACAAATTTAGATTGGTTAATAGTATTGTCGTTTACATTTTATATTTATCTTGTATATTTATTAAATTACAAATATAAGTGTTACTCAATAAATCTGAGAATTAGACAAACTTTTAGAACCCAATTTAGTGCACTTAACAAATTTAGATTGGTTAATAGTATTGTCGTTTAGATTTCATATTTATCTTGTATATTTATTAAATTACAAATATAAGCGTGACTCAATAAATCTTATAATTAGACAAACTTTTAGAACCCAATTTAGTGCACTTAACAAATTTAGATTGGTTAATAGTATTGTCGTTTAGATTTCATATATATCTTGTATATTTATTAAATTACAAATATAAGTGTGACTCAATAAATCTGAGAATTAGACAAACTTTTATAACCCAATTTAGTGCACTTAACAAATTTAGATTGGTTAATAGTATTGTCGTTTAGATTTCATATTTATCTTGTATATTTATTAAATTACAAATATAAGCGTGACTCAATAAATCTGAGAATTAGACAAACTTTTAGAACCTTATTTAGTTCACTTAACAAATTTAGATTGGTTAATAGTATTGTCGTTTAGATTTCATATTTATCTTATATATTTATTAAATTACAAATATAAGCGTGACTCAATAAATCTGATAAGTAGACAAACTTTTAGAACCCAATTTAGTGCACTTAACAAATTTAGATTGGTTAATAGTATTGTCGTTTAGATTTCATATATATCTTGTATATTTATTAAATTACAAATATAAGTGTGACTCAATAAATCTGAGAATTAGACAAACTTTTAGAACCCAATTTAGTGCACTTAACAAATTTAGATTGGTTAATAGTATTGTCGTTTAGATTTCATATTTATCTTGTATATTTATTAAATTACAAATATAAGCGTGACTCAATAAATCTGATAATTAGACAAACTTTTAGAACCCAATTTAGTGCACTTAACAAATTTAGATTGGTTAATAGTATTGTCGTTTAGATTTCATATATATCTTGTATATTTATTAAATTACAAATATAAGTGTGACTAAATAAATCTGAGAATTAGACAAACTTTTAGAACCCAATTTAGTGCACTTAACAAATTTAGATTGGTTAATAGTATTGTTGTTTAGATTTCATATTTATCTTGTATATTTATTAAATTACAAATATAAGCGTGACTCAATAAATCTGATAATTAGACAAACTTTTAGAACCCAATTTAGTGCACTTAACAAATTTAGATTGGTTAATAGTATTGTCGTTTACATTTTATATTTATCTTGTATATTTATTAAATTACAAATATAAGTGTGACTCAATAAATCTGAGAATTAGACAAACTTTTAGAACCCAATTTAGTGCACTTAACAAATTTAGATTGGTTAATAGTATTGTCGTTTAGATTTCATATTTATCTTGTATATTTATTAAATTACAAATATAAGTGTGACTCAATAAATCTGATAATTAGACAAACTTTTAGAACCCAATTTACTGCACTTAACAAATTTAGATTGGTTAATAGTATTGTCGTTTACATTTTATATTTATTTTGTATATTTATTAAATTACAAATATAAGTGTGACTCAATAAATCTGATAATTAGACAAACTTTTAGAACACAATTTAGTGCACTTAACAAATTTAGATTGGTTAATAGTATTGTCGTTTAGATTTCATATTTATCTTATATATTTATTAAATTACAAATATAAGCGTGACTCAATAAATCTGATAATTAGACAAACTTTTAGTACCCAATTTAGTGCACTTAACAAATTTAGATTGGTTAATAGTATTGTCGTTTGCATTTTATATTTATCTTGTATATTTATTAAATTACAAATATAAGTGTGACTCAATAAATTTGATAATTAGACAAACTTTTAGAACCCAATTTAGTGCACTTAACAAATTTAGATTGGTACATAGTATTGTCATTTAGATTTCATATTTATCTTGTATATTTATTAAATTACAAATATAAGCGTGACTCAATAAATCTGATAATTAGACAAACTTTTAGAACCCAATTTAGTGCACTTAACAAATTTAGATTGGTTAATAGTATTGTCGTTTAGATTTCATATTTATCTTGTATATTTATTAAATTACAAATATAAGCGTGACTCAATAAATCTGATAATTAGACAAACTTTTAGAACCCAATTTAGTGCACTTAACAAATTTAGATTGGTTAATAGTATTGTTGTTTAGATTTCATATTTATCTTATATATTTATTAAATTACAAATATAAGTGTGACTCAATAAATCTGAGAATTAGACAAACTTTTAGAACCCAATTTAGTACACTTAACAAATTTAGATTGGTTAATAGTATTGTCGTTTAGATTTTAGATTTATCTTGTATATTTATTAAATTACAAATATAAGTGTGACTCAATAAATTTGATAATTAGACAAACTTTTCGAACCCAATTTAGTGCACTTAACAAATTTAGATTGGTTAATAGTATTGTCGTTTAGATTTCATATTTATCTTGTATATTTATTAAATTACAAATATAAGCGTGACTCAATAAATCTGATAATTAGACAAACTTTTAGAACCCAATTTAGTGCACTTAACAAATTTAGATTGGTTAATAGTATTGTCGTTTAGATTTCATATATATCTTGTATATTTATTAAATTACAAATATAAGTGTGACTCAATAAATCTGAGAATTAGACAAACTTTTAGAACCCAATTTAGTGCACTTAACAAATTTAGATTGGTTAATAGTATGTCGTTTAGATTTCATATTTATCTTGTATATTTATTAAATTACAAATATAAGCGTGACTCAATAAATCTGATAATTAGACAAACTTTTAGAACCCAATTTAGTGCACTTAACAAATTTAGATTGGTTAATAGTATTGTCGTTTAGATTTCATATTTATCTTGTATATTTATTAAATTACAAATATAAGCGTGACTCAATAAATCTGATAATTAGATAAACTTTTAGAACCCAATTTAGTGCACTTAACAAATTTAGATTGGTTAATAGTATTGTCGTTTAGATTTCATATATATCTTGTATATTTATTAAATTACAAATATAAGTGTGACTTAATTAATCTGAGAATCAGACAAACTTTTAGAACCCAATTTAGTGCACTTTACAAATTTAGATTGGTTAATAGTATTGTTGTTTAGATTTCATATTTATCTTGTATATTTATTAAATTACAAATATAAGCGTGACTCCATAAATCTGATAATTAGACAAACTTTTAGAACCCAATTTAGTGCACTTAACAAATTTAGATTGGTTAATAGGATTGTTGTTTAGATTTCATATTTATCTTGTATATTTATTAAATTACAAATATAAGCGTGACTCAATAAATCTGATAATTAGACAAACTTTTAGAACCCAATTTAGTGCACTTAACAAATTTAGATTGGTTAATAGTATTGTCGTTTACATTTTATATTTATCTTGTATATTTATTAAATTACAAATATAAGTGTGACTCAATAAATCTGATAATTAGACAAACTTTTAGAACCCAATTTAGTGCACTTAACAAATTTAGATTGGTTAATAGTATTGTCGTTTAGATTTAATATTTATCTTATATATTTATTAAATTACAAATACAAGTGTGACTCAATAAATCTGAGAATTAGACAAACTTTTAGAACCCAATTTAGTACACTTAACAAATTTAGATTGGTTAATAGTATTGTCGTTTAGATTTTAGATTTATCTTGTATATTTATTAAATTACAAATATAAGCGTGACTCAATAAATTTGATAATTAGACAAACTTTTAGAACCCAATTTAGTGCACTTAACAAATTTAGATTGGTTAATAGTATTGTCGTTTAGATTTTATATTTATCTTGTATATTTATTAAATTACAAATATAAGCGTGACTCAATAAATCTGATAATTAGACAAACTTTTAGAACCCAATTTAGTGCACTTAACAAATTTAGATTGGTTAATAGTATTGTCGTTTAGATTTCATATTTATCTTGTATATTTATTAAATTACAAATATAAGTGTGACTCAATAAATCTGAGAATTAGAAAAACTTTTAGAACCCAATTTAGTGCACTTAACAAATTTAGATTGGTTAATAGTATTGTTGTTTAGATTTCATATTTATCTTGTATATTTATTAAATTACAAATATAAGCGTGACTCAATAAATCTGATAATTAGACAAACTTTTAGAACCCAATTTAGTGCACTTAACAAATTTAGATTGGTTAATAGTATTGTCGTTTAGATTTTATATTTATCTTGTATATTTATTAAATTACAAATATAAGTGTGACTCAATAAATCTGATAATTAGACAAACTTTTAGAACCTAATTTAGTGCACTTAACAAATTTAGATTGGTTAATAGTATTGTCGTTTACATTTTATATTTATCTTGTATATTTATTAAATTACAAATATAAGTGTTACTCAATAAATCTGAGAATTAGACAAACTTTTAGAACCCAATTTAGTGCACTTAACAAATTTAGATTGGTTAATAGTATTGTCGTTTAGATTTCATATTTATCTTGTATATTTATTAAATTACAAATATAAGCGTGACTCAATAAATCTTATAATTAGACAAACTTTTAGAACCCAATTTAGTGCACTTAACAAATTTAGATTGGTTAATAGTATTGTCGTTTAGATTTCATATATATCTTGTATATTTATTAAATTACAAATATAAGTGTGACTCAATAAATCTGAGAATTAGACAAACTTTTATAACCCAATTTAGTGCACTTAACAAATTTAGATTGGTTAATAGTATTGTCGTTTAGATTTCATATTTATCTTGTATATTTATTAAATTACAAATATAAGCGTGACTCAATAAATCTGATAATTAGACAAACTTTTAGAACCCAATTTAGTGCACTTAACAAATTTAGATTGGTTAATAGTATTGTCGTTTAGATTTCATATATATCTTGTATATTTATTAAATTACAAATATAAGTGTGACTCAATAAATCTGAGAATTAGACAAACTTTTAGAACCCAATTTAGTGCACTTAACAAATTTAGATTGGTTAATAGTATTGTTGTTTAGATTTCATATTTATCTTGTATATTTATTAAATTACAAATATAAGCGTGACTCAATAAATCTGATAATTAGACAAACTTTTAGAACCCAATTTAGTGCACTTAACAAATTTAGATTGGTTAATAGTATTGTCGTTTAGATTTCATATATATCTTGTATATTTATTAAATTACAAATATAAGTGTGACTCAATAAATTTGAGAATTAGACAAACTTTTAGAACCCAATTTAGTGCACTTAACAAATTTAGATTGGTTAATAGTATGTCGTTTAGATTTCATATTTATCTTGTATATTTATTAAATTACAAATATAAGCGTGACTCAATAAATCTGATAATTAGACAAACTTTTAGAACCCAATTTAGTGCACTTAACAAATTTAGATTGGTTAATAGTATTGTCGTTTAGATTTCATATTTATCTTGTATATTTATTAAATTACAAATATAAGCGTGACTCAATAAATCTGATAATTAGACAAACTTTTAGAACCCAATTTAGTGCATTTAACAAATTTAGATTGGTTAATAGTATTGTCGTTTAGATTTCATATATATCTTGTATATTTATTAAATTACAAATATAAGTGTGACTCAATAAATCTGAGAATTAGACAAACTTTTAGAACCCAATTTAGTGCACTTAACAAATTTAGATTGGTTAATAGTATTGTCGTTTAGATTTCATATTTATCTTGTATATTTATTAAATTACAAATATAAGCGTGACTCAATAAATCTGATAATTAGACAAACTTTTAGAACCCAATTTAGTGCACTTAACAAATTTAGATTGGTTAATAGTATTGTCGTTTAGATTTTATATTTATCTTGTATATTTATTAAATTACAAATATAAGTGTGACTCAATAAATCTGATAATTAGACAAACTTTTAGAACCCAATTTAGTGCACTTAACAAATTTAGATTGGTTAATAGTATTGTCGTTTACATTTTATATTTATCTTGTATATTTATTAAATTACAAATATAAGTGTTACTCAATAAATCTGAGAATTAGACAAACTTTTAGAACCCAATTTAGTGCACTTAACAAATTTAGATTGGTTAATAGTATTGTCGTTTAGATTTCATATTTATCTTGTATATTTATTAAATTACAAATATAAGCGTGACTCAATAAATCTTATAATTAGACAAACTTTTAGAACCCAATTTAGTGCACTTAACAAATTTAGATTGGTTAATAGTATTGTCATTTAGATTTCATATATATCTTGTATATTTATTAAATTACAAATATAAGTGTGACTCAATAAATCTGAGAATTAGACAAACTTTTATAACCCAATTTAGTGCACTTAACAAATTTAGATTGGTTAATAGTATTGTCGTTTAGATTTCATATTTATCTTGTATATTTATTAAATTACAAATATAAGCGTGACTCAATAAATCTGAGAATTAGACAAACTTTTAGAACCTAATTTAGTGCACTTAACAAATTTAGATTGGTTAATAGTATTGTCGTTTAGATTTCATATTTATCTTGTATATTTATTAAATTACAAATATAAGCGTGACTCAATAAATCTGATAATTAGACAAACTTTTAGAACCCAATTTAGTGCACTTAACAAATTTAGATTGGTTAATAGTATTGTCGTTTACATTTTATATTTATCTTGTATATTTATTAAATTACAAATATAAGTGTGACTCAATAAATCTGATAATTAGACAAATTTTTAGAACCCAATTTAGTGCACTTAACAAATTTAGATTGGTTAATAGTATTGTCGTTTAGATTTTAGATTTATCTTGTATATTTATTAAATTACAAATATAAGCGTGACTCAATAAATCTGATAATTAGACAAACTTTTAGAACCCAATTTAGTGCACTTAACAAATTTAGATTGGTTAATAGTATTGTCGTTTAGATTTCATATATATCTTGTATATTTATTAAATTACAAATATAAGTGTGACTCAATAAATCTGAGAATTAGACAAACTTTTAGAACCCAATTTAGTGCACTTAACAAATTTAGATTGGTTAATAGTATTGTCGTTTAGATTTCATATTTATCTTGTATATTTATTAAATTACAAATATAAGCGTGACTCAATAAATCTGATAATTAGACAAACTTTTAGAACCCAATTTAGTGCACTTAACAAATTTAGATTGGTTAATAGTATTGTCGTTTAGATTTCATATATATCTTGTATATTTATTAAATTACAAATATAAGTGTGACTAAATAAATCTGAGAATTAGACAAACTTTTAGAACCCAATTTAGTGCACTTAACAAATTTAGATTGGTTAATAGTATTGTTGTTTAGATTTCATATTTATCTTGTATATTTATTAAATTACAAATATAAGCGTGACTCAATAAATCTGATAATTAGACAAACTTTTAGAACCCAATTTAGTGCACTTAACAAATTTAGATTGGTTAATAGTATTGTCGTTTAGATTTCATATATATCTTGTATATTTATTAAATTACAAATATAAGTGTGACTCAATAAATTTGATAATTAGACAAACTTTTAGAACCCAATTTAGTGCACTTAACAAATTTAGATTGGTTAATAGTATGTCGTTTAGATTTCATATTTATCTTGTATATTTATTAAATTACAAATATAAGCGTGACTCAATAAATCTGATAATTAGACAAACTTTTAGAACCCAATTTAGTGCACTTAACAAATTTAGATTGGTTAATAGTATTGTCGTTTAGATTTCATATTTATCTTGTATATTTATTAAATTACAAATATAAGCGTGACTCAATAAATCTGATAATTAGACAAACTTTTAGAACCCAATTTAGTGCATTTAACAAATTTAGATTGGTTAATAGTATTGTCGTTTAGATTTCATATATATCTTGTATATTTATTAAATTACAAATATAAGTGTGACTCAATAAATCTGAGAATTAGACAAACTTTTAGAACCCAATTTAGTGCACTTAACAAATTTAGATTGGTTAATAGTATTGTCGTTTAGATTTCATATTTATCTTGTATATTTATTAAATTACAAATATAAGCGTGACTCAATAAATCTGATAATTAGACAAACTTTTAGAACCCAATTTAGTGCACTTAACAAATTTAGATTGGTTAATAGTATTGTCGTTTAGATTTCATATTTATCTTATATATTTATTAAATTACAAATATAAGTGTGACTCAATAAATCTGAGAATTAGACAAACTTTTAGAACCCAATTTAGTACACTTAACAAATTTAGATTGGTTAATAGTATTGTCGTTTAGATTTTAGATTTATCTTGTATATTTATTAAATTACAAATATAAGCGTGACTCAATAAATTTGATAATTAGACAAACTTTTAGAACCCAATTTAGTGCACTTAACAAATTTAGATTGGTTAATAGTATTGTCGTTTAGATTTTAGATTTATCTTGTATATTTATTAAATTACAAATATAAGCGTGACTCAATAAATTTGATAATTAGACAAACTTTTAGAACCCAATTTAGTACACTTAACAAATTTAGATTGGTTAATAGTATTGTCGTTTAGATTTTAGATTTATCTTGTATATTTATTAAATTACAAATATAAGCTTGACTCAATAAATCTGATAATTAGACAAACTTTTAGAACCCAATTTAGTGCACTTAACAAATTTAGATTGGTTAATAGTATTGTCGTTTAGATTTCATATTTATCTTGTATATTTATTAAATTACAAATATAAGCGTGACTCAATGAATCTGAGAATTAGACAAACTTTTAGAACCCAATTTAGTGCACTTAACAAATTTAGATTGGTTAATAGTATTGTCGTTTAGATTTCATATTTATCTTGTATATTTATTAAATTACAAATATAAGCGTGACTCAATAAATCTGATAATTAGACACACTTCTAGAACCCAATTTAGTGCACTTAACAAATTTAGATTGGTCAATATTATTGTCCTTCAGATTTGATATTTATCTTGTATATTTACTGAATCAACCATTGTTATAAAACTGTTACCTTTAAATCAAATTTACATACTGAATAACTGTTTGGAGTAAGTGTGTCATTAAATATGTGTTGTGTTCAAGAATAAAAATGTGTTTACAACGTTAACAAGAATATTACAAAATTATATTCGAACTGAAGAGTCTCAAAAACTGAAACCCTTTTCTAAACATTTATATTGTTCAAGTGATAGTGTATTACTCTTTTTAAATTAATTGTAATTAATCAGTATTAAAAATTTAATTAAATTTGATTAAAAATAAAATAAAATAAAATTTAAAATTTAAAATGTAATTAAATTTAAAAAATTTTAATTTACTTAAATTTGATTAAATTTAATTAAAGTTAATAAAAATTTAATTAAATATTTAATTAAAAATTTAATTAAAATTAATTAAATCAAATTAATTTCTAAACATTTATATTGTTCAAGTGATTGTGTATTACTCTTTTTAAATTAATTGTAATTAATCAGTATTAAAAATTTAATCAAATTTAATTGAATTTGATTAAATTTTATTAAAGTTAATAAAAATTTAATTAAAAATTTAATTAAATTTAATTAAAATCCAATTAATTTCTAAACATTTATATTGTTCAAGTGATAGTGTATTACTCTTTTAAAATTAATTGTAATTAATCAGTATTAAAAATTTAATTAAATTTGATTAAAAATAAAATAAAATAAAATTTAAAATTAAAAATGTAATTAAATTTTAAAAATTTTAATTTACTTAAATTCGATTAAATTTAATTAAAGTTAATAAAAATGTAATTAAAAATTTAATTAAAATTAATTAAAATTAAATTAATTTCCATTTGGCTACCTTATATAAAATAGTCGTCTAGAAACTTTTAATACTGACCACTAGTATTTGAATTAGTGTGCCTTTTTTTGTTCAATTACTTTTTTAAGTGTTAAAGATTTCTAGTCATTGTCGGGTTTAATTATTTTAATTAGTGAAAGTTGTGGAATTAAACTTCAATTTAAAAGCTCTCCGTAGCTCAATGCGTTTCTGCTTTCTCCTCTCTCTTTTAGAATGGCTGCGAAGTGACATCGTTGTTTTCCATAACGCTATCTCATAAGATTTATTGAGTTACGCGTATATTGGTGATTTAAAAAAATATACAAGAAAAATCTAAAATCTAAAAGACAATATTATTGACCATTCTGAGTTTGCACTAAATTGGGTTCTAAAAGTTTGTCTAATTAGCAGATTTATTGGGTGATTCAATAAATATGCAAGATAAATCTTAAATCTAAAAAACAATATTATTGACAAATCTGAGTTTGTTAAGTGCGCAAAAGTAGGTTCTAGAAGTTTGTCTAATTATCAGATTTATTGAGTCACGCTTATATTTGTAATTTAATAAATATACAAGATAAATATAAAATCTAAAGGACAATATTATTGACCAATCTAAATTTGTTAAGTGAACTAAATTGGGTTCTAGAAGTTTGTCTAATTATCAGATTTATTGAGTCACACTTATACATGTAATTTAATAAATATACAAGATAAATATAAAATCCAAACGACAATATTATTGACCAATCTAAGAAATATAAGCAATAGTTCCCCTGTATATACGTATTTCATTACCAGTTTGAATGGAAGGGGAACCTATCTTCAATTTTTATCTAAAACACGTGAAAGTATGAACTTAATGTGTTTATTTTTTACCACGGGGCATAGAAATACTTGATACGGTACCTAGACGCGGTGTTGATCTTTCTCGGTGAGATGTACCCGTAGATCTTGTCAGATCATCCATCTAGGAGAAGAAAATTCTGATGTAAAACTTGCGGTCTTTTTCAATAATTTTGCTCAACATGTCGCTAAAATCGGGCCTTGTAGAAGGAGTGAGTGGTTTGCGTGTTGTACAAGCGCGCAATCACTGCCATCTAATGGTACACCCACACTAGTGGATAGTAGAAAATGAACTGTGGATGTACTTTCGGCAGCCCCTTGTTAGGGTTTACGGTTAGGGTTAGGTAACTCTCGATCCCCTATTCTGTCCCTTAATCCTCACCTTCCGAGAGGGATGTTTCTGACAGCGGGGGAAGGAAAGGCGGTCTCTTGGGTCGTTTTTTTGGTCACGATGAGCCGTGTGTGGAAATGACTCGAGTAAACACATTTCCTCTCTCTTTGTTGGCATGTCACTAATAAGGATGTTGGAGGTAAACGTCTTATCTGGGCTAACGTTATTCGCCTGATAGTCCAAAGACCCGAACCTTTGGAGTAACTTTCAAGGAGGCTGTCCTTTCAGCAGGTGCCAAAATACCGAGCCTGCTGTATTGCTATTGGATAGAAAGAGTCTGCAAGCATCCATACAATAGTTTCCGGTGGGGCCTCTCGATGTCATATTAGTGGGAACTGCTTTTCTTTCTTCAATGGTTAACAAAGATAATCTCTGGTGATACCAGATCAGGCTGCCCTGTGGCTCCCTGAGACGAAATTCACCTACATTGACGTTTTTTTTTGTTTTTTTTTTGTTTGTAAAACTTAATTATGTTCTACAAAACCAAAAACAAAAACAACAGCCCCTCTCCCTTTCTCCCTCCCCTTTTTTATTTTTATTTTTCCTACCCTACTCCCGGTCCTGGATATGACCTTAAACTACATCCGATGGTGAGATCCGGCTTACGGACTTTGGGGAATGTGGAGCCTCCTCTTAATTACCATTGCTCCCAGGTCCACCCTGACCCGGAGTGGTAGTACCTGTTAGGGTCCCAACTATGGGTTAAATAGAAACAGATATTAAAAGGGGAAAGAAACAAAAAAGAGAAGAAAACAAGACCAGATTCGGCATTAAATAACCCAAAAAGGGTTGATATGCCGTAAAACAAAACTACCAAACCAAAAACCCTGATTAAACATTTGAAGATATAAAGAACTTGAAGCATAAAAACTTTCACTATAATGACCAGATTCGGCATTAAATAACCCAAAAAGGGTTGATATGCCGTAAAACAAAACTACCAAACTACCAAAGATAATCTGCTTACCCATTCTGTCTGTGTTCCCTCTCTCTCTCTCTACCATATATTGATCTCTTCCACAAATGTTACCAATTCCAACGTGAAAAGTGTAAAAAAAAAAAAAAGACATGGGTGAACACAGTTTCCCAACTTCTAATGTGGATCTCTATTATCAGATGTAAGGGTTAGGGTTTCCCAACATTGGGCATAGAGGTCCAACATTGCAGAAGTTGAAATCCACTTACAGGAGACAAAACCGGACCTATTTTTTGTGTGAAACGGGCATTGTCCGTCGGGGCTGTTGTATTGCTATTTGTTGAATGGAGTCTGGGCCATGCAGTAGTTTCTGGTGGGGCCTCTCGATGCCATATTGGTTGGAACAGATACGGCTTTTCTTTCTTCAATGGTCAACAAAGATAATCTTCTTATTAATTCTCTCTGCGTTCCTATCTACTGATCTCTTCCACATTTTTTTCAATCCTAACATGAAAGTCTCAAAACAAAATACAAGCTTCTACTCTGGTGCCCCCTCGACGTAAATTCACAAGACTAACTCGACAATCAACTAAATCTCATTCATTCACTGTGGAGGTCCCCAGATGTCGGAGAGCCTTCTACTCAAATAGCTTCTTTCCTTGTGCTGCTGGCCTCTGGAACTCCCTCCCTTCCCCCTGTTTCTATGACAGTACAGACATGCAGAAAGTTAAAACTAATGTAAACAGACATCTCGCTGCGCAGATCCCAATTTAGGTTACCCCCCCCCCTACCTTCTCCCCTTTTCTTTTTTCTCAGTAGCCCTTTACGTCTACAGTGGTGGCCTGCCTTGTTTGGGGTGAACTATGTTTTAAAAAAAAAATTTTTTTTAACAAACCCAGTTCCCAAACCTCTAAAGTAGATCCCAACTACCAGGTTCCAACCTTTCAGATGGCTAAAATCCACTTACAGGAGATCAAACCGAACCGATTATTTCTGTCTGAAACAGACATTAACAGACATTAACAGGCATCCCAACCCGACATTCAAGATCACCACGGACATGGAATTTGTACCTATATTAGGGACGACTTTTTATGTAAAAAGGACCTATAATTGCCCTATATGTGTTTCGGTGTACCACTTGCATTCATCTTTGCCCTCTATGATTACAAGTTACTCGAATTTTGGTATGAACCCCTAACCCTCAAGATCACCACGGACATTGAATTTGTGCCTACATTATGGGCGGCTTTCAATGTTGTAGGGACATTTTCTAAGAAAACCCCAAATTGCCCTATGTGTTTTTCTGTGTAGCTCACAACCCAACATTCACCTTTGCCGTCTATCGTCCCCACAATTACAGAGTCACTATCCAGATGGTTGAAATCCACTTACCGGACCGATTATTTCTGTGTGAAACAGGCATTAACAGTTATCTAAAATTATATGCAAACCCGAACTTCAAGATCGCCACGGACATGGAATTTGCCCCTACATTATGGACGACTTTTTATGTAATAAGGACATCTATGAAGAAGACTTAAAATTGCTCTATATGTGTTTCCGTGTACCACTTGCAATAGGTACACAGCCCCCACCCAATAGACCGGTATTGTCTGGGCCTTCGGGTCTTGATTCACGCCGGTCTATCGGTTGTCCGTCCTGTGCGGTTCTAGGAGGTGCACCCTCCCAGGCTTCGCCTTCTCACCCTTTGAGAAGGTGTTAGCTTATTGCTAATCGCCTGAGGCGCCCCTACCGGGGAATGCCGACGGGGCTGCCCAGGCAATTTTTAAATGACCAGAGCGCTCAAATTCTCGAGCGCTGGTTTTTCAAATCCCACTTTCCCGACCTTGTGTCACATCCTACTGCTGTGGGAGGAAGATAAATAAAAGGTACACGGAAACACCTATGCGGACCGAGTCACTATCTTTGAGAGTATCTCTGAAAAATTTGACCACATCCTGTCTGTTCACCCTTCTGCAAGCATCCATGTCTGTGGTGACTTCAATGTTCACAATGTTGAATGGTTAGTCGATTCAAACAAGACCGAGGATGTAGAGAGGTGTTTCATGATTTTTCCGTTACCTGATCTTTTCCGGACCACTTGTCCTGAACAGTGCTCATTCGTTGTTCTGTTTCCGCTGGGATCTTCCGATCACTCAGCTGTCTTAATTAAGATCAAAACAAAGTTCAGGAAGTCCCCTGATATCCGTTTGCATCACAGCGAGTGTTGACTGTGACAGCCTCAGATCCTTTAGATCGGAAATTCCTCTGCATTCCATTTTCAAAAAGAATGTATCATGTATCGCATCCGATATAACTGATTGGTTAATTGCTGATATTGAAAGCTTCATACCCTTCAATAAATAAAAAACAGAAACCAAACAGCCAGCCGTGATACCAGATCAGGCTGCCCTGTGGCTCCCTGAGACGAAATTCACCTACATTGACGTTTTTTGTTTTTTGTTTTTTTTTTGTAAAACTTAATTATGTTCTACAAAATCAAAAACAAAAACAACAGCCCCTCTCCCTTTCTCCCTCCCCTTTTTATTTTATTTTTAGAACTTGAAGCATAAATCTTTTACTATAATGACCGGATTCGGCATTAGATGGCCCGAAAAGGGTTGATATGCCGTAAAACAAAACTACCAAACCAAAAACCATGATTAAACATTTGAAGATATAAAGAACTTGAAGCATAAAAACTTTTACTATAATGACCAGATTCGGCATTAAATAACCCAAAAAGGGTTGATATGCCGTAAAACAAAACTACCAAACCAAAAACCATGATTAAACATTTGAAGATATAAAGAACTTGAAGCATAAAAACTTTTACTATAATGACCAGATTCGGCATTAAATAACCCAAAAAGGGTTGATATGACGTAAAACAAAACTACCAAACCAAAAACCATGATTAAACATTTGAAGATATAAAGAACTTGAAGCATAAAAACTTTTACTATAATGACCAGATTCGGCATTAAATAACCCAAAAAGGGTTGATATGCCGTAAAACAAAACTACCAAACCAAAAACGATGATTAAACATTTGGAGATATAAAGAACTTGAAGCATAAAAACTTTTACTATAATGACCAGATTCGGCATTAAATAACCCAAAAAGGGTTGATATGCCGTAAAACAAAACTACCAAACTACCAAACTACCAAACAGCCAGCCGTGATACACCCCCGAATGCGTTGCCGCCATTGCTCACATAAATCACTATTTCAATTGATTTTAACGAAATAGATGCTCTGAAAACAAAGCTGTCTTTAGAACTGCCAAAACCCACTTCAAAACGGTTATAGAAAACGCGAAAGAGTCCTATGCCCAACCCGTTAAATCTAGAGTGGCCGAGCTGATGCTAGGTTCCCACAAGTTTTGGCGAATAACAAATAAAGTTCTGAACAGATGTAAGACCTCAATTCCAACACAATGGACCAGAAGTTATCTCCTCAGCATCTTATAAAACCAAGCTTTTTGAAAAAAAACTCTGCCTCAAATTTCACCCTTTGTGATAAAAATCGTTTATTCCCGCTATGACTGTAAACACTTTAAGAGATATCCATATATCTATGTGGTGGAATTGATGATCTTGAGCCAGAATCGAGCGGTGGAGATGGCCCGGACTTACTTCATCCCCGTAGTAAGAGGGTCCGCCTTTGCCTGGCTTGCAGATGGAAAGAGAAATAAGTTTTGGCTTACTAGTTTTCTAGTAAGGATTGAACTCGCAACCTCGAAGTAACAAATCTATTGGTTGCTGCACAATAATACGTGGATTCGCCTTGACGACAAATAGTGAGCCAGCGGATTATGTTTTCTTTCTGATTGGTTAAGCGGAATGAACTGAAGGATATTTCTATGAAATCTCTGCACTTATTTTCCAATTAAGGTTTAATCAACCTTAATCCAAAAAGTAAGTTAATAAAATATTTTCTCAAGCGCAAATGGAACAAAAAAATGAAATAAAATCAAATTCCTCCACAATCTGCCTGGGATGTTGCCAAACTTATCAAGAACCTGGATGTTAGCAAGGCAACTGGTCCTGACAAAATTCCAATCATAATGATTGAAAAGCTGCAACCGGAACTAGCTCCTATTCTTACAAAGCTGTTGAATCGTTGCTCAAAGGAGAAAAGCTCCCTATTACCTTCATCTGTTTCCCGAGTATTTAAAAATATTGGGGGCCGGTCTTCTGAATCTCGATACAGACAAAAAAGCCTCCTATGCGTTATGAGTAAGTTGTTTGAATGTGCGATAAATAAAGAAGTTGTCAGCCACCTCAGTTAGAAAAAAAAAACAATCTACTCAGTGACAAGCAATATGGATTTCGTACTGCAAGATTAACAGCTGACGTACTGACTGTAATATCACGCAGTATCAGCTAATCCATTGACGGGGCTTCATCTCTAGAGCAATGGCTCTTGACATACCAAAGGCCTTTGATAAGGTTTAGCCAAAAGTCTACTTCACAAGCTTACTGTTTATGCAATATCTGGAAATGTCTTCTCAGTCATCAAATCCTTTCTCTCTGATAGGTTTATAAAAGTATTTGTTGATGGTCAGACGTCTGAAGCACATTGTATCAATGCTGTTGTGCCTCATGGATCCATTTTGGGCCCAACCCTCTTCCTGATATTCATCAATGATCTCCCAAATCAAATTCTAAAATCATTTGTTGATATCTATGCAGATAACACAGCCATCTATGGCAGCACTTCGAAGAGCATTAATGATCAAGATCTTTCTGATTCTCTCTCTCTTCCTTAGATATATGTGTAGACGATTTGCCCATATGTTGAGAATAAAACATGGTGTGATCAGCAAATATACCCATCTCGGACGCAATTGCGTCAGGGTGTCCGTTTATGAAAATCAGGAATAGAAAGATTCAAGGATCAACCACTGAGGCATATCCGCATTAATATCATGTTGTTTGGATGTAAGACCATCGATGACGACCCGGATCTTTCTTTTAGCTAAGAAGAATATGATTATATTGAATATTCGTCCAGTAATACCGTACGAATTAATTTTTACGAGAAGACCTTGATAGTAGACTTTTTAGAAGGCTTTAGATATATCAAGCGCTACCGCCCTAGGTTTCCCTGCCTTATCCAGTGTACTGTATATGCGTTCAGAGATGACCGTTAAGATATTCGCAGTAGAAAGGGATGGCCTAAATCCATAATGCCATATTGCCAGCTAGAAAGAAGTTTATGACTATCGCTAGATTGATTAATGATTCAAAGATTTTAGCGAAGAGCGGGAGTAAAGTAATGGGGCGATAATTTTGAGAGTCCGTTCTTTCACCAGACTTCTTGAAAACTGGTATCACAAAGGCCATTTTTGTAGCTATCAGGGAAGCAAGATTCAGCAAGGCATTTGTTATAATGTTTGGAGATGACAACGGCTAGCTCGGACTAGCATGTTTTTATTACCATAGAATGGATAAGATCAGGTCTACATGCTTTTGGAGGTGTGAAGGTTTGTTATGATATCCAGGACATCGTAAAGGGTGATGATCAGATCATCAAGTGTTTCTTCTGTTCGTACTGGCAAATTTGGAGGGGAGTCGTTTGTGGGGTCCAAGGTGGAGTTAAAATGGCAACCACTGCGCAAGCAGTTCAGCCTTATCCGTTGCCGTGCAATCAATATCATGGTGATTGAATAATAGGGAGGGATTGTTGATTGCACATTTTCACCGCTCTATGATAGATTTTCAAAGAAATTGCGAATTCCTAATTTCTGCGACTTAACGGGTTTTCTGTTCATCTCGGTATAATTACTATCAGCTGCGGCTATTACACTCTTACAGTGGTTTCTTGATGCTATAAATTTTGTTTATTTTGTAGCTCACTAATGGCAGTTTAATTGGAAGAATACTTGCTTCCTATGCGCAATACCAGTTACACAGGTCGAAGTGAACCATTGAGAAGAGTTAGGCTTACTATAGAATTTCCGCGTGTGGGAATATGGTTCTGTGCTTGCTTTGCCCCATTCTGTTACCTCATGTGTGCACTGTCCAGCAGATAGCGAAAAGGTTTTACTCCATGAGGCGTCTTTGATTCGATCTCTGATGGAGTCCACATCAGCCCATTGGTAATATCTAGTTTTGTGTAACGGCGCTTCGGTTTGGGGTCGGGGTTGGAGTTATATAAACCATTATTACAATATAGTCAACGTTCCCTTGTGGGCTATGGGCATCCGTCATACAAGCATTGGGCAGTGTTTTGTGAGAATAGATCGAGAAGTGAGGCTTGCTGATCCTCACGATCTGGGAGACGGGTCGGGAAAGTGACTGTTTGTGAAAGGGAATGTGTAATAGAGAAACTATGCGTGCTGTTACCATCTGCACTTGTGCAGCTTGAAAATCTAAACCAATATCCGCGATGGACATTAAAATCACCAAATACATGGATCTGGGCGCTTGGATCATAGGAGAGTGCTGTGTCTACCCTACAAGAGACATAGTCGACTTGGGTACAGTCTTGGGGGAAGGAGTTAGGGTTAGGGTTAGAGTTAGGGTTAGGGTTAGGAGTTAGGGTTATGGTTAGGGTTAGGGTTAGGGTTAAGGTTAGGGTTAGGAGTTAGGATTAGGTTTAGGGTTGGGTTGGGGTTAAGAGTACAGTAGAAGAAACATAAGTGGGCAACGCTGTGTTGTAAGGTTTATGAACTATGGATCAAATTCAATGCAAATCTGAAATATTTAAATTTTTAATTGAGAGGTTGTGCCTATATTACGCCCTGTAAAAAAACTTTCAAACATCCCAAAGAAACTGAAATTTGGGGAATATTTATTGATTGATTTCTAATACCTATGGTTAAAATTTCACAAATTTAAATGTTCCGCCCTCTTTTTATTCCCTTTGCAAAAAAAATCTAAATTAAATTAAATATAGACTACAATTGGACCCCTTACACCTAGCAGCTGTGTTCCAAATACAATTATTGGTTTATGTGTGAATTCTGTATATATAAATATTGAGATGAACTACATATTTCTTTGGACCTATCTTCTTTTGTTAATGTTTAGTGTGTGTGTGTATGCGTGTTTATGTGTTTGTATGTATGTATGTGTGTATGTTTGTGTATGTGTGTGTATGTGTACATGTGTATATGTCTGTATGTGTATATGTGTGTGTATGTGTACATGTGTACATGTGTATATGTGTGTATGTACGTGTTTATATGTGTGTATGTGCGTGTTTATGTGTGTGTATATGTGTATGTGTGTGTATGTGTTTATGTGTGTATGTGGGTATGTGTGTATGCGGGTTAATGTGTGTGTATGTGTCTATGTGTGCGTATGTGGGTATGTTGTTATGTGTGTATGCGAGTGGGTGGGTGTGTTTGTGTGTATATGTGTGTATGTATGCGTGTGTGTGTAGGGTTTATGTGGGGTTGTGTGTATGTATGTATGTGTATATGTAGGTGGGTGGGTATGTCTGTGGGTGTATGTGTGTATGTATGGGTGTACGTATCTGTATATGTGTTTATATGTGCGTGTGGGGGGGGGCGCTCGCGGACGCGTGTCCATATATGTGTATGAGCGTCTGGTTACCGGCGATCAGACCATTTACCCACCACCTGGTTTTCGGTTGAGTTTATAAAGTTAGTCGCACGTCAAGAATAAGTAACGCCAGAAGAGGTGTTCTCCCTCGATGTTCTCACCTGCATTTTGTTTGCGTCACCGACTGAACGGTATACGGGCAATCAATTAAACGTTAGTTGTGGGAAAGGGTGTCTCATGTAGATAATTATGTGTGTGTGTGTCTATGTTTTATTTATACGTGTGTGTTTTAAATTAAATATTCTGCTATTGATCTGTGCCCTGACCCCAGCTGTTAATATTTCCTTCATTCATTCTAAGAAAAAAAAATGTAGACAACTTTCCCTTTACCCAGCGGCTATTACATCGAATTCAACTTGCACTTGTTGATTTCTGACTGTTACGGTCGCCCCTCCCCCCCCCCCCCCAAAAAAAAAGAAAGATACCATGACATCTAGCTCATTCGAAAAACAACTCAAACAAATAATTCTAACCTCCAATGAAGTGAACTTATTTCTCAAATATTAGGACGAATATAAATAGAAAGGGAGCCTTTCTACCCGCCCAAAGGTGGAGGCAATGCCTAGGAGGATAGTTTCATGACAACAGAACAGATACTACATATTACCCCCCCCCCTAAAAAAAGGATGGTATCACGACGGACGAACATATACTACACTGCCCACCCAAAAGGAGTAGATACTGCCTGGGAAGATTGTCTAATGACGAACGGACACACACTATACTATACTACCCGCCAAAGAAGGGGGCAATCCCTGGGACGATGGTATCATGACCACAGAACAGATACTACACTATCTCTCCTCCGAAAAGGAGGAGGTAATGCCTGGGAGTGTGAGATCATGACGAACGAACATATACTAAACTACCCCCAAAAGGGGGAGGTAATTCATGGGATAATGGTATCGGCCGACCACTTCTGTTGTTAAATGGAGACTGTTTAATGTCTAGATGTGTGTAGAGAGACGTCTGGTAATGTGTGCACGTAATAATCTAATATTTCTACATCGGAAGACATCGTGTGATAAAAAAAAAATTTAATCAAATTTGATGCTAAGATTTTTTTTTTTTACAAATAAATACTTAAACATATAAAGAACGTGAAGCATAAAAAACTTTTACCAGAATGACCGGAGGAGGGTTGATATGCCGTTAAAACAAAACAAGCAAACCTGGGGGGAGATATGGAGAATAGGCTGGGTATGGAAGCAATTCGAATGACAATTTGATGTAGTTTTAGCATTAATGCGATCGGAATTGTCTTGGTGAACGAGCTTTCTTCATCTGTGACCGTTTTTTTTTTTTGCGATTTCTTCCTTCAAACGTACCAATAATGCTATATAATATTCTCTATTGATTGTTCCTTCCTTTCTGAAGTCGATGAACAAAATTTGTGCGTATCCCAAAATACAGAAGCCAAAACCTTGCCTGCTGATGTTTGCGTTTTTCGTTGCTTTCGACGGCTTCCACCTGCTGCTGTCCACTCAACTGAATACCGGTTTGGCTCTGTTTATTTTGTGTGCGATACTTTTGAATAGTACTTGTTAGTTTTGTTCATGGGATTAATCCTATCAATCTACTGTCTTTACATAATAGTGCTCAATAACAAGTAGGGCGTTATTTTAGTATAGATTTTATTTATACAAACATTTCGGCTACATATGTGCAGACATCGTCTAATAGTTTTTTTTTCAGGGAAGAAGCCTCGTTACGTCGAACTGATTATATATATATATATATATATATATATATATATATATATATATATATATATATATATATATAGTCATCCACGTACAGACTGTTTCGCTGTATCACAGCTCTTCAGTGCGGCTAGACCAGTTAGTGTCTCAAGCCGAGATTGAAACTTAACCGTCGAGCTATCATACGACACTGGCTGAGTGTAAGAGATATCTCAATGTAAACATTGTCAAGTGCCGGAAGCTCGAATTAGTTTTAGCCAATGAGCTATGCCTTAAAGCTAATGGCAGTTGGCGATATCCTTACAAATAAGCTCTACCAAGGGGGGGCTTTATATAGCCATCCACATACAGACTGTTTCGCTGTATTACAGCTCTTCAGTGCGGCTAGACCAGTAAGTGCCTCAAGCCGGGATTGAAACTCAACTATCGAGCTGACAGTCGGCGCCCTTACCCCTGCGCTATCTAATAAATATTAAAGAGAATTTAAGTTACATTTATGCCCAGGATGGGCTTTCTACTAGTACACACACACAAATACATACATACATACACATACACACACACACACACACACACACACATATATATATATATATATATATATATATATGCAAACAAACATTGTAAAAAATAACAGAATTCGTCTGTATAATTATACTTTTCTAATTTATTCAATTTTTTTGATGGTCTTTTTTGTATTAAAATAAAAAAAAATTAATAAATGTTCTATAGGTTTCACGAACGTTTTCGATTCTTCGTCGAATCATCCTCAGGTGTCAAAAGTAAATGATCAAGAGTGTTCAGCTACTGAAGGAACATGCATTCAAGCTACGATGACGGCTGTGTTAATACTACTCACTGCAGTACCCAGCCTAGATTGGGGGGCAACAAATAATTATGAATATCTGTTTTTATCTACATGCGTATACGTGTCATCCTTTCGTCAGTGTAGAAATTGTTATTCATACCAGTCGCAAGATTCGATATATATATATATATATATATATATATATATATATATATATATATATATATATATATATATATATATATATATATATATATATATGTATGTATACTTAGGCAGCAAGTCATTATCCAAGCAAGCGTTGCTGAAGCGCTCGAAAAAAAAATGGCCGAATTAAGAACAATCGGGAAATACTTTACGGACTGTCACCTGAAACCAGAAGGATAGCTCGACGGTTTGAGAACCTCACGAAGGAGATTTACAAACGAGAAAGTTCCGTGACGTTCAACAAGGCTTGCTTGGATATATATATATATATATATATATATATATATATATATATATATATATATATATATATATTAAGTAACAACTTGCGTATGACAACATGTCTGCGATCAGTGCCGGAAAGTGTAAGAGTCTGGCGGGCCTGAGATGCTAACGTGTTAATTGAATGAACAAGCGATGGCAATACTCGATATTGCGTTTGCTGCGATCATATATATGAAAAAGGAAGGATGAGGGTAATCCGACGTAATAGGAAATGAAAAAAGAAAAACCAAAAGATGTTTGTTTTTTATGTATTCATCAACGTTTCGTCTTTATTTGTAAGACTTCCTCAGGATGATAATTTTAAGGAAAAATGTCATGCAAGTACATGAAAATATTGGGTTGACATGATGGGTTAATGAGAAGAAGTAGTAGCCACTACTGGGAGCGCAGGACCAAGGTCCGGGCTGAGAGAAGTCGATGGCAGGGAGTGAAATGAATGTGGATGGCTGTGAGTGAAAAAAAGGGGAGAGGTGGGAGTGTTAGTGAATTTGTCTTAGGGTGGGAGAGAGAGGGGATGGGGTGCTGAGTTTTTTGTTGTGGTGGGTGTAGCATTGATTTTGAGGGGTCGGGGAAAGAGGAGGGGAGGGGGGCTCTGTAAATTTGGTGTATATTCACTAACACTCCCCTCCTCCCTCTTTTCACTCACAGCCATCCACATTCATTTCACTCTCTGCTACTGACTGACTTCTCTCAGCCCGGACCTTGGTCCAGCGCTCTCAGCAGCCACGGCTACTACTTTTTCTCATCAACCCATCATGTCAACCCAATATTTCGATGTACTTGCATGACATTTTTCTCAAAATTATCATCCTGAGGAAGTCTTACAAATAAAGACGAAACGTTGATGAATATATAAAAAATATCTCTTGGTGTTTTCCTT
>OY744542.1:51639273-51661773 GCA_963556195.1 Sepiola atlantica
AGAAGAGAACTGTCAAAGTTCTAAATTTGAAAGAGTTTTTTTTTTTAATTCAAAGTTCAAACGGGTATGAGAATCACCAATAACGAAATCCAAAAAAGCGTGGGGCTCAGAAATATTGGTAAATCCAGATGAATCTGTATAAAAATCCAATGACAACGATTCCACCCAGGTCTGTTGTCCTCGGAGAAGGGATCAAGTAAGATTGGCCATGTTAAGGAAAACAATATTCTTCCTGTCTTCAGTTAAGCGTATTCCAAGGCAAAAACAACGACAAAATCTTAATGGAGTCAAAGCGAACTGTTGCAATGTATAAAAATTACTTTGGAATTGTGGGATAGCATAAAGGAAGGGAAGAGAAAAAAGAAAGGGAAGAGAAAAAAACGCTAGACAAAATATAGGGACAGAAGAAAGGGTAGGAACCAAAGAAGAAAAGGAAAAAAAGAAAAAGAAAAGCGATTGAAAAAGAGTGCAATCCGACAAGTGGGGGAGGGGTTAAGGGATTCAAATCAAAATGATATTTAGGCAGAAAAAAGGGAGCGGAAGATAAAAGTAAAGATTAAAAAACAATTTTTAAAACTCTTTCAAATTTAGAACTTTGACAGTCCTCTTCTGTCAACTTATCAATCATAATATTCCTCTGATTATAAGATTTTAATCTTTGAAACGCCTGGTTTAAGGAATGAAAGAGAAGAAAAATAAATGTTTTTATTAACTAAACTGCTCCTTGTTTTGAACAACTGAAGATATTGATTTGCTTCCATTGGCAGGTCTAATCAATTTTCATTGACTTACCATATTTTTGCTCTATCCAGTATATTGAGCTTTCCTTATTTCACAATAGGTCCAACTCTCTAAAAGTTTACCTTTTAGTTATAATTTTCTATATATATATATATATATATATATATATATATATATATATATATATATATATATATATATATATATATATATATAGTACGCAATGAAAATATATATGGCAATCAAGCTACACAGAGGCTCCCGTGTTTCATCCCCGGGGGAAATCGTCAGGCTAAATACTGAAAACTGATACATAAAAAATTATATCCCCTTATAATATTTTATGTGGATACATGAAGTACTAATATATATATATATATATATATATATATATATATATATATATATATATATATATATATATATATATATATATATATATATATATATATATATATATATATATATATATATATATATAAATTTTAAGTAAATAATATTAAATCATTTTACCTACATACGCCAGTGTTTCAAGCTTTCGCTCTCATCAGTGTTAGGGAACCCCTGCTACAGAATCAGCCTAGACTCCACAAGCAAGCGTCATAACCATACGGCCACGAGACATTACACCATCGAGAAGGGAATTCAAGTTTTATTTGTGGCAGCGGGTGCGTGCCTTTTTACACAGGCAAAAATCAAGTAAACACTCATGGGCCAGTAATTCATAATAGTTACCCACGCATATATATATATATATATATATATATATATATATATATATATATATTATTATTATTATTATTATCCTTTTTCCCACTTGTGCGCTTATGATTTTCCCTTGACTGATTACACCTATATACATACATATAAATATATGTGGGGGAGGGGGAGGAGGTGAATATATATATATATATATATATATATATATATATATATATATATATATATATAATTATATATTTATAGTGTTCTAATAAATGTTATTTACAAGCGTGTGTCTTGCCTACAATCATAAGTGCGTGTCCTACCACACTTATGCCAGACACGCTTAACTACACACACGAAATTCGACACGCACGTCTATGTATACGTACGTATACCTATTTTTAATAAATAAATAAAAAACTGCATTCAAATTACGTATTTGATTGTTTATTTGTTTTTTTGTTTTTTGTTTGTTTTTGTTTTTTGTTTTGTTTCTTTTTGCTTTTTATCCAAATAAAGACTTTCTTTTTTTTGTTAGTTACTTTGGGGAGTGTTTAGTGGGGCGGTTTCACCGACGTGGGGGTGCTGTCGCACTGGTCATTTGGACCAGCCTGTCTCTATTCACACGTACGTTCTTGTTCATGTGTCAGACGCACAGGCGCTGCGTAGATGGTCTGCATAATAGCGAGTGTGCGCAAAACGGTGCGCTGGACCGGTGAGAGCCGTGCGCTTGTCCCTGCGCTGTACCGAACCGTGGAGAGAGATGACTGTCGAAAAGAAACTTGTGTGACTGGAATTAAAGAGGCGGCTTGGAAATGATGTCACAGCGCCGATACTATTAGGCGAAAATAAGAAAAGATCAAGGGAGGGTGTTTGCGTATTCCGATAAACCTTTCAGTGTGTGTGTGTATTTACCTCCTCTGCGGGAGGTTAGACACAAGGTCAAATTATTTTTATTTACCTCCTCTCCACAAGGTCAGGGGTGTAAAGCCAGCGCACTCGGATTAGCGCGCTCTGGCCGACAAAAAATGCCTGAGCAGTCCCGTCGGCATTCCCCGCTAGGCTCGCCTTAGCCGATTAGCAATAAACTAACCCATTCTCAAAGAGAAGGTAAATCCTGGGAGGGTGGACCTTCTGAGACTGAACAGAACCATACCTCAACCCGACAGCAACAAATTCACTGTCGGACTGATGTGTAGGACGTATCCCCGACTTCTAAGAACACACTTACGCGAGCTGTGCCAGGCAAATATGAATATATGTATAACTTTCACATTGATATCGCAACAATATTTTGAGCTAAGACTTTATTTATCTTGTAATCACATTCTCCGATAATAATTGACGTCTAATCGCTTAATACTTGTATTTGTTTTGTTTTTTAATGTTACTCCTTTAGACGTTTTTTAATCTATTTATAACCGGGCTATTGTTTTTTTTGTTGTTTTTTTTCTAATTGCTTTCTGACCCTAACCCATTCTGAAAGAGAATGTAAAGCCTGGGAGAGTGGACCTTCTGTGGCTGAACAGAACCATACCTCAGTCCGACAGTAACTAATTCACTGTCGGACTGATGTCGATGACGTATCCCCGACTGGTAAGAACACACCTACTCAGCTAGTAGCAGTTAAGGACCCTAAAAAAAGTATGTGTGTGTATGTGTGTGGTTATAAATGCCATGTTAATTACTGCCATGGTATAAAAACAAAGATAAGAATCATTAGTCAGACTTTATCAACGAATCTCGTTTTTAGTTCCTGCATTCACCAACAGAAAGATCTGAGACTCGATCATGTGATGCACGTATGAGATTTCGGTGTAGATTTATCAATCACGACGTCAGTTGTTTTTGTTTATTTTGTTTGTTTGTTTTTTGCTTTTTTGCTTTTCGAATCAACTACCATAATAAAGATCGTCGCCATCTTTACATTTTTTATTGGATTCAAAATGGAATCTCGATGCTGCGTGATTCGAGGCACGTGCGAGATGTGCATGTTGTTGTTGTTGTTGGTGTTGTTGGTGTTGTTGTTGTTGGTGGTGGTGGTGGTGGTGTTGTTGTTGTTTTATTCGAGCGAATCGGCGAAGAATGTGACGAAGATTAGAAGAAAAGTTGGAACGGGGTTTGTACCCTTACCTCCTACACTACAGCAAACGGTACCGACAGAAACCCATGGTTCCATCAGAATTTGACTGGCTTAAACTTCGACGGACGAACGGACTAAGGCCTTCGACGAAAACCCACCTTCAACGAAGACCACCGTCGACGAATACCGTCTTCAACAAACACCGCTTTTCGCGACTGGGGGAGAGAGGGATTACAACGAAAACCGTCGAGAAGTGGATGGCATGCTAGTCGCCGACCTAACTGAGTGAATAGAAGAAAAACGCCTGCTTATATCGAGCACAAAATGGCAATGATTTGCGTAATCACCCACAGCACACCTCGTTTTCTCGGATGTCTGTCTAGAACCGGTTGTTTGAGATAGCCAGTGCCCCCTTTCCACCATATACACAGCAAACGTCAGTGGCGTTTCGACTGGCGTTGGCGCTCGTTTTCACTGGGGGGGGGGGGTTATAAACAAGTTATTTCTAACATTCAGAAAAAAATCAAGAAGTTTTTTAATTTTTTAGTGTTTTATTATTGTTGTTTTTTTTGTTGTTTCTTTAACTTAACAATAATAAAACAATTAAAAATTTAAAAATCAAGACGTTTTTTATTTTTAATTGTTTTATTATTGTTGTTGTTTTTTGGGGAGGGGTAAACTTTTATTCAACCTTTGCCACTGAAACGTAAGAAGCTACTGTGAATTGCTGGCCAGATTAATAGGGGCATTCTAAGTGGGGAGTTATGCATCAAGATGTTTGTTCGCATTACATTTAAATTTCTTCCTGTTAGTACAGTCAGGGAAACAGGAAGGCGAGATGGAATTCCAAATGTTCGTAGTTTAAAGAAAAGAAGCTATTGAGTAGAAAGCCTTCCGACATTTGGGGACCTCTACAGTGAAGGGGTGGGATTTTGCTGCTAGTCGGGTTGGTCGGGGAGTATTTCTGTTGAAGGGGGGACAAGTGCAGCAGATTCGTCTGACCACATTCCGTTAAATACTTGTAAAACAAGCACAGGGATACAACATTGCGGTGATGGGACAGAGGCTGGAGTTTGGTAGACAGTGTTACACCTATTAAATTAGAGACACTTTTTGCATCCTCTCTAAAAGGGAAAGACTAGTGGTTTGTGCACCAGCCAGATATGGCAGCATACTCGATGCATGGGCGAGTAATGGCTTTATAAAGATATATGATACTGGCAGGTGTGAGAAGTTTTCTAGCACGGTAGAGGGAGCCTATCTTCTTTGCGACACACTTGGCAGTATCTTCTATGTATTTGTTCCAATTCATGTGAATTTTAGGTGGAGAAGTTTGAATGTTTGACTCTTAGGTAGGGTGCTACAGGCCATGGAAATCGGTGGTGGAAAAGGTTTCTTATAATTGTTCAAAGAAAGGAGCTTTGTCTTAATAGCATTAAATGTTACCATCCATTTTTGAAAAGGAGCTTTGTCTTAATAGGATTAAATGTTATCATTCATTCATGTCTCCAGTCAACTACAGACTGGAGGTCATTTTCTAAGGATTCGGCAATTGCCTTGGATATGTGCGCGTTCGTTTTACCCACATGTCGAAAGTAGAACGTGGTGTAATCACCAAATATACCCATCTCTGACACAATTTCATCAGGGAGGTCGTTTATGAAAATCGAGAACAATAAAGGTCAACCGATGATGTTGTTTAGCTGTTCGGCCATCGAGGACAACCTGGATCTCTGGGGGCTAGGAAGGATATGATTATATTAAATATTCGTCCAGTAATACCATATGAATTAATTTTCATAGGAAGATCTTCACGCCAGACCTTGTCAAAGGCTTTATATATATATATATATATATATATATATATATATATATATATATATATATATATATATATATATATATATATATATATATATTTACAGTCACTATATTAGTTTGCTTCCAAGAATTGACGCTAGTTCTAACATTATTTAAGGGATCATCAATTGTTTACCATGAAAAACTGTTTCGGGAATTTAAAAACAAAACAGTATTGTATCTCATGGCTTCCCAGCAGAGTTGATCAGACTCTACTTCCTTTAAAAGAAAAGAACAAAAACGTTTCGTATATTAGATCTAAGTTTTGGTCTAGATTAATATTTTGCTAACTTGTTTTATTATTAAAAATGTCCTCCTTACCTGTGTTGTTCGTCTGTGTCTAAGAAAGGGTATCCGTTATTTACAAATATATATATACAGGGTGACTCAAAAAAATGTACTCACTCGTAGAATGACGAGAAAACTTTTATTTATGAACATAGAGTAAAATGAAATAGCATCGAATACATGAGACAGATGTAATTGAAGAATCATGTTCGCAAATGTTCAAACTGATGACCATTATTGTTCAAACAAAGCTGATAACGCGCATGTTCATAAATAAAGGTTTTCTCGTCATTCTAAGAGTGAGTACATTTTTTTGAGACACCCTGTATATATATATATATATATATATATATATATATATATATATATATATAGGCAGCATTTTCTCTTTCAGGCAAGTATTGTTGAATATAATAGACAACTCGTGTCTAGATATCCTGTGGTAGATCCTTTCAACAGTCCGAATAAGGATCTTAGTTTCGGATGGGAATTGGCTGATTAATTTGCCATAATTTGCATCTGTCTTCCAAGTACTTTCGGACCCATCTGGGTCCATCTCCAGGGGGAATAAGGCTAATCAGTCTAGACCATGTGTAGTATTCATAGAAAGTGTTTGGCGGGAATTATGTACTAAGTACGAAACTATATTGGAGCTATTAACATTTTAGAATATTATTACATATATTATAGTTCATTATATTAATTAGTTTTTTATATATAGGGCTTCTAATATATATATATATATATATATATATATATATATATATATATATATATATATATATATATATATATATATATATATATATATATATATATATATATATATATAAAATTGAAATATAAGCCAAATTAGCAATACAAGATTAATTTTTTTTTTTCTTACATTAATCCTATCGATTACGGAATAAAATTCCTTCTTCAGGGGTGACCAGTATTGAGTCATATTTTTATATATATATATATATATATATATATATATATATATATATCAAGCGCTGCCGCCCTAGCTTCACATGCCTTGTCTAGTGTATAGTATATGCGTTCAGAGATTAATGTTAGGATATCTGCAGTAGAACGTGTTTGCTTAAACCCATGCTGATGGTGAAAAAGAGGTTTAACATTAAAAAGGTGGCGGTCTATCGCTCGGTCGATTAAAGATTCAAAAATCTTAGCAAAGATAAAGAGTAGACTGATGGGGCTATAATTTTGTGGGTTAGTTTATTCACCAAAATACTTGAACACTCGTACCGCATGTGCAATTTTCCAGCTATCATAGAAGCAAGATTCTGCAAGGCATTCGTTGTAGAGTGGAGAGGACAGGGGCCAGCTTAGCAAAGCATTTCTTTATTATTATAACAGGGATAAGATCAGACCCACATACTTTGGGGGGTAACAAGATTTTTTAATGCTATCTCGGACATGGGAAGGTGTGATTATTGGGTCATCAAGCGTGGCTTCAGTACGTAATGGGAAATTTGGGAGGGAGTGGTTTGCGGAGTCCAAGGTGTGGTTCAAGGGGAACCGCTGGGTAATTAGTACAGCCTTAGTATTTACCGTGCAAACGACATCATTGTGGTTCGATAGCGGTGGAATTGTTGATTGACCATTATTCACCACACTATTATTTATTTTCCAGAAAAAAAACGAGTTCCTAATTTCTGCGACTCAATGCGTTTACTGGTCATCTTGGTATACCGTCTCTTGGATGCAGCTATTACACTTTTACAAACTTACAATGATTTGTTGATGCTATAAATTTTTGTCTATTTGTAGTCGACATGGCTGTTGAATTGACGAAATTCTTGCTGCCTCTGAGCAATGGCAGCTGCACAGGTCAAAGTGAACCATATTATAAATTTAGGGTTATATCTCCTTAACTATTAAGATATCATTCTTAAATTAAATTTCAAACTACCATTCGTACATCAAATTTTAAAAAAATAAGAGGGATAATCTCATCTATAAATAAAATAGGATAGGAGGTTGTAACTCAGCGTTCATTTAGAACGAGTTTCTGAAATTCTAAACAAAGATGGCCGACAGTTTAACGAAAAAAAAAACACGTGCGTACTTCCTTTTATGTTTCTGTGTCAATATTGATCGTTTAAATGTATTTTTAAAGTGTAAAATCTGTTTGTATAGTTCTTTGCGAGATAAAACGTTTGTAACATTAAATTATCGATTAGTTTGACACAGTTTGAGATTGTGGGAATTACAAATACTTTATCTCTATATCTTTAGAAACAAATTATTGGACGAATCAAAATTATTTACTCGTGCATAATATTATATGCCCAGGATATGTTTCGGCACTTCTATCGATCCTGACCCAGTTTCCCTGAACTTCGCGTCGGTAGCGTTCGGGCATGCTACGTAAACACCCGAGAAATGACGAGCCGAATTGTCATCTGGTTACTGAGAGCTGATTGGCTAATCGTTCGGCATCTCTCTGCCACCATTCGGCTCGTCATCTCTCGGGTGTTTACGGAGCATGCTCGAACGTTGCTGACGCGAAGTTCACGGAAGTTGGGTCAGGATCGATAAAACATACCTATGTTTCAATGTAGCAGTTAAAGATAAGCTCAATAATTAATAGGTTATATCAATCATATATTTATAGGTAGATTCTAGAAATTCTAAATATTTATTATAATTTCTAATATTCGAATCCAGTTCCGGAAATAAATGCCGACAACATTCATTTTGTGTACGAGAGATTCTGAAAATAATTTTTATTAGCAAAATTACATTTAAGTAACGTTATCACAATGTATAGGATTTTCTTCATCGGCATATTAAAATACATCAATTAAAATGTTGGTTAATATTATACGAAGCATGTACTAGAACTTATTAGACAATATTCCTAAGTCAAGACCAAAAAAATCAAGTTCCAAAAAAGAGTCGCCAACTTAATAGGTTCCTCACTATCCACCAAGCTCTAGTCCCTGCCCCATCGCCGCAATGTTGCATCCTTGTGCCTGTTTTACAAGTACTTCAATGGATTGTGCTCCGATGAACTTGCATCTCTAGTACCCCCACAACGTAAATACACTAGACCAACCCGACAATCTCTCTCTCGCTCTCTCTATCTCTCTTTCTCTCTCTTTCTCTCTCTCTCTCTCTCTCACTCGCTCTCTCTCTCTTTCTCTCTCTCTTTCTCTCTCTCTAGCTCTCTCTCTCTCTCGCTCTCTCTCTCTCTCTTTTTCTCTCTCTCTCTCTTTCTCTCTCTCTTTCTTTCTCTCTCTCTCTCAATCTCTCACACACACTCACTCACTCACTCACTCACTCACACACACATCAGTGCTCAGACAAATTGATTTCTTCTTCTTTTTCATTTCTTTACGGTCTTATTTAAAAGATATATAAATGTGTATCAAAATGTTCATGAAAAAATCCAAAAGTTTTTGTCTTTTGTTTACATGAAACTTGTGAAAGAATTTTTACTTAAAATTTTGGTTTTGCAAAGCGAGAGCAAGCTAATAAAACCAATAAGTTAATAAAAAAAAAACATATATGTGTGTGGGGGGGGGTGAAGGAGTAAGGCTACCAACACTTAGTAAAAAAAAATTACTATTTATTTATTATTTTATCATTTTATAATTTTATATAACGCGTTTCAAGCGTGGTGCGCTCTCAAAATGGATTTGCATATCTGATGAGAGCGCACCACGCGTGAAACGCGTTATAAAATTATAAAATGATAAAATAACAAAATAATAAATAAATGTTGAAAGAAACTTTTTACAAATGTTGGTAGCCTTACCCTTTATATATATACTATTTAATATTATAAAAAAAAGAAGCTTGGAACCTTTGGTTTAACTACTTTACAAGAAAAAAAGAATGGAGGGGTTCATACCTTCGAAATATGCTATATATATATATATATATATATATATATATATATATATATATATATATATAAGTGTTTTAAGGTTCATATTTTTTTTAAAGCATCTATTGTTAAATTTAAGAAGGAATAGGTAAAATAAATACCTTTTGAAGCATTAAGATGCGATATCAATTTTTTTTTATAAAAAAGAAAAATAATAAATCGAAACCGATTTTTTTTGATTTTTTTATTATAAACTAGCATATTTTTTTTGTTAGTTTAAAGTGATACAGATATTTCGTCAAAACCTGGCATCCTCGGTGTGTAATATATCCTGATGTCATCGGATTTGTATTTTTTTTCTCTCTCCTACCGGCTTGTTGTTGTTATTACAGCCGGGCCAAATGGGTTAGCTGTTGTTTCCCACTATCAAATATGAAGAACGTGAATGCAGCACGTGATTTGTATAAGTGTTTTATAAAAAAAATTGATATCGCATCTTAATGCTTCAAAAGGTATTTATTTTACCTATTCCTTCTTATATATATATATATATATATATATATATATATATATATATATATATATATATATATATATAGCGTATTTCGAAGGTATAAACCCCCTCCATTCTTTTTTTCTTGTAAAGTAGTTAAACCAAAGGTTCCAAGCTATTTTTTATAATAGGTGTTTTAATTATTTTTCATTATTCTTCGGGTCCGAATGCAGAAAAATGTAGCTAATCTCCTCCACTTTTTGTTTCACCATGTAGAAAAATTTCTTGTGCAAAAGTATTGGCAGACAAACGATAATAAATTGCATTTTTTATCGTTGCTGTTAAATGCTCTGTTCTGAATTGGGTAAAATGCACCTATGCTTGGAAAGCATAAGGTAGGTAACTCATCCTTAAATATGTGTTGAAATGAACATACCCAGGCCTGGATATGTTTCAATGGCAATAATCTAGTCAGTTCATATTTGATTCAAATGTTTATTGAGCAACGGTATTTTTATTAGTTAAACCGAGGCTACTTCATTTTATTTATCTTTAAAATTTTACAAAAAAATTATAGTATAGAAAAATTTTATTTATAAAACTAGAAGTGGCACAAGGCCGAAATTGGATGGGGTGAGAGGGTGGTTGTCTGTTGTCCTCTTGGTTTATTCTCTAAACTAGTTCCAGTCACCAAAATACCACAGTCACTCTATGCGTGAAACCTACTTAACATTATCCCCAATAGTTTGACGTTTTTTATTTACAAAAAATATATGTACAAATTAATTGGTTGGGGATGGGATTGCTAAAAAACAAAAGAGATTGCTGAAAAATAAAATGCTAAATGGGGTGGTTAGTAGGACCCTTCCCAAATCTATCTTGGGATGAGCTGCTCACTGTTTTAAATACTGAAAAGAAGCAAAGCAGTTTCTAAGTGTGAGAAAGAGGGCAGGACTCATTTGTACAACTAGTTAAGAGACTTTGCTAACTGGGATGGGGTCTGATAAGACCATAGATCGGCGTTCACCATGCCTAGGTAGGGAACACGTACTCAAACTTCATTTGAAATAGTGCAGAGTGCAATCTCATCCTATCATATCTGATTTTGACTTCAAGCTGATGCTTAAAGTGCGAAATCAGATCGTAATATGTCTAAGTGCGAGGTCTACACTACTAGTCTAGCTACGGCTAGGATCGTGAGAAACACCGTTCGTTTCTTCCTGGGCCACGAAGGCATCAAATTATACGCTACATATGTTACATCTAGGGGTACCGACTGCTCAAGGACGATGTGATCCGTCACCTCCTTGACACACTTCCAAAAGTAGCTCATGTGTAGCTTAATTGCCATAAATATATTTTCATAACTTGCTATATGTAAATTAAAATAAAATAATAATAGTAATTTAATATTATTAATTTAAAATTAATATATATATATATATATATATATATATATATATATATATATAGAGAGAGAGAGAGAGAGAGAGAGAGAGAGAGATGAAAGAAGAGGGATAAACATGTACGAATGACAAATTTACTTCAACTTCGATTGTTCAATGCAAGGTGTACTCGGTAAAAACATGTTTATTATTCTTTCCTTAAGCCAAGGCTTTTCAAAGATTAAAATCTTATCATCAGAGGAATTACATAGTTTACAGTGGAAGAGCCAAAATATATATATATATAGTAATCAAGGTAAAATAAACACCCACGGGATAAAAATCCAAAGAATTTCAACCAGGCTTATAAAGAGTGCTTAATATCAAATAGAGCTTTCATATATATGATAATTTTTATTTATACAGACATGTAAAAAAATCTGCGATACTGGCATGTCGATGTTATCGATCAACAGCTGTTAGAAACTAAGATCTCATCAGGAAGAAAGAAAATCTGATCCTTCCCTCAGATCATATTTGGAAAGAACCAACTTTCCAACTTTCATATTCTTTCCAAATATGATCTGAGGGAAGAATCAGATTTTCTTTCTTCCTGATGAGATCTTAGTTTCTAACAGCTGTTGATCGATAACATCGATATGCCAGTGCCGCAAGTTGTGTCTGTATAAATAAAACTTGTGTACATGTCTGTATAAATAAAATAAATAAATAAATAACCATATATATATATATATATATATATATATATATATATATATATATATATTATAATATAAAATGAAGTAATAAAATAAGGTGTCAATCAAATTTTATTAGAATTCAAAGTTCATGCAAAGCATCCTTAAGTCCTTAGCTCATGAGTTTTCAAAGATAATTCTTCACTTCAGAGGACCATTACCGCAGTTATACTACTACAGGCAATAAAATTACGCTTTGAAAATATATAAAATTATATACACAAATACATAAAAATACATAACATCAAACATATCAATCCAAAAACATACTTTTGTTGAATCCATACAGTCCATCCAGGTCATACAAGTTGGGAAGCATAATCAGGAAGGACATTACTCCAAGATAAGAATTATCTTTGAAAACTCATGAGCTAAGGACTTAAGGATGCTTTGCATGAACTTTTAATTCTAATAAAATTTGATTGACACCTTATTTTATTACTTCATTTTATATTATAATATTAATGCTCTATCCAGTATATTGAGCTTCAGTTTTTTATCCGGATGTTTCACTAATTATAAGATATTAGTTGACGCTTATATCTTTTGTTGGATTGCTTCATATATATATATATATATATATATATATATATATATATATATATATATATATATATATATATATATATATATATCGGATTTGTATATAGATTAGGTATGCTCTCAAGTATTCGTGCGTGCTTCTGTATTCGTATGCAGACGGATGGGTTCTGATGTTCAGAGTTATTCGCGTCATCCACCATGACGGCAGGTGTGACCTGAAAGAACACGCATGCGTCATATTTTATTGTATACCTTTTGAATAGATATTGGGACTGGCATATAATAAAAGATAGACAGATGAAGTAAACACGGATATTTATTTCCGACAGATATATATATATATATATATATATATATATATATATATATATATATATATATATATATATATATATATATACGAGCGTGTGTCTCGTAAATCTAGCCTAAATTTATGAACTGCGTTCGATCCCATGCGACTGCCTACAACCACCACTCCTGCACTGATGAGAGCAAAAAGCCCGAAACGATATCGTCTGTAGGTATTAAACACTTTAATATTTAATAAAACATATTTATAGGATAGATAGATAGATAGATAGATAGATAGATAGATAGATAGATAGATAAATCAATTGCTATCCATATATTGAGCTTCAATCACTTCACGATAGGTTCAAATTTCTAAAAGTATACATTCTACGGTCTACCTAACTCTAGCCCCTGTCCCATCGCCGCAATGTTGCATCCCTGTGCTTGTTTTACAAGTACTTCAATGGAATGTGCTCTAACAAACTTTCTGCAGTTGTCCCCCCCCCTTCAACGGAAATACTCCCGACCAACCTTACTAGCAGCAAAAACCCACCCCTTCACTGTAGAGGTCCCGAGATGTCGGAAGGCTATCTATTCTAATATCTTCTTTCTTTGAACTGCGAACCTTGGGAATTCCCTCCCGACTTCCTGTTGCCTTGACTGTACTAACAGGAAGCAATCTTAAATGTAATGTGAACAACTACCAACGTAGGATGCTGCTAACCATCTGACCCCTAATTCACAGTAGCCCCTTGCGTCTCAGTGGCAATATGCCCCCTTGTGTTGGGTGAATATAAGGGAGAAAAAAACAACAACAAAACTTATTTGAACTTTTTTGTTTCATTTTGCTTCAGTCGAATTTCTCAGAAATCAAGGGGACCTTCTCGGGCTAGCACTTGCTCTCTATATGAGATACAAAAAATATTCGCCTGTTCCAATAAAGTACTTCTTTAGCTCTTAAGCGTTGAATTGTAAAGGAGGGTAGAACATTTATTTTCCTCTCCCCAATTGACCAGTTAACTGTGTTATAGTATATCTTACTTGTGGTCTCTTTGTCTTACCGGATTCCACGTCAAGAATTCATCTAGTCTGGTGGAGTATACAGCAAAGTGCTGTTACTTGAGGTAACATCACTGCTAGGAAGAAAGTGTAGTATCTGTTCCGATGGATGCTGCACCCCATAGGCTGGTATTGTCTTGGCCTTCGGGGCTTGATTTACGCCGGTCTATGGGACGGTCCTGTGCAGTTCTAGGAGGTCCACCCTCCCAGGCTTCGCCTTCCCTCTTTGGGGAGGAGTAAGTTTATTGCTTACTGCCCGAGGCGCCCCTACCGGGGAATGCCGACGGGGCTGCCCAGGCAATTTTTAAATGGCCGGAGTGGTCACCTTTTCGGGCGCTGGCTTCTCAAATCCCACTTTCCCGACCTTGTGTCACATCTTACCTTGTGGGAGGTAGATGAATAAAATCACTAGGAGAAGGTGCAATATTCCCCGTATGAGCAAGTGTATAGCCGTGTCGAGATCTTATTTGTGCTTTGAATACTATGTTATTTCGAATATTTTGTCAGGGTTTACTTGTAAGGTGGAGTATCTTCATGTCAGGTTGTTCTGACAAACCCTTGTAGAGAGAGGCCGAAGACGCACGAGTGGGGTGCCTAGTAGGTAATTCAAACTCGCTTATTTGAATAATGTGTGGGTGTGTGTGGGGGGGTGCGTGTGTGTGCGTGTGTGTGCGTGTGTGTGTGTGTGTCCATTTACCTACACGTCCCCTCTGCGTATTTGGCCAGCTGTTGTCGGGTTGAATTTATGCTTTCTTTTTTTTTTTTATTCTTTCCTTCTTTATATTTTTTCTTGCCACTTCTCGCTTTGATTCACTTAGCCTTAATTATTGCTGCACTGAGGGTAGGAGGTGCCCGTCCCCTATCTTACCCTCGACACACACAAAAAATACTTCCCCCCCCCCACTCCGTCTGCCCCCCCCCCCCTCCGCCCCAGCAACAAACACCTGCCGACGGTGGCGCGTGTCGATCGCGCAGCATACACAGCAACCAGCTTGCTTGCTGTCTATCGTCACGCGCTTCGATGAGCACCGGGTCGAATCTTCACTTCCACCCGCACCCCAGGGCTAACCCTCTGACCCCATTTACCTCCCTACTCTCAAAAAAAAAAAAAAAAAGAAAGAAAAAAAGAAAAGAAAACAGCCTCCACCCCGCTAACCATCCCACACTGCAGAATCCGAAAGCGTGACAATAATGGTGAGGGCAAAACGCGGTCGGGCAACTCACCCTCCCCCTGGCCACTATTCCTATCCCCCACACCACATTGGCCCTCAACACCTTGTCTTCGGATACGCCTCAGCATTGACCTCATCTCTACCTGACCCACCTTGCGAGGCAACATACCTACCTGACGCACTGATCTGCCTGTCTACCTATGTACGTATGCCGCTAGGACTCATACCCCCGCTCCAATCTTCGCCAAACCATTGTGCAAACTGTATTAAGAAAAACAGCTGCCGTGTTACACTATAGAAAGAATAAACAACTTTTATATTTGGTCAGAAATTAGCAAGGTCACTCGGTGTTTCACGGGAGCCGGGAAAAGCACGAAGACAAAATACCAACAAACTAAAGGATCATGGAGAATCTGAACACGAAATTAAAATAACCCAATAAAACGATGTGCAATCTTATTTACTCACTAGTTCTCACACAAATCAATATCAGCGGTGGGTGCTCGACTGGGTGCCAAGTTCTGCTTTCACCACCACCACCCCCTAAAATAAACTTCTCAGCAAGAACTCGTCTTCCTACCAACATTGCATAAAACTCTCGTTTCTTCCTCTGTGTACCGAAAATCAAACGGACTTCCATGAACAAAGTTTCTTCCCAAGAACTTGCCAGCCGTGGAACACGTTACCGCGGGAATGTTTCCCTACATATTACAACATGGCTGTTTTCAAATCAAATGTAAACAGAAGATATCTCTCATGTCGACATGTGAATTAGTCATAGTTCTCAATCCTTTAATCGTACTTTTATTTTATTTTTTGTTTATTTTATTTTTTTTTTTTTATTTTTTTTTTTTTTCTATTTATTTATTTTTTTTTTTTACTAAGGAGTCACCGCTTATCAAGGCCCGAAAGCCACTCGAGAATAACAGTTACTGTTCCACCATCCAATTGAAAATCTCACGAATCCTTATCCCCGAGTGGCTTTTCGCCTTGGTAAGTAATGAACAATTAGTATTTTTTTCAAAAGCGATCGCTCATTGGCAATGACAAGTGATGTTCCCCAGAATCTGAGTGACAACGAGTCTATCCAGATGTTGAGCACTCTCCACTTCTTTCGATAATGGCTGCAAACAAACCTTCATTAATAAGCCTCCCCAAGAGTCCAGTCGTCTACGCTCCCTTCTAGTTGAAATCTGCTTTGTACTCCCCCTCCCCCTCCTCGGTAATTCCATCCTCCTTGATCCTTCACATGGGGAAATTATTATTATTTGTACTCAGTAGGAGTTATTACACTAGTCATCATCAGTGATTGCTCACCAGTGGTGTTCCCCGGAATCTGCGTGACAACAAGCCTCCTCAGATTTTCAGTAATCTCTACCTCTTTTCGATCACCACCGCAAATGACCTTGCGTTATCGCAGCAACCTCTTACCATTGATTTCTCGCTGGCAACGACCATTGGTCTCCCCTGGGATTTGGGTGTCAATAAGCCTCCCCAAGGTCCCAGCATTCTCTGCACTTTTCCAGTGGAGGTCTGGTTTGTGCTGTCCCTCCTCGGTCTTCTCATCCTCCGCGACCTTTTACAAATATTTTGTCTGATGTCAGCCTAGGCCAGCACCAGTTAAAAAAATAAATAAATAAATAAAATAATATTTTTTAAAATATTATTATTATTATTATTATTATTATTATTATTATTATTATTATTATTATTATTATTATTATTATTATTATTATACTCACTAGGAGTTCTTACACAAGTCAGTGATCGCTCACTCGCAATAAGTTGTGTTCCCTGGGGCCTGAGTTACAACAAGTTTCCTCAGTTTCCCAGCTTCTTTCGATAACCGTTGCAAATCATTTTGCATTATCGCAACAGTCATTTACCATAGACTGCTCGCTAGCAACAACTGTTGACCTTGTCTGGAATTTGAGTTGCGATGAGACTACCCAAAATTCCAATTCTCTCCACACCATTCCAGTGGAGGTCTGGTTAGTGCTCTCCCCCCTCAGTCTTCCCCCCCCCCTTGGCCCCTTACTACACCTTGTATCGTACCAGTCGAGGCTGTTTCACACTACATATGTGTGTGTATTCTTTTAGGGGGACAGATTATTGGATTTTTGGTAGTTTCAGTTTCCTTGGTTTCTTGTGATGTTCTTTCGATCTTTTTGTTTAATTTCTGTTTTGACTTACCCGTGGTCACCAGCTTCGTTGGTTATGTGGGTCGGTTTCCTCATTCGAAGAGTTTCCTTAATATTTCGGCTGTTTCCATCTATGCCGTGCGTTGCATGATGTCAATCCTCCCTTTGGTTCAAATTTCTCTTCGTCTTTTTCCAGGATTTCTACAGCTGTTCCTAGTGCTCCTAAAATTGTTGATATTACAGTGATTTTCATCATGTTCCATTAAACTTTCTGACAAGCTCGATGTATTTGTTTAATTTCGTGCCTCCTATCTACGATACCCTAATTCTAACCCTAACCCTAACCCTAATCTTAACCCTAAACCTAACCCTAAACCCTAACCCTAAACCCTAATCCTAAGCCTAACCCTTACCCTTACCCTAACCCTAAACCCTAACCCTTACACTAACCCTAACCCTAACCCTAAACCCTAAACCCTAACCGTAACCCTAACCCTAATCTTAACCCTAACCCTAACCCTAATCGTAACCCTAACTCTAACCCTAACCCTAACCCTAACCCTAACCCTAATCTTAACCCTAACCCTAACCCTAACCCTAAACCTAATCTAAACCCTAACCCTAACCCTAACCCTAACTCTAACCCTAATCTTAACCCTAACCCTAATCTTAACCCTAACCCTAATCTTAACCCTAACCCTAACCGTAACCCTAACTCTAACTCTAACCCTAACCCTAACTCTAACCCTAACCCTAACCCTAAACCCTACCCTAACCCTAACCCTAATCTTAACCCTAACCCTAACCCTAATCTTAACCCTAACCCTAACCCTAACCCAAATCTTAATCCTAACCCTAACCCTAAACCCTAACCCTAACCATAACCATAATCTTAGACCTAACCCTAACCCTAATCTTAACCCTAACCCTACCCCTAACCCTAACTCTAATCTTAACCCTAACCCTAATCTTAACCCTAACAACAACCCTAACCCTAACCTTAACCCTAATCTTAACCCTAACCCTAACCCTAACGCTAACCCTAATCTTAACCCTAACTCTAACTCTAACCATAAACCCTAACCCTAACCCTAATCTTAACCCTAACCCTAACTCTAACCCTAACCCTAATCTTAACCCTAACCCTTACCCTATCTACGATATGGCCTGTTTTCTTCCCTCCTAGTGACCATTATTACATTTAGTCTCCTTGTTTCTCCGTTTGTACATCCATATTTCAGAGAATGTTGTGCTTTTGATTCCCACATACTGTCTCAAATTTTCGTTTGTACCATTTATCTGCATGTCTGAAGTGCAGACATTTGCATAGTTCCACCTAGACTGCCTCCTTTCCACCCATTCATGTCTGCATTCACTTATGCGATTTACCGTTTCGTCTACATTTATTGTTTTTCGTGGTTTTTTGTCTATTTTGGTGTTACTATAATTCGTTAAGATCGCGTTGTTTTGTGTAGCTGTCAGTGGCGATTTCGTTTCTCTGTTCAAGTGTCCTTTTCGTAACCGTGTCCATGTATTTTCGTCCGCTATTTCTTTGGTCAGTCTTATGAATCGTCCATGTAGCTGCGTCTCTTTCCATTTCTTCCCCCCCCCTTTTTTATTTATTGCCAGTTTCGCTGTTCCCTGAGTTGTTCACTTTTGGGTGGTGCCTATTGCGACAATTATTAGCTTTTCTCTTCTGTTACTTATGTATTTTTATAGTTCTCTTATCGTATCCTCTCCGCAGTCGTCTATAGGCATCAGTCCTCTTCCTCTTTCTTCCTTTTTACACACAGTCGATCAGTCCTTCTAGTGCACTGTGGTGCTGGTTATTATTTTGTTTATGGAAGTCGCTCCAGACAAGGCATGAAGCCACTTAATGTAATGAGCTAAAAAATACTACTTCAATGTCAAAAAACTAGCCAACGATAAGTGTTAGATGGATAGATTCCGACCCAGAAAACAGCAATTCGTCCCCCTTTGTCAGAAACATCGCTCATGGAATGTGATGACTAAATCCCAAAATACGGGAAGCAGAAGTGACGAGGTTGCCGATTCACTTTCTACTCTCCTTAAGAGTTTTCATACGAGTAATTATCAGTGATCGATCACTGGCAATAACACGTGGTGTCCAGTAAAATGCATAGCCCTGTTGTGCTCGCATACCCTTAATGACAATAAAAGTGTACAAATTTGAGAATTTCCTTGCTTTTGTACATTTAGTGTATATGAATGTTCATCTTAACCCTATTAAGGGCATATGATTTCAGTATACTGTACATTTTTCATGGAATATCACTACTTTTGTAAAGGCTATGCCTCAATACAATGCCTTCTCATAAGGTTTTTTGGAATTTTCTGGAAAACTACAGTATATGGTAAACTGAAATTAAAATGCCATCAACTAGACACTAGAACCTCTATCTCTGCCAAAAATCAGCTGAATCCATCAAATAGTTGATGAGATACAGGGTGGCACATACGTATGTACGTACGTACGTACGTACGTACGTACACACAGATAACATGATTTCATGATTGAACTTTCTGGATCTCTGGGTTGCCTTGACTAATGATGCTGAAATTCTACACACTTATAGAACCTATCAAATAAAAATGTGTGCAAAGTTTTAACTAATTTGGTTTATTGGTTTTTGAGTTATGATTGATCAAAGAAATTAGATTTCCAGCATAGGCCATTCGTGTGGTCTATTAAAGGGATAGAGCGCTCTCGCGCCTCCCTTGATATATGGTTCTTTCAAGTTGGAAAATACTTAATTTGTAAAATTTTAAAAGCGACATAAATATATATGCATATATATATATATATATATATATATATATATATATATATATATATATATTAAACTTTCTCCTTTGTTTTTATGCTCTGTTTTCACTTGACGTCATCGACAAGAAGACAGCTGTACGACAGCTACTATTAAATATTTCCCTTCTTCTTTGAACTTTCAATGACAATTTAGGCATTAATTCGGGTGATTTATTGAGATTCGTCCATTGAAAATAACTTACGCTGTTAGAAAAAAAAATGTCAGAATTGGCTGAGTTCGTACACCTGCTTGTCTGACACAAAGGGATGGGCTCGTTGGAGGGTGTCATGCTGGGGAGAGTGGAGTGGGGTGAAAGGAAGACAGAGAGTGTGTGTGAAGGAAAGAAGTGGGAAAGATATGAAAAAGAAAGAAAGGGATATATATATATATATATATATATATATATATATATATATATATATATATAAAGGTAGAAGAAATAGGAGTGATAAACATGTACGAAAGTCCAGATTCATTTCAAACTTAGATTGTTCAATGCAAGGTATATTCGTTAATAAACTAGTGCTTATTGTTCTTTCCTTAAGTCAAGACTTTTCAAAGATCGAAATCTTATCATCAGAGGAGATATACAGATAGATAAGTTGGCTATGGAAAAGCCAAAGTTCAAACATTTGAAAACATATTATTAAAATGGAGTGAAAAAGAGTTCGTGTGAAAAAGATATGGGATTTGTCCAGATGGTAATTGTCCGTTACTAAAGTGTCAAATGAAAAGGATATTTTGAAGAAGGGGCAAACATTTTATTCCGTAGAGGCAGTATGGAAAAGTGTTCAAAATGAAGTAACTCCAATGGTGAGAAGTCAAATTTAAATCGTTGATGGAGTGCACTTAAATGGAATTGATATGAGAAATATGCCCATTCTAAATCTTCCTGGGCCAACAGTAGAAAAATCACTATAGGTTATATCTACTAAAAGTTTACTTTTAGTTTATATTTGATTATATATATATATATATATATATATATATATATATATATATATATATATATATATATATATATATGTATATATATATATATATAAAGAGAGAGAGAGAGAGAGAGTTGAATAAATACGAAAGCGTTTTTTTTTTCATTCCTATATTACCATAAAAACGGGTTACTGTTATTTAGATCAAAAATACAACAGAGTATTTTGAAATATTGTATATTGTGAGAATTTCTCCTCACCTATAGATGATGGCTAAAAATCACGAATCGCAACGTTAGCTTCACACTTACCTCGATTCCGGGAAACCATCAAAATGGAAGTGGCTTTTCTTGGTTGCAGAAGCGTTGCGATCTGCGTGATCCGCCTTTTAGTAGATCATCAATTAGTGAATAAAAGAAATGTTGACACGACGTTACATTATTGCTCGGTCGTTAGAGTTCTCATACTCTGTTAGAGTTGCCGCGTGGTTGATTCCTCGCAAAACACAACACTAGAGAAATTGTAAAATGGTCCATGGAGTCGGCACGAGGTTCATTGTAGCCTCGCTAAATCTCAACAGCACCAGCTCTTCCAAAAAGACCCCTTCTCGCAAAAAGGCGCCGCCCCCCCCCCCCCCATAAAAAAACCTTGCCAAGGTTCACTCTCCGCTTAGAGGCGCCAATATGTCTGCGGTCAAATGCCAAGGTCACTTTCCCCCTCTCGTCAGCGAGTGTGAACTGCCAGAACTGCGATTTCTAACAATATATCGTAGAGACAAACGGCCCAAAGACTTAACTTTAAATCCCAAATTTGCATAACTATTTTTAAACAGTTCGCAATAAATTAATGTTTGGTGCTATTCATCTATAATTTTATCGTCCTATTATTTCCATATATATGCAATATTTTTGTCGATATAAATAGTAATTTATTTTCATATAAAGTAAGGTACGTGTTTATGTTTATATATTTTTATGTACAGGATTCACTCCTAAACTAATGAACCTGGTGATACCAGATCAGGCTGCCCTGTGGCTCCCTGAGACGAAATTCACCTACATTGACGTTTTTTGTTTTTTTTTTTGTTTTTTTTGTTTGTAAAACTTAATTATGTTCTACAAAACCAAAAACAAAAACAACAGCCCCTCTCCCTTTCTCCCTCCCCTTTTTTATTTTTATTTTTCCTACCCTACTCCCGGTCCTGGATATGACCTTAAACTACATCCGATGGTGAGATCCGGCTTACGGACTTTGGGGAATGTGGAGCCTCCTCTTAATTACCATTGCTCCCAGGTCCACCCTGACCCGGAGTGGTAGTACCTGTTAGGGTCCCAACTATGGGTTAAATAGAAACAGATATTAAAAGGGGAAAGAAACAAA
>OY744542.1:51666773-51676773 GCA_963556195.1 Sepiola atlantica
CCATCTGCAACACACTTAACAAACTAGGCATTCCAACAGTACAAACCACATCACAAACCATAAAACAAACATTACACAGCCAAACATTTCCAAAAAAACACATCCCATGCCGGCTTATATACTGTCCCATGCAACAACTGCCATCAAACTTACGTGGGGGAAACGCAACGTGAATTGAAAAAAAGATTGAGCGAAACAAAAGGGACATTTAAAAAACAATAACTCTCTCAGTGCACTTTTTTCCCATGTATCAGAGCACGATCATGTTTTCATATTTGAACAGGCCAAAATCACCAAACACATTCATAACAAAGCTCGGCGAAGACTACTGGAAACTGCACTAATCACAGCTTCTAACACCACCAATTAACCACAAATAACAGCCTTACCAATGAACACAATCTAGACATCCTCACAAATATTTAGATATTTAAACCCCTTTTGCCCTCAATTTAATTTCAAACCATCAACACAGCCCGCACAAAACTACATTTCACCTATTTCTCGCCAAAATTAATATAACTTTTCTCATTCTCTTTCTTTTCCTTCCCTTTATTGTCATGTTCACAGCACATTTCAACACATTCTTTCTAACTCACTTATATTCACACATTCCTGACATAGCCAGCTGGTCAATACTCATACCCTCAAAAAATTTCACACCTAACTACAACAAAATCTCCCCTCTCCCCCCTCACCCATCTCACCCTTTCGACTACTTCTTTCACACTCTTACCCCCCCCCACCCCGCCTACTTTCAAATTATCTTCATTTCTTCAAATCTTTTTCTAAAACTATGATACTACCTACATACCAAAGACACAGAGTTCCCCCTTCCCTCCTCTTTCCCCAGCCCCTCAAAATCCATGCTACACCTCACCACGACAAAAACCTCAACACCTCCCTCCCCTCTCTCCAACCCTAAGACAAATTCACTAACACTCCCACCACTCCTCTTTTTCACGCACAGCCATCCACATTCATTTCACTCTCTGCCACTGACTGACCTCTCTCAGCCCGGACCTTGGTCTAGCGCTTTTAGCAGCCACGGCTACTACTTTTTCTCATCAACCGATCATGTCAACCCAATATTTCGATGTACTTGCATGACATTGTTCTTTAAAGTATCATCCTGAGGAAGTCTTACAAATAAAGATAAAACGTTGATGAATATATAAAAAATATCTCTTAGTTTTTCTTTTTTCATTTCCCATATATATATATATATATATATATATATATATATATATATATGTGTGTGTGTGTGTGTGTGTGTGTGTGTGTGTGTGTGTGTGTGTGTGTGTGTGTGTAGGTTAGCACTGGATATCATATTAGTTGACCTTTACTCAAAAGATGGTTAGGAGATATTGCCCCGAGTTCAATGACACACAATGAACTGGGTCTTCGGGAATTTATTACCGTATCATAAAAGGGTGGGGTGAATCAACTGTCGGAATGAAAGAGAAGAATCTGAGTGGATCTATATGTACTAATATATACTGAGTTAAATGCGGATAAATGCTTGGCTAATTTAATATTTTTCTCCACCCACTCCCTACCACACTCCAAAAAACAAAAGAATTGATAAGCTGTCTTCTCTCTTTCAGTAGCATTTTCACTTCGTATGTGGCCTGAGGAAACTGTATTTCGAAACATGTATGCACATATGTAGCCAATAATGTTTGCATAAATAAAAGAATTTACGCTACGTATATATATATATAGAGAGAGAGAGAGATTATTTGTTATCGTTTTGTTTTTTGGCGATAGTAATCGGTGTTCTTATTTTTCGCCACCCTGAGCGTTTTTGTTTTTATTATTTTTGAAGAATATGCAAACGAGCGCATTTTTCCTTTTTTTTTAATTCGCCTTTAATCTGATGAGTCATCAATTGTATATATAGATTTTTTTTTAATTAATAAATTTGTTATTGTTTATTATCTATGTATGTATACGTTTCGTCCTTTTTAAATCGGGACTCATCGGCATAGAGATATGACTATGCGATTCGAAACCCCGGACTACAAGTATTTTTCAACTCAAATCCGACGTCTTTAACCGCTCGGCCAATTTTAAACAACGAATAAACGATGATAATTTTAACACTTTATCGGCGGCTTAACGTCTAAGCATTCTACTTCTTTTAAGGGAAGGAACGATGCATTATAAAGCAAGTGACGTCATGCTGTGTTAATAATACCATTACAGTGCTCTACTTTTTCGAGGAGCGACAAATAATAAATATTTGTTATTGTTTATTACCTATGTACGTATACGTTTCGTACTTTATATATATATATATATATATATATATATATATATATATATATATATATATATATATATATGAAGCAATCCAACAAAAGATATAAGCGTCAACTAATATCTTATAATTAGTGAAACATCTGGATAAAAAACTGAAGCTCAATATACTGCATTAATTATAATATAAAATGAAGTAATAAAATAAGGTGTCAATCAAATTTTATAATAAAAATAATAAAAATAATAAAATTTGATTGACACCTTATTTGATTACTTCATTTTATATTATAATATATATATATATATATATATATATATATATATATATATATATATATATATATATATATATATAAGTTAGGTATGTATATATGTTTATATATTAGTATGTACGGAATTCACTATTTTATTTAATATAGTGGGAACAGGCAAATCGTTCTTACTATATTAATTTATTCTATTCTAACCAAATGCATCCGAAGTTTAAATTGGATGAAAAAGCTCTCAAAAATACAATACGTTAACTGTAATAATCAAATAAGATTCATTATTTATTATTAAAAAATTGAAAACATTAAACCTTCTAGTTAACAATAACTGTTTTAGTCACACAAAAAAAAACAGTAGAAAAATATCAGTTTCGATGCCCTTTGGGAGAATGTATCTCCGACAATAATTAAAAAAAAACATTTTTTTAAACTAATTGTTACATCGGTTTTACTACCACAACACTTTCCCGCAGACTTACGTTGTATCTCTACGGCACTACTAAATTTTCCAACACCTAAAAAACATGAGTGACCCCTTTCTTAATATAGGCACATTTTAGTTACTATTACAAAAACAATACACCACGATACCAACAGCAAAAGATTAAAAACTCAACAGTAAAGACATAGTTGTAAGCACACCAAAACTAACACCGCCTTGTGATAAGTTGATGAATCAAATCGAAAGTACTCGTGAAAATAAAATAAAAGTGGAACAAGAACCCACGGAACTTATATACACCAATTCGACCGAAATACTAAATGAATTATACGAAAAAAAAATTTGTAAGTCTCATAAAAAAACACTTAGTGTTTTTTTAATAACATTTATATATATATATAGTCTCGGAAGTTTCTCAAACATTAAAACTATATTTAAAAAAAAACAAAAAAAACAAAAAAACTTTTAGTCCCAAGTCTTCCAGTGGAAAATCACTCATGTAAGTCAATTTATTTTTTTACAGTTATTATATTAGTTTGTTTCTAACACTATTTTAAGGGATCATCAGTTGTTTACCATGAAAAACTGTTTCTGGAATTTAAAAACAAGACAGTATTTAATTTCATGGCTTCCCAGCAGAGTTGATCAGACCCCACTTCCCTTAAAAGACAAAAACATAAACGTTCCTTATACTATATATATATATATATATATATATATATATATATATATATATATATATATATATATATATATATATATATATATATGAAGGAGAATGGAAAGGAATTAGAGAAAGCAAAAGCCAAATCAAAATTCAATTCAAAAGTTCAAAGCAAGGTATATTCCGCAAAAAGGCAATTTATTCAAGTTAAATTTTCCTTAAGCCAGGCTTTTCAAAGATCAAAATCTTATCATCAGAGGAAGTCGCTGGGATAGATAAGTTGGCATTGGCCAAGAATTAAAATTTGAAAAAATGAAATAAAATAAAAGTTGTAGGGAAAGAAACGTAGGGCAAAACTGTGCCAGGGTGCAAGCAAATGTCCGATTGCCAAAAAGTCCGGCGTCGAAGAGTCCAGCAGAGTGAATACGATGTAATTGCTGGAGTCAGTTTGGTGGAAAATGCTTTCCATCTAACGTTAGTGATGAACTTCTTCACAGATTGGATAAGCTTGCAGATATAGGTTTCATTTGAGGGAATGGGTATATTTTTTGCCGAAAGCGGGAGGAATTCCTTGTTGAACATATCACAAATAGGAGGAAAAAGCTCAACTAAGTAGGAGCTTAAAATAAAGAGGTGTTTCTACCTGCTCTATCCTGGATATTGAGCTGTATACTCTTCACAATAGGGTTTTACCTTTCCTAAAAGTTCGCTTTTAGTACACCTCTTTATATATATATATATATATATATATATATATATATATATATATATATATATATATATATATATATATATTTCATCCATGAAATATTGTTGCCACAACTGGGATAGTGCCCCAACCACTAGCTTTTTTCCCTTTAGGACAGGGTGCAAAATAGAATTTCTTACCTAATAGGTCCTGCTCTGTCTACCAAGCTCCAGCCTCTGTCGCATCGCCGCAGCATTGCATCCCTGTGCTTGTTTTACAAGTATTTACACAGAATGTGCTCCGATGAACTTACTTCACTTGTACCCTCTCAACATGAATACAACGACCCAACCTGATTAGCAGCAAAATCACACCCCTTCACTCTGGATGTGCTGTAAGATTTTCTACTCTAATACCTCTTTTTCTTCGGACTACTTGCCTTTGGAATTCCTTCCCTGTTCCCTTTTCCTTGTTCCCTGTTCCCTGTTCCCTGTTCCGTTTCTCCGACCGTACCAACATGTATAAATTTAAATATAATGTGAACAAAAATCTTGCTGCCGAACACCTCACTAGTGTTCGCAAGAGATGGCGAAAATTTATAGGTTATTATGGGCATCCGTAATTATTCAAAAGCTGATTTTCACAAATGTTTTGATTTGTTGCTACAAATATTCGTTCATGAAAATCAGACATTTTGGCGAATGGGCATAACAGGTGTATAAGCTGTTTTCCGGTGGAAAAGGGTTGAAGAAAGTGTCTACGGATGCCTGAAAGTGATACAACAATTTTTTTTTTTGTCATATTAATTTCAGACTTTTCTTTCATCATAATCTAATAATTAACATAATACAGACTATTTGAAAAATAATTTATTTGTTTTTATTTGTTTTTATTCGATTGTTTTCAAAACATTTTTTTTAATAATAGTGAAAACCTTTTTTCTTGGAAATGAATTAACTTCCGGAATGAAACTTTTTTCTTAGAAATTTGATTTAGAGTTTGCAGGATTGGTACAGCTTCATGCGCGAAATTTGCACCATGTGTTTGGTCGACAATCCCGTTGAGATGGGTGTACCTGGTAAAACCGTTGAAATTGATGAGATTCAGGAACCGCAAATATAACCGCGGTAGATTTCGAGAAGGTCAATGGGTCGAGCGAGAAACAAATGCGACGATGATGGTACCAGTCGACAAGAGAGATGCAGAAACTCTTTTACCCATAATTCGGCGATATGTTCGCCCAAGTACCCGCATCATAACGGATGGCTGGCGAGCCTATCATGCCCTACTGAATCATTTTGTGGTCAACCACACATACAACTTTATGGATCCGGACGACCCTACAATCCACACAAACCGTGTGGAAGGAAGCTGGGCTCATTGCAAGTTAAAATTTAAAGTGATGAGCGGGACTAGCCCGGAAAACTTCAATGGTCACCTACAAGAATTTCTGTGGCGCCGCCGAATGAAAACAAATTTCTTCGGCAATATACTGTATTGGATACGATATTATTATGACGTTTAATAAAATATTTGGTCTAAAACATTATTTCTTGAAAAAAAAAATTATTCTATTTAGTTTATTTTTTTCAATGAAAATTTTTTAAAGTTTTGAAAACAATCAAATAAATTATTTTTCAAATAGTCTGTATTATGTTAATTATTAGAATATGAGGAAAGGAAAGTCTGAAATTAATATGAAAAAAAGAAAAGTCTGAAATTAATATGAATAAACAAAATTGTTGTATCACTTTCAAGCATCCGTAGACACTTTCTTCAACCCTTTTCCACCGGAAGCCAGCTTAGACATCTGTTATGCCCATTCGCCGACATTTTTAGTTACGGAAGGCTCAAATAGCCTATAATCTTGTTCGTTTATGCGAGCCTCATGAAAACTACACTATGCTAATACTATTAAAGGAGAACTGAGGCTGGCGTATATATATATATATATATATATATATATATATATATATATATATATATATATATATATATATATATATATATATATATATATTATAATATAAAAGGAAGTAATAAAATAAGGTGTCAATCAAATTTTATTAGAATTCAAAGTTTATGGACACATTTCGCGACTGGATAACTTTGCCGGCCCCTTCAATTTCACGTATTTGGACTGCTGTTTGTATCTTGGAGTAATGTCCTTCCTGATTATGCTTCTCAACTTGTATGACCTGGATGGACTGTATGGATTCAACAAAAGTATGTTTTTGGATTGATATGTTTGATGTTATGTATTTTTGTATATTTGTGTATATAATTTTATATATTTTCAAAGCGTAATTTTATTGCCTGTAATAGTATAACTGCGGTAATGGTCCTCTGAAGAGAAGAATTATCTTTGAAAACTCATGAGCTAAGGACTTAAGGATGCTTTGCATGAACTTTGAATTCTAATAAAATTTGATTGACACCTTATTTTATTACTTCATTTTATATTATAATATTAATGCTCTATCCAGTATATTGAGCTTCAGTTTTTTATCCGGATGTTTCACTAATTATAAGATATTAGTTGACGCTTATATCTTTTGTTGGATTGCTTCATATATATATATATATATATATATATATATATATATATATATATATATATATATATATATATACTCTCAGTTTCATATTTTAGTCTTTTTCACTTGTTCATTTTCGCAGTGGTTTTTTTTTTACTCTTCATTATTTCTACTGCTATTAGATTCTTCTCGACACTCGCTGTGTTTCTGAACTATTATTAGTTAGACTGGACTAGCGTTTCGAAGAGAGGGAGAACGCTAGTTATTTGGGTCAGTTCGCTAGCGATTCCCGTATTTAGGTCGGTTTTGTGCCATAACTTCATTATGATGTCAATTAGGACGTCCATTATTATTAGGCCAAAGATAGTTTTAGTTTTATTCTTTGTAGTATTTGGATTATTCGGACTACTGTTCTCATCTTGGATGTTATTCTCACAACGTTTAGGCCCAGGTAACCTCCGACCTTCTTCAGGTGCGTCTTGTCGAACTCGGGAATCTTTATGCCTGTACGGAATTTCGAACGGAACCCTTTATCTAATCCACGAGGGTAGATTGCTCTGGTTCCGTCAGCCATGACCGGGTAGAAGTCTTAAGTAATCCGTTATTATATTCTTAGTATAGCCTGTACTGAGGATTGAACCTTCAACTTTCAGAAGACTGTCACTTAAAACTGATTATTACACAGCACTTTTATCTGTTGCGCCACGAGAGCAGTCTATTTCAAGCATTTACACAGAATGTGCTCCGATGAACTTACTTCACTTGTACCCTCTCACCATGAATACCCTGACCCAACCTGATTAACAGCAAAATAACACCCCTTCACTCTAGATGTGCTGTAAGATTTTCTACTCTAATACCTCTTTTTCTTCGGACTACTTGCCTTTGGAATTCCCTCCCTGTTCCCTGTTCCCTGTTTCTCCGACCATACCAAAATGTAGAAATTTAAATATATTTGTTTATTACACAGCACTTTTATCTGTTGCGCCACGAGAGCAGTCTATTTCAGTGGATTAGACGAAGAGCTTCGTTCGAAATTCCGTACAGATTCCCGAGTTTGACCTAAAGATTCCCGAGTTCGACAAGATGCACCTGAAGAAGGTCGGAGGTTTCATCGGCCGAAACGCTGTGAAAAATAGCATCCGAGATGAGAAGAGTAGTTTGAATAATTCAAACAATGCAAGTGTTATAATTGAACTTTAAAAAAGAGCGGCGGTGGAGGGGGGGGGGGGGGCTTCTAACCACAATGGATGCCTTATCATCTTTTTTTGGTCAACCAGGTACTTGAGAAGATTTCAGTCACACGAGTCACACAAGGGTTAGCGCATTACACTTACGAGTTAAGACGTGTGAAAATGTTGGAAAGACAATTCATAATGAAAAGAAATCAAAAGAAACGCGTCTCGGGTCAGGTGGAGACACCGTACATACATAAGTCGAGGCCTCGGGGGGCTTTGCCTCTGTGTCGTGTCGTAAGATCCGGCTTAAGACTTTTGAGTAGGTAGTGTATTTCAAGATGTTTATTTCTCTTTCTTTTTTTTTTAGCAGCGGAAACCTCTCGATTTAGGGGAAGAAACAAAAAGAAAACACGTATAAGAGTCGATTTTGAAAGAAAAGGGAAAAAGGATTTATCTGTCTTCTGTGGCGCCCCCCCCACCCCCACCCCCCGTGCAACCATTACTGTCGTGACGTATGGTTTGTCAATTTCACGGCATATCAATCCTTTTCGGCCTTTTGGTCGAGATCAAAGTGTAGTATCTGTTCCGATGGATACTGCACCCTATAGACTGGTATTGTCTTGGCCTTCGGGGCTTGATTTACGCCGGTCTATGGGATTGTCCTGTGCAGTTCTAGGAGGTCCACCCTCCCAGGCTTTGCCTCCCCTCTTTGGGGAGGAGTAAGTTAATTGCTTACTGCTTGAGGCGCCCCTACTGGGGAATGCCGACGGGGCTGCCCAGGCAATTTTTGATGGTCAGAGTGCTCACCTCTCGGGCGCTGGCTTTTCAACCCCCACTTTCCGACCCGAGCTTGGGTCACATCTTACTTGTGGGAGTAGGATAAAAACTGGCCTTGTGCCTAACTCCTGGGGAGGAGTAAATTACAATCCTTTTCGGTTATTTAAAACGCTGAAGTAAAATAACTTTTGTCGACTGCGTATCAACCCTTTTTTTTTTTGTATATTCAATGCTGAAAAATTCTAAAACATTAATTGACTGTTTTGCGTTGACTGGTTTACGAGTATTAAGGTGCTCGACCGAGCTCCAATCGCTGAGTCCCCCATTGTAAAACATTCACAGCAAGAACTCGTCTCACTACCAACACCACTGCAAAAACGTTCCTTTCTCCTTCTGTGCATCTTAAACCAAACGAGATTTCCATGAACAGAGTTTCTTTCCAAGAACTTTACATCTGTGCAACACATTACCACGGGACTGCTTCCATGTATACTAGAATACGGTCAACTTCAAGTCCAATGTCAAAAGCAAAAACAACATTTTTCCTCTACAAAACAACCCAACCAAACAACATAAATAAATATTTGAACATATAAAGAACTTGAAGCATAAAAAAAAAAAATTACCAAAAATGACTGGATTCGGTATCAAATGACCCTAAAACGGTTGATATGCCGTAAAACAACCAAACCAAACATCATGAATAAATGCTTGAACATATAAAGAACTTGAAGCATTAAAACTTTTACCAAAATGGCCGGATTCGGCATTAAATAACCCGAAAAATGGTTGATATGCCGTAAAACAAAACAACCAATCAAGTTCAATGTCAAATCGTCCTCTTAAGAAATCAAATTTCAAGCTTCCCATAGTATTGTTCATCAAAAAACTGATATCATCATTAATCCTTATCCTCCAGTGGCGTTTGGCCTTGATAAGTGGTGAATGATTAGTATAAAAAATAGTGAAGAACATCATTATCAAATCAGTAATTTACTAATGACGCCTTATGTTTATGCTTTACGATCTATCTATATATCTCTCTCGCGCGCGCTCTCTCTCTCTCTCTCTCGCTCCCTATCTCTCGCTCCCTCTCTCTCGCTCCCTCTCGCTCTCTCTCGCTCTCTCTCGCTTCCTCTCTCTCGCTCTCTCTCGCTCCCTCTCTTTCTCTCTCCCTCTC
>OY744542.1:51679273-51786773 GCA_963556195.1 Sepiola atlantica
AGCGAGATGTCTGTTTACATTAGTTTTAAATTTCTGCATGTCAGTACCGTCGGGGACACAGGGGGCAGGGAAGGAGTTCCAGAGGCCAGCAGCACGAGGAAAGAAGCTATTTGAGTAGAAATCTCTCCGGCATCTGGGTACCTCCACAGTGAATGGATGGGATTTAGTCGATTGTCGAGTTGGTCTAGTGAACTTACGTCGAGGGGGCACCAGAGTAGCCAATTCAGCATATATATATATATGGGGGGGGGGTATTGGTCTCTTCAGCCACGAGCAATTCTGCTTTAGCCGCGCAGACAGCCAGGACAACTAGGCTAAAGATGCATCACCCATGGTCAACCCTGACCGACGGAGGCCAACTACTACACTAACAATCCCGTAGTGACGAAGCATAATTTATTTTTAGAGATGTTTGTAAACTTGACTCAGAGACTTTTACCCATATCAACCTACAGTGAATGATGTATTTTTTTGTTATGGAAATCGCTCCAGACAAGGCACGAAGCCACTTTATGTAAGGAGCTAAAAATAAATACTACTTCAAGGTCAAAAACTAACCAACGATATGTGTTAGATAGATATATTCCAACCCAAAAACAGCAATTCTTCCCCCTTTGTCAGAAACATCGTTCATGGAATGTGAAGACTAAAAAGACAAAATAAGGGAAGCGATAGTTATAAGGCTGTCGAAAGTAACCCCAAGTTAGTCACTTTCTACTCTCCTATTTGCAAAGTGATGCGGCCACAACACCCACGATCAGTATTTTTCTATTAATAATCTACCTCTCCAATGGTAGGAAATCATAACTCGCTTATTTTAATTTGAGGGTGGGGAAAGTAGAATGTAGTTTCGTAAACCCCATCACTAAACAGTAGATTTTACTAAAAGAAAATAGTAATGTCCCAACGGTACTCACTGTGTTGCCTAGAATACATATCCCATTTCATCCCCAAATTATCAGTCAGTGTGAAGATAGGAAAGCAGTGAATGATGTATTTGCAACGAAAGTACTGCCACTAACCCTAACCCTAACCCTAACACTAACCCTAACTCTAACCCTAACACTAACCCTAACCCTAACCCTAACCCTAACCCTAACACTAACCCTAACCATAACCCTAACACTAACCCTAAAACTAACCCTAACCCTAACCCTAACCCTAACACTAACCCTAACCCTAACACTAACCCTAACCCTAACCCTAAACCTAACCCTAAAACTAACCCTAACCTTAACCCTAACCCTAACCCTAACCCTAACCCTAACCTTAACCCTAACACTAACCCTAACCCTAACCCTAACACTAACACTAACCCTAACCCTAACCCTAACCCTAACACTAACCCTAACCCTAACCCTGACATTAACTCTAACACTAACCCTAACCCTAACACTAACCCTAACCTTAACACTAACCCTAACCCTAACCCTAACCCTAACCCTAACCCTAACACTAACCCTAACCCTAACACTAACCCTAACCCTAACCCTAACACTAACCCTAACCCTTACCCTAACACTAACCCTAACCCTAACACTAACCCTAACCCTTACCCTAACACTAACCCTAACCTTAACACTAACCCTAACCCTAACCCTAACACTAACCCTAACCCTAACCATAACACTAACCCTAACTCTAACCCTAACCCTAACCCTAACCCAAACACTAACACTAACCCTAACCCTAACCCTAACCCTAACACTAACCCTAACCCTAACCCTAACCCTAATATATATATAGGGTTGTGCAAAAGTAAGTATACAGTGATAAAAAAATCAAACACGTACATTTTATTTACTGCATTTATTATACGAACAAACGAATATTGCATAAACATGTAATAAGAAACACGTGTAATAAAACGCGCTAATCCCACAGACACTAGAATTAAATTGCTGATTTAACTGTGAGAATAAAAACAAATGATTAATTAGTACATGCATTTAAACTGAAAGGAAATAATTAATTTTTATTTAAAGATATATATATATATATATATATATATATATATATATATATATATAATATTAAAGTGTTTTATACGTACAGACGACGTCGTTTCGGGTGCAAGCGGTCGCATGGGCTCGAACGCAGTTCGTAGATTCAGCCTAGAATTACGAGCCAACGCCCAAGCCCAAACGGCCGCGAGAAATCACATCAGACAGTAATTGAAATTAATGTACACTTACCCGAGAGGCGGGGGAAAGCGTCATGTTGTCGATATTGTTCAACGCTCGAGCGGAACTTTTCATAATCGCAGGATGACAACAAAGGTGAATTAACTATATATATATATATATATATATATATATATATATATATATATATATATAAAGTGAAATATTTTGAAAATCAACAATCGTGCAAATTTTAAATGACAAATTCATTTATTTAATTTTTTCCGCGAATTTTCGTTGTAATACAATCTTGTCAGGCGAGACTGTCTCATAGTTTTTTTTTCTTCTTTTCTTCCTCCTCATATTGGTTGTATTAACCCTGAGGGGTCGAATATACGTCAAGTTCTTACGACGTTATATGTTTAGTCCTGGCGATGTTATGCTCAGATTAGCGCTTTTTTATGATGTGGATTTCCTTACTTATATATATATATATATATATATATATATATATATATATATATATATATATATATATATATATATATATATATATATATATATATATATATATATATTGTATATATATATATATAATATATATATGTATATATATATAATAAACAATAAATATTTTATATATATATATATATTAATTATATATACTAGCAAATATATGCTCCCTCCGGTCGCATATTTTTGCTAGGCTGCCGCGTCAGAAATTAACGCTAATGTGTAAACTAATGTAGGCTCAGTCATATTTCTTGGGTGGTTATACGTTGATATTCTTTATTTATGACCAAACATAGTTATAGATGTAAATAATGACAAAAGAAATTTCGACCCACCCCGATTTTTGTATTAACCTTCTCCCTAAATAGAAATATTTTTAATAATTTTTAAATCAATATTTATTTTAATTAAAAAATTTGATTCAGTAAAATCGTTAAAATCAACAATTTAAAGAACTGAATACAGCAAACAGTATTTTTTGAATCGCGTACATAAAATAAAACAATAAAAAAATCTGTATTCTTTTACTGTAGGATCTATGCTGACTTTGCCGATGATCCAAACACTAACCCTAACACCCACTTTAACTCTGACCCTAACCCTAACGATGGAGTCAAAGTTAGCGCGGGTCCTAAAGTGTAAAAGCACCAAAAAATCGAATATACTAAACATGGTTACTTATGTAAATGGTATCGGAAAGAAAGTTTACTTAATTAAATTTGTTAGAATGTGTGTGTGTTTGTGTGTGTGTGTGTGGGTGTGTGTGTGTCTTAGTAATAATTTTTAAATCGATTTTTATTTAAATTAAACAATTTGATTCAATAAAATTGTTAAAATCAACAATTAACACAAAACTAAATACAGCGAACAGTATTTTTCGAATCAGAAGAAAAGTGTTTATAAAATGAAACAATGTAAAAAATCCGTACTCTTTTATGTGTGTGTGTGCGCGTGCGCGCGTGTGTGTGTTTTTAATTACCTTTTTTAATTAAACAATATGTTTCTAAAATCAGTTATATTATTTTTGTTGTTGACAGAAAAGAAAAAAAATCACATCTTTTATTTTAATAAATAAAACATGGAATAATAACAGTTTGTGAATTAAAGCTTAACAGCGTAAGTTAAAGTGACACGATAAATGCCAGCGTTTGTTTACAAATTACGCGCTTGTATTGCGTCCAAACTGAATTGACGGAGGGAGATTGTTTCAATGGATTTACGTTCCGCACGCTGTTTAATCAATTGGACGTAGATAAAATAACTACGTAACTGATTAATTTTTAAATCAATTATTATTTTAATTAAACCATTTGATTCATTAATCATAATTTATAAGTAAGATTAGTAGCGAGCAAAATTACGTAAATACATGATGAAATTTGAATGAAACGATCCTGAGTGTATATTTGAGAATACTAATTTATTAGAAGTTCAAAAGCAATTGATTATGTAAATTGAGAAATGCCCATAGTGTTTATGCCGGTTTTTTTCATAGTATATAATGAAGTTAGGGGATTTAATGAATAGTTATACAACTTTGATGGAGTTTCGGCTTCAGACAGACAGACAGACAGATACATAAACTCCATTATTAATAGATATATATAATAAACAATAACAAATATTTTATATATATATATATATATATATATATACAATAAACAATAACAAATATTTTATATATATAGATATATATATAATAAACAATAACAAATATTTTGTATATATATATATAGATAGATAGATATATATATAATAAACAATAACAAATATTTTATATATATATATATATAATAATAAACAATAACAAATATTTTATATATATATATATATATATATATATATATATATATATATATATATATATATATAATGGTCTCTGTTCAGTCTCGAAAGACAATGGATACCTCCTGTAAGGGTGTCTGCGTGTATAATAGTAACGTCAGGATTGTGCAATCCCTACCATTCCTATCCTTAGCCGGAACTGCATGATTCCAGTGAGGACGACTCGAAACAATATCAAGATAAGCGGAGAGCACATACCCATTTTAGTACTGACCAGGATTATATATAAGAAAGTAATGAGATTCTTCTTCGTGGAGTAAAAAGAGAAGAAATACTAAGAACTGGGGTGAGAAAGAATCAAAAGTTGCAAGAGAGAGGCTTAGAATTATTTTGGAAGAAACTACACAGTGTATTCTTTAAGAATACTGCATTTAGAGATAATGACAGCTGGAATTGGTTGGTCTCAAAAAGTGATCTCAAAAGATTTACTGAGAGCACCTTAATGGCAGCCCAGAAACAAGCCACACGCACTATGTCCATCAACCATTACATTGAGAAAACTGCAGAATCACCGATGTGCCGATTGTGTAATGAAAGGGCAGAAACCTTAGCGCATATTGTATCTGAATGCCCTATGCTAGCACAACATCAATAGAAAAAAAATAGAGACACGAGCTAGTTGCTCAGGTACTACACTGGAATATATGCAAACTTGATGAATTTGACCACAATGAGAAGTGGTATGAGCATAATCCAGAAGTTGTACAGAAGAATGACAATGTCAAACTTCTTTGGGACATGCGCATACAAACTGATAACTTTCTTGAACATTCAAAAACCGACTTAATCTTTCTAAAAGAAAACAAAACCACAGGAAGAACAACATCGCACGAAGCAAGAAATAGAAACTGCAAGAAATATCATAAGCTGAGAGTTTGATACTCAGCTGTTGCTGCTGCTGTTGCTGCTGTTGCTGCTGCTGTTGTTGTCGTTGTTGGTGAGGAAGAAGGGGAGGTGGCGATTCCACAAGCGTGAGCAACATCAAGACTACATTTTAAGAGTTTGAATCGTAGTAAATCAAGGGAGGCGCGAGAGCGCTCTATCCCTTAATAGACTCTACGAATGGCCTATGCTGGAAATCTCATTTCTTTGATCAATCATAACTCAAAAACCAATAAACCAAATTAGTTAAAACTTTGCACAAAATTTTTATTTGATAGGTTCTATGAGTGTGTAGAATTTCAACATCATTAGTCAAGGTAACCCAGAGATCCAGAAAGTTCAATCATGAAATCATGTTATCTGTGTGTACGTACGTACGTGCCACCCTGTATCTCATCAACTATTTGATGGATTCAGCTGATTTTTGGCAGAGATAGAGGTTCTAGGATATAGTTGATGGCATTTTAATTTCAATTTACCATATACCTTAGTTTTCCAGAAAATTCCAAAAAGCCTTTAAAATGACCAGTATTCATACACTTTATTCTACATCTTATCGACCATTTGATGGATTCAGCTGATTTTTGGCAAAGATAGAGGTTCTAGTGTCTAGTTGATGGCATTTTAATTTCAGTTCACCATATACCTTGATTAGTCAAACTACCAACTATATCAGTTATGAGAAAGCATTGAAAATTCATATACACTAAATGTACAAAAGCAAGGAAATTCCCAAATTTTTACACTTTTATTGTCATTAAGGGTATGCGAGCACAACAGAGCTATGTATTTTACTAGTAGCAATTTTTCTTCAGCGCACCTCACACACTTCATCCACTCATGCATAGATATTTATACTGTAGTGATGTGATAATGAAATGGTTTTGGTTGATATGTAATCATACCCTTAATGACAATAAAAGTGTAAAAATTTTGGAATTTCCTTGCTTTTGTACATTTAGTGTATATGAATTTTCATCTTAACCCTATTAAGGGCATATGAGTTCAGTATACTGGCATTTTTCATAGAAATATTAGTAGAATATAAACCTACATTGTTTTTCCACTATCCCAGTTAAACAATACTCCATTGGCAGTGACAATAGTGGTATGAGTCTAGAATATATACAATAACTTAAATAAGTAAGACTAAGAGAAGCGTCCGTAAATATGTTAGAAAAAAGTGTTGATAAGAAACTGGCAATAGAACGGTGAACGGTGAGAAAAAAAGGATCGAGTGAAAAAGACTAAGGTTAAGATGGTGAGAGTATGTGCAATTATTATTGCTGGTTTGGTATTATTAGACTGGGCTAGTGTTGAGGAGAGCTCGAGAAATGTACAAGATTATCGGCTATTAGATCCTTCTGTATCCAAAAAAGTTGGATGGTTTTTATGAATAAAAGCTTATACGGTTTTTCTTTTGTTTTATTTTTACCTGCGTGGTAATCCTGGATTTAAACTTAGTTTCGGGGCTGGACGAATGGAATGTTTGGCCTAATTACACTTTGGTATCTTAATTCTGATTTAATCGTTTTAGAAATGGGAGATAAGTATGGGGACCCCGCAGTCCGCGTGGGATACGCGAAAGACAGTTGCACCTGTACCCCCACTATAGTTATCTCTCTCTCTCTCTCTCTCCCTCTCTCTCTCTTCATCTCTCTCTCTTTCTCACTCTCTATCTATCTATCTCGCTTTCTCTCTTTCTCTCTCTCTCTCTTTCTCTTTTACTCTCTCTCTTTCTCTCTTCCTTCATCTCTCTCTCTCTATATATATATATATATATATATATATATATATATATATATCTTTCTCTCTCTCTTTCTTCATCTCTCTTTTTCTCTCTTTCTCTTTCTCTCTTTCTCTCTTTCTCTCGCTCTCTTTCAGTTTTACTCTCTTTCTCTCTCTCTCTCTTTCTCTCTCTCTTTTTCTCTCTCTCTCTCTCTCTATTTCTCTTTTACTCTCTTTATCTCTCTCTCTTTCTCTCTCTCTCTTTCTTCATCTCTCTCTCTCTATCTATCTATCTCTCTTTCTCTCTCTCTCTCTCTTTCCTCATCTCTCTCTATCTATCTATCTATCTATCTATCTATCTATCTTTCTCTCTCTTTTTCTTCATCTCTCTCTTTTTCTCTCTTTCTCTCACTCACTCTCTCTCTCTTTCTATCTCCTCTCTCTCTCTTTCTCTCTCTCTCTCTCTCTCTTTCTTCATCTCTCTCTCTATCTATCTATCTCTCTTTCTCTCTCACTCTCTCTTTCTCACTCTCTCTCTCTCTCTTTCTTTCTCTCTCTCTCTCTTTCTTTCTCTCTCTCTCTCTCTCTCTTTCTCTCTCTCTCTTTCTCTCTCTCTCTCTCTCTCTCTACTCAGTCGAATAAACAAGACAGCGAAGGAGAGAGATGAGGTTAAGACAACTCCGATAATCTTTTGTCCTGCATTTGAAGGGATATTAAAAAAGAAGATCGACAAACATCTTAATTATTAGACAATTATTTGTATATATGTGTGTGTATGTGTGTGTTTACGTGTGTGTATGTGTGTGTGGGGGGTGGGTGTAGCGGAACAGAGATTTTAAAAACGGAAGTTATGGAGAAAAGGACGAGTCGTCTTCAAACGTTTTAATTTGAAATGTTTATAAACTCAACTTTATTAATCGAAATCTTAGGTTGGTAAGTAATTCCATTACACACACTCAAACACACCCATAAAACTATATCAAACTAAATATAGCCCACATGTGGACCCCTTACGCCTGGCAGCTGTGTTCCAAACTTCATAATGATCGGTTACTCCTGTACATACAAATATATAAACATATAAACATACCTAACTTTATATATATACTAGAAGAATCACCGTCCCAAATATTAATGAACACAATGGTGGAGCATAATTATTTATTCCTTCAATTTTACTGGTTGAGACGTTGTTTAATATGTATGAACATATTAGTGAAAACAATGGTGGAGCATAATTATTTATTCCTTTAATTTTACTAATTGAGACGTTATTTAATATGAATACAAATATTAGTGAAAACAATGGTGGAGCATAATTATTTCCTCCTTTAATTTTACTGGTTGAGCCGTTGTTTAATATGTATGAACATATTAGTGAAAACACTGGTGGAGCATAATTAGTTGTTCCTTTTATTTTACTGATTGAAACGTTATTTAATATGGATACAAATAGTAGTGAACACAATGGCAGAGCATAATTATTTATTCCTTTACTTTTACTGATTGAGACGTTATTTAATATCTATACAAATATTATTGAAAACAATGGCGGAGCATAATTATTTCCTCCTTCAATTTTACTGGTTGAGACGTTGTTTAATATGTATGAACATATTAGTGAAAACAATGGTGGAGCATAATTAGTTGTTCCTTTTATTTTACTGATTGAAACGTTATTTAATATGGATACAAATAGTAGTGAACACAATGGCAGAGCATAATTATTTATTCCTTTAATGTTACTGATTGAGACGTTATTTAATGTGTACAAATATTAGTGAAAACAATGGTGGAGCATAATTATTTATTCTTGTAATGTTACTGATTGAGACGTTATTTAATATGGATACAAATCACCGGTAAAATTAATTTATCAAACAGAACAGTTTTGCACCACTTTTATGCCTCATTACGTTTTTTCATTCTAGAAAATGTCAAATATTTAAAGCTTAAGCTTAAGGGGTGTTAAGAAAAAAATGATATTCATGGAATCTCACTTCATTGGTGTCATCGGCTATGGATCAAATTCGATGCAAATCTTATAGATATTTGAATTTACAAATAAGAAGTTACGTCCATATTATGTTCTCTAAAACCTCTTTAAAATACTAAAAAGAACTTTAAATCTAGAAAATATTTATTAATTAATTTTAAATCCGTTGGGCTACTTAAAAAGCATCGACAAGTGAAAATTATGAAATCAGATTGAAAACTAAATTAATTGATGTTTTATATCTATTATTTCTGTCTCTCTCTCTCTCTCTCTCTATATATATATATATATATATATATATATATATATATCTCTATATATATATATATATATATATATATATATATATATATATATATATATGTTCAAGCTTATTCCTCTCATCAATGCAGGAAAGTAACAATTTCAGACGGTCGGTAGGCACGAACCCGGTTCACAAAGTCATCCTATCCTCGCGGCCACCGGATACTGTCACGTGATCAAGGGAAATTAAGATCTATATGTATAAATATTTGAAAAACTTTGGTATGCCTGCAACGTGAAAAAAATGTTTTTGTTTTTTGGGGGGAACGAAACATAGCCGTTAGAATTTAATATGTGTACTGCGTCTATGAAATAGAATAAGTGTTGTTGTTTTTTTTTTCAAACGAAAACAGTCCATAAAATCAGAAAGTGTGGTGCGATTTCTGAATTCTAACGACTATATTTTCGTCTTAAAAAAACACTTAAACTGCGAAGTTCTTTTCAACGTAACCTGTTGAACACTGTTAACACGGCTGACTATATTGTCCGGAAAAGTATTTATTTCTCGGCTTGTCAAATATCTGTTAATTGGCCGTTTGGTTAGAGCACCGCAAAAATGAGTCAAAAGTGATTTGTGTCCGGCGTTCGAATCGTGCGACCGGCTGAACAGTTATCTTCCACACTGATGATTCCATTAGGATGAACCATATATGTATGTGAGTACATTAATCACTTAAATAATAGTGTCATGGATTCGTCCAAACACTTTAAAATGCAGCAACATGTTTGTAAGTAACGGATAAATTTGATTAGACAGACGAACAGCACAGGTAAAGACAATTTTTTTTTGTGTGTGTGTGTCTTAAATAACTAATATAAGTTAGCAAAACATTTATATGGAACAAAACGTAGATTTAGTATAAGGAACGTTTATGTTTTGTCTTTTAAGGGAAGTGGGGTCTGATCAACTCTGCTGGGAAGCCATGAAATTAAATACTGTCTTGTTTTTAAATTCCCGAAACAGTTTTTCATGGTAAACAACTGATGATCCCTTAAAATAGTGTTAGAAATAAACTAATATAATAACTGTAAAAAATAAATTGACTTACATGAGTGATTTTCCGCTGGAAGACTTGGGACTATAAGTTTTTTTTTTGTTGTTTTTTTTAATATAGTTTTAATGGTTGAGAAACTTCCGAGACTATATATATATATATATATATGATTATTTTTATTTACACAGGCATGTACAAAATCTGCGACACTGGCATGTGTGAGTAGAGGAGAGAGAGAGAGAGATCTCAGTTAATAATAACTGTTGATCGATAACATCGACATGCCAGTGTCGCAGATTTTGTACATGTCTGTGTAAATAAAAATAATCATATATAAAAGCTCCATTTGATATTGAGCACTTTTTATAAACCCGGTTGAAATTCTTTGGATTACTACCCTGTGGATGTTTTTACCTGGATTATTACCATTATATATATATATATATATATATATATATATATATATATATATATATATATATATATATATATATATATATATATTGCTATGGTGTGATGTTTTTCTATCCTAATTCGGGAATAGATAGACTCTTCCAGACACTATAAATAGAGTTACGACTAAGTGTCGTGGAAATCATTCATGGAAGTCATGGCCACAGTATCAAACGCACACTTTCTGTAACATACTATTCTGTACTTCTGTAAATACACTCTAGTAAATATACCACAGTGTTGTCTAAATCATTATCGACCCTTCAAGGTCACAACATATATATATATATATATATATATATATATATATATATATATATATATATATATATATACACATATATATGTATATATATATACACATATATATACATATTTATATACATATATGCATATATATACACGTATATATATGCATATATATGTATATATGTATATATGTGTATATATACATATATATATATATGTATATATACATATATATATACATATATACATATATATGCATATATATATGTGTATATATATGTATATATGTATATATATGTATATATATATATGTATATATATACATATATATATATATATGTATATATATACATATATATATGTATATATACATATATATACATATATATATACATATATATATATATATATATATATATATATATATATATATATATATATATATATATAATGAACCCTTCTTACTTCTCTCATGACTCGCGAGATACTTATCTTTTGAGCTAGATAAGATATGTTAGATTTGAAACTGAATTAACATAACATTTTAAAAAGGCTTTTCATCTTAAAAAACATCAAGTTGATATCGACAAACCTATTGCATATATATAGGAAAATAAGACAATAAAATTACAAATGAATAACACCAAACTTTAATTTATTATAAAAATATAGTTATGCAAATTACACATAAATATTGTGTTTCGGACTTGGCTTTCTACGATCTCTATATATATATGTTTTTGCATATATTTTCTATTCTTTATATGTACCAATTTATTCAAAGTGGAAGCTCGATCATTGTTAACATATAACAACAAAGCATATTGAGTTGAATAGCTTACCAAACCATTTCAATATGTTTACTAGGGAGGAAATAACCTTATCACATCAGAACAGAGCAATTCCAAACTATAAACCTTACATAATGGACATGGTTTAGGCTGTGAATTCTTTTGTGAAAAGAATTCGTTGGAAAGTGCTTCATCACCATTCCATAGAAGAAGGCGAACAGAGATCTGACCACCAGACAACTTGCAAATTGAATCCTCCGGAATATGATACAGCTACAAACTCTTACATTTCGGATTTATCAAACACAAAATTCGCGTAATCATTGCCTTGGACAATTTTGAGCAGAACATGTTTAACATGATAAGAAATTTAAAGGTTTAAAAAAGTGTCAATACGTTAATGCAACAACAAATAAAATAAAATAAACTTTTAAAAAGAATTTTAAAATTACCCGAATTTAATAGTTCCTGTCGACAAAACGATGAACACTTATGAGTTGCGAGACTTATAATAATCTAATTATGAAAGAACTGCACAAGAATTACAAATTATAATGTAAGCTTTCTTCATGGTATTAACTCCTCAGCTTTGGAGATATCTTCTAAAATCAATATTAATAAATAAATAAATAAAAACATCGAAGTATACACTCCAAAATGCCATAGATTTACGCTTAAAGACCATAAGGATGATTTTAACAACAATCTTGGCATTATATTAATTTCTCCTTGTATATCGGATATAAGAATAGTTATAGTACAACAAATTCGGACAGAATCTTACTTAACATTAAATCTAATGTAGTCCATTAATTTTGCTCATCTTCCGACGAAGTTCTCAGTTGGTTTGAAGAATTTCTCCAAGGGGGAACCGGAAATTCATTATGTTTGACATCGACTTCTATTACCTCTCAATTCCTCCTGCGTTGTTAGATATTACTATGGGATCACTGGATCTGCTCACGTACCCGGCTTAGTTGGCCTTTACATTTTGAAAAAGCTCTATAGGGAGGTACTGGATATGAGGGGGTTTGTATAGGGATGAGACCCTATTTTTTATAAACTCTGGTGACGGAAATTTAGACAAAACCAAAAAACACTATACATCAATTCTTTAATTTTCTAGACATTAGTCTAAACTTAAGTGATAATACTTACGATCACACACGACATTACATTAACTATAATTCTAACTACACGAGTTCAGTTAGGAAACCGCTTAACCCCAGTATCTTTAAGAGAGTAGCTGAACTATCTTTCAATGAACAATTATTCAATAATAAAAAACAATATTATAATGAAGCATCATCCAGTTCTCAAAGAGATAAATTATGTTACGGATAAATCAGATGAACAATCTGTGAGCAGCTTTAGAAATAGGAGACCATGCCACGTTATATCATATAACATGATTATCTTCTTCTCCTTCACAACCGCCATCACTACTAGACCATAATATTTAATTTTAAAAAAAAAACAGATAAATTAGAAAAGCTTTTCTTAGATTGAACTAACGCCACGAGGCATAAGCAAGAAAAGAAAAGGGGGAGAGAGTGGCTTACTCACTCGTCTGCTCACTCACCGACACACTGCCACCGCCACTTATTCTCCTTCACCAACCACCGCCACAACCACCACCACCGCCACTTCTCCTTTTCCTTCACAACCGCTACCACCACCGCCACCACCACTACTCCTTCGCCACCACCGCCGCCATCACCAACATCAACACCCTATAACATGGCTATCGGGAAATCTTAAGCCCAAAATAAATACAAACAATACAAATGACACGCATAGGACCAAACTCTAACCAATTGCTAATAATACTATCAAGAAGAAAAACAGGCGTAGACATTCGATTTGGTTTTATCCACACAACAGTATGCACATTCTTACAACATACCTAAAGCGTGTTACCGAATTCGGATAGTAAAATAAGTCAAATTATCAATGAAAACCCTGTCAAATTCTCATTTTTAACCTCTATCAACTTAGCATCAAGTACTGTAGCATCGAATAATGCTAAAATAAATAAGATAATTAAGAAATGTTTGAAGGAAGTTTCTTCAAAATCCTGATGTGAAACCCCAAATGTAATTGTAGAAACGTAAATGAATGCCCTTTTGAAAAGCAAATATTTAATTTCGGATGCACAAGTGCAACGTTATTGAAAGAAATAGAACTAGAACATACTTTGGATGCAGTTACAAAGATAGGTTCAGAAACCATATATCCTCTTTTAGGATGCCTAACACTGATTCTAAAATGACCCCCAACTACTCTAGCTAAATAGGTCATAGAATTACAAAGCAGTTTCGTGTTCCTGTAAGGGGTCCGGAGAGAAGACGCAAACTCGATATTAAGGTGAAACAAAGTATATTGAAGAAAGTATAAATGCAACATATAAAGAGAGTGGTTGAACGCCTGTCTGACTGGCAGTATTAGACTGGGTATTTCCAACACCTAGAGGCATGTGCTCCCGGTATTTATGGTGAAACAGGAGAATTTATGCAGTCTGTAAAGGTAGGTACAATAACAATTAGGTTGCATAAAGAAATACAAACAAAGAAAATCCAAGAGATGCAACCTTTGCACTCTGGAATCATATCATATAATAGTATCTAACGATAACTTACTTAACAAGAAGCAGGGGGTAGTCCAAAATTGTTTTCACCAGTCCAGATATGTACTTTCCCGTCTCAGACCAGACTAAATGATCTGCAGTATAAACATACTATGATCGGAGGTCTGAATGTTATTGCCACAATTAGGGATTATTAAGATGTTGCACGGGCGGACATCTGCACATTCGGGGTTAAGAATATTAAACATCGAGAGTTAATAAACTTGGAGGTGTGAAGATGTCATCTAGGGTATGGGTAGGGTTTATTAGATGAATTACATATAGGCTTGAGGGTAGATATGCGGGATATAAAAGTTGCAAGTTGGTTTATCATTCTCACGGAATTAGGACTAATAAATCGTTAGGGTAAATAGGAAAAGATAATGGTTAATTATGAATTACAGGACAAATATTATTTACTATTGACATTATGTATAAATTGTCTTTGTTTGGGATATTGATAGAAAATTGAGTATAATTAATCTATATAATACTAAAAGTCTATTATTCTTGTATGTTTGCAATCAGCTTTCAGCTTTCCGGTTTTCAACATCCGGTTGCGCATGCGTAAATAGCATCGTCTTCAATCTGTTATTCCAATTCCGTTATTCTCTATTATGATTAACGAACGCATGAAATTTTTCATTCTGGAAATTTTTAAACAATTTCATTTAATTTCATCAAATAGTTTATTTGTTTTCTTCACGGCTAAAAACATTCAACGGGAGGACTTCGTAAAGTCTGTCGCAGTTTCAAAAAAACTCCTCCCTTTTAAAAAACAAAAACAAACAAACAAAAAAACAACACTCATTATTAATATCAGCCATACTAGCGGTCGGTGAACGAAACCACCTCCCACTTTCCTTCTCATAGATTTCACCACTCCTACTCCCTCTGTTTTCGTTACGTACGCGAGAAAGCCTGATGTCTCTCGGTGGCCACGGCTGTACCCCCTTCCTTTCTCAAATCGCCCTAACCAACCACTTATAATTCAGTAACTGTAATTTAAAAAAAAACAATTATAATAAACAGAACGACTAATAGAAATCTATCTATATTCTTTTTTCCTTTTAATATACTTTCATAGAAATGCTTCTGTCATGTAAAAAAAAACTATTTTCTTTATGCCACAAGTGTCACGCTCATACATGAATTCCATAGCTAATATAACAAACTGACCCAACGGGTCACGGGTGGTCTAGTATATATATATTGTTTTAGTGGGTTATATTGGAATGGGATGAGGGGTACGTTTTTTGTTACTCTCAACTTTAATCATTAAGTGGATGAGCTAATTTGTAATATAAAACTAAGAATTCTATAGGGTTATGGTTAGGGAGCTATCTCGTTCTGTTCACAGTGGGGGGATTTCTTTAATCTTAACTAGAAAGTTGTAGACTGTCTTGAGTCCGGTGATATTTTGGTGTGGGTAATTTTATATTATTTCAAATTTAAGAACCCGTAAGATATTTTACATACATAACAAAATCAAAGACAGTTTTTCGTTACTAGTTTCTGTCGATTCATATCATATCTTCTCTTTATTAAGAAATAAGGTGGTTAACGAAATATAGGGAATATAATTTAGGGGGAAAGAGCTGGTATTCTTAGTTCCATGTGTTCTTGTTGTTATTTGCCCGTTGACATATTTACTATGCCTCTCATATAAGCCATAAAATAAAGACTTAATAAACATTTGCATGGAACTTGAGTAATTTTCTTTTTCAATTAAGAAGGGAGATAACTAACTTAACTGTGAGTTACTGCCCTTGCATTATAATAACTCAGAACAACGTAAAAGTTTTTTAGTACACTGTACACCGGTTATGGTTGGAAGGTTTTATATTTAGTTCCTTTTTTGCAAATCGTATAATATTTTTCTTTGAAAAAAACTTACGGCACTAAAGATATTAAAATGTTGGTTCGATAATTTGTATCATTTTCCCTTTAATGTATTATGCATATACGCAAATTAGCTGTAATTTTGGTCACCTTAAAACTAGGGGTTTTTTTCATGATAAATAGTGGCATGTAGTTTCGTACATCTATCCTTTGAAATGACTCTCTCCAATAAAACTCTAAATTACATATCTTATATAATGATTATTATTTATAAATTGATTAAGATATTTTTTATTAAGATATATTTTTCATTAATCTTGAACCCAGTTAAATATTAACTCTTGTAGCAGTTTTTATTGGGCAATATTGTGCGTATTTTTTCATAGGTTTTCTTCATAATACTTGATAGCTGCTCTTTTTGGGTAGCAATTTCTAAATCTGTCTCAATGGAGATGAATTCAATGTACGTTGTTTGTTTTAGGGGATTTTGTTTATTGTATCGCTATGTAGGGTTAGGGTTAGTTGAGAACTTTCTGGTTTTCTGATGAGTCCATGGAAGAAAGATCCGGGATTGACATACAAATATCGGTTTTTCTTCTGTGAATAAAACGGATTCGTAATTGTACCGAAGTTTTTTTGTTTTAAACAAAATGATTCGTAAGGTCAATAAAATCTTGGTCTTTGGAATGTAGCAAAATGTTGTTTATATATATATATATATATATATATATATATATATATATATATATATATATATATATACAAATGGAGGATGGTTGAATCAAAATTAGCAGAGAAATAAAATGTATTTCATAAATATTAAATAAATATTAAATCAAGGCGAGCTAAATATATCCTATTCATTTTTGTCCTCTGAACCCAAGTCATAACGGAGGGAATGTTGTATCCGGTTGGACCGACGCCGTCAACCCATTCCCTATCCTTGCACTCACAAGACACGAATCGTGTGTCCAATTAGTGACACCACGCCCCGTCCCGAACCTAACAGAGAGAAAATCAGACAACGCAGCTTTTTCGACTGTTGTTTGCTCAAACATTTACAAACGTATTGACCCCACATCAAAGGGAGAACTGTCATTGCCTTTTAACTCTTATTTCCGGTTAACAACACCCTCTCCCTCATCTTAAACACTTAGACGAAGAGAAATCAAACGTCGGATAAACATCTGGTGTCATCTTTTAACGTCCACGAGTGCCGTGACCCAAAATCAGTGCAAAGTGTCGTCACCTGGCAACTCAAATAAAATCAACGCACCCTTCCCGGGTACGCCTATTGGCGGAGAAGATATAAAAAGCGAGTTGAAGAATCAACCAGAGAGTTCCTGTCAGTCGAAGAGCTAGCTGCCGGTCGAGTAAACCCGTCACCACCAGCGTATGCGCTGTGAGCTATGAAAAGGAAGAAGAAAAAGACGAAGAGGAAGGGAAGCACGAAGCTGGGAAAGAAGTGACTTCATAACCGGGCTGATTGTCCCGAGATTTTCTTTTACACCGAAGGCTTTTCGAAATTTCATCACCCAAACTGCCGTCGATTGAAAATATATCACACTACCGCTGAGATGACGAATACACGCCCTATGTGAAGATTGCATAGAACCAAGTAAGACTTCCACGATTACACCCGTATATATGATTTCTGAACATTTACATCGTGAATTCTGCTGCTGACTTTTCCATCCAAAGATCAGTATGGATCTTCGATGAATGTGACTTGTGACATTCCTGCATCATTGAACTTTTCAACTCCCGTGAGGGGTGGGGGGTATTGTAACAACCTTCCACATTCTGTGAGTGAGTAATCCTTTTTCTTCCGTGATTTGTTTGGGACATTATTTTGTTCATAAATTTTGCTCGCAATTAATTAACGTTAAAGATCATCCCTCTTCCCTTAAAATAATACTTTGTTTTTCTTCTTGTTTATTTTATAGATGTTTATCCCTTCTCTCACTATTTTATAAATAAATATTGTTTGAATCTTAACTTGGTGTTTGAGTCGTCTTTAACCTGCTCATTATTCTTCCTTGTTTTCTATGTGATGTCTTGAATTGGAGAATCCATCCCCCCCCCCCGTGTATTATGTTGATAATGTTGGAACCTAGGGACCTACGAGCCACTTCCGGACACTTTTACCTTCTTTATATTTATCATTGTTACGCGCTAGCCGCTGTGGTTTCGACGAAGGCTGTGTGATAATATATTTATATATATATATATATATATATATATATGTGTGTGTGTGTGTGTGTGTGTGTGTTAATTTAAAAATCATTTATATATATATATATAAATGATTTTTAAATTATATATATATATATATATATATATATATATATATATATATATATATATAGGTACAACAAAATTAGTACAACATTAGTACTGTCGGTTTCAAGCTCAGAGAGGCTTAACCATCCAGCTCTCTTCAGCTTATGTTGTCATCTGTTCCAGAAATATCTCAATTAATCAAGCACTCTGCTGGGAGTTTTCCCACCATATTACAAAAAAAGTGTTATATATATATATATATATATATATATATATATATATATATATGTGTGTGTGTGTGTGTGTGTGTGTGTGTGTGTGTGTGTGTGTGTGTAATAAAGTTTGATTAATTTCTCATTTTATTCTTTCATTTAATCCATTATTATTAATGCTCTATCCAATATATCGAGCTTTGTCTTTATCTTAATAGTTCACTAATCAAAGATATTAGATATTATTTATATCTTTGAAGTCAGGACCGGCGACACAGTTATAGAAGTGGGGGGGGCGGTTAAAAAGTGGGGGGGGCGGTTAAACACATGCATATATAACTTCATTATTGATGACCGTAAAGTGGGGGGGCCAAGTCAAAAAGTGGGGGGGGCTACAGCCCCCCCCCCCCGGTGCCCCCCCCCCCGGTGCCGCCGTCCATGTATATATATATATATATATATATATATATATATATATATATATATATATATATATATATATATATATATATAGTATAAGGAACGTTTATGTTTTTGTCTTTTAAGGGAAGTGGGGTCTGATCAACTCTGCTGGGAAGCCATGAAATTAAATACTCTCTTGTTTTTAAATTCCCGAAACAGTTTTTCATGGTAAACAACTGATGACCCCTTAAAATATGTGTGTGTGTGTGTGTGTGTGTGTGTGTGTGTGTGTAAAGGAGTAAGGCTACCAACATTTGTGAGAAGTTTTTTTCAACATTTATTTATTATTTTGTTATTTTATCATTTTATAATTTCAAATAACGCGTTTCAAGCGGTGGTCCGCTTTCATCAGATATGTAAATGGATTTACATATCTGATGAAACCACGGCTTGAAACGCGTTATATAAAATTATAAAATTATAAAATAACAAAATAATAAATAAATGTTTGAAAAAAACTTTTCACAAATGTTGGTAACCTTACTCCTTTACATATAAACTTTTCTCTCATTGGAACTGCACTAATACTGCACTACCCTCTTTTCTTTCTCTCGCTCTCTCTCTCTCTCTCTCTTTTTCTCTCTCTCTCTTTCTCTATATATATAGCATAATATATATATATATATATATATATATATATATATATATATATATATATATATATATATATATATGGATTTTAATTGAAAAAACGTAATTGTATGAATCAGCATGTTATGACTTGTTATCCAGCTGCTGGGATTGGGTTTTCCGATTCAATTTAAAATCCGGTACTCATAGGAGGGGCCACCTGAATGTTGCCAACATCCATAGTGAAAGTGGTGATATGGCACTACCAGTACTTGAACACGGCACACCTAGTCACCAGTCCCTATACACTTCATCGCTGCCACCTCCTCGCAAAGTCCTTTAATTCATTGTTTTACAGACAAAAAGTAAATATATGAAGATGCACACGACGACTTATTATATTCGGCGGGTTTCAATTCTTCGAAAGGGAGGTAACGGTAGCTAAGTGGTTAAGGATACGGACCGACAACCTCGATGTTCCAAGTTCGAATTCAGGTCGTTCCACACTTTCACTTAGGATGCCGGCAAGCCTTACGTGATCCCTCCGTAAGTACCCGATGTTTTTTTTAGAAAAGATTTCTTACTAGAAAGATATCGGGAAAACGAATGCCAAAAATAGAATCATCTGATTCATACGAAATTAATTCATTAATTATTAATTAATTAATTAATAATTAATTAATTAATTAATTAATTAATTAATTAATTAATTAATTAATTTTTAGAAATCAAATTTCCACATGGGGATCGAAATGCTAAATAGTTTCTCGGCAGTATTTTTTTTCGGCGCGAAGGTAGGGGTACGTTTCGGCTCGAGTGATCATTTACTAGTAAGTGTTATTTAAGTGGATAATCGCGCTGAGTAACGACTGGGCGTGCCGTATTCCAGTTCATTAGAGATGCGTGAAACCTTCAGGTGGTCCCTCCTGTGAGTAATGTAAAAAAAAAAAAAGAATCATAAACTGTTGATTCAGACGAAGATCTTGTTTTTGCTTTTACCGGCACGCGTTAATGATGATGATGATGCTGATGATTGTGTCGATGATGCTGGATGATGCCGATGGTGATGGGGATGTTCATTGTCAAGTGGTGGATGATATTGATGAGTTTGGTGGTGGTGGAGGTGGTGGTGGTGGTGGTGGTGGTGGTGGTGATGATGATGATGATGATGATGATGATGATGATGATGATGATGATGATGATGATGATGATGATGATGATGATGATGATGATGATGATGATTGGCTTTGGTTTCGATTTATGTTGCTACCAACGTGCCAGATCGCTGCACCTCCGCCCTCTCCAAAAATCAAGGAACTGGTGCACTTTTCGGCGAAGGCCACGGCTGCTCTGTCGCCTAAGGACGGCATTCCCTCCGAAAGTTCTTTCGATGCGGAGAAAAGAAAAGTCGATGCGAAGTATCACGTGACCCGACGCCGGATTACATGTCTTGATTTTTATTTATTTATTTATTTATTTATTTTTAATTTATATTTTGGTCTGTGGGGGTGGAGGGGCGGAATGTGGGAGTCGGAGTGCCGTTTCTTTGTGCAGACAAGATCTGTCTGCTATTTCTCACTCTACTGACCTATTTAATAGGGGATAAAGCAAGAAGAAGAAGAAGAAGAAGAAGAAGAAGAAGAAGAAGAAGAAGAAGAAGAAGAAGAAGAAGAAGAAGAAGAAGAAGAAGAAGAAGAAGAAGAAGAAGGGAAAGAGGAGGGGGTGGGGGAGAGAAGAAGAAGAAGAAGAAGAAGAAGAAGAAGAAGAAGAAGAAGAAGAAGAAGAAGAAGAAGAAGAAAGAAAGAAGAAGAAGAAGAAAGAAAGAAGAAGAAGAAGAAGAAGAAGAAGAAGAAGAAGAAGAAGAAGAAGAAGAAGAAGAAGAAGAAGAAGAAGAAGAAGAAGAAGAAGAAGAAGAAGAAGAAGGGGAGGGGAAAGAGGAGGGGGGAGAGAAGAAGAAGAAGAAGAAGAAGAAGAAGAAGAAGAAGAAGAAGAAGAAGAAGAAGAAGAAGAAGAAGAAGAAGAAGAAGAAGAAGGGGGAAGGAAAGAAGAAGAAGAAGAAGAAGAAGAAGAAGAAGAAGAAGAAGAAGAAGAAGAAGAAGAAGAAGAAGAAGAAGAACAACAACAACAACAACAACAACAACAACAACAAGTCGTCGTTTCTTCATCAACAAACGTATGAAATTTAAAAACGGGCATAATCAGATATGGGTGGTGTCTATATGACTGTGCGCATATGGTTGCGTGTCTTGGTTGTTGTGAGTGCGTGAAATAGGGGCGGGGAGGGGTTAGGGTTAGGAATGAGAAAACGTGCGAATGTGGGAACAAGGGGGACTTAGTGTGTGCGTGCGGGCATAAATGCATGTGCGTGCGAGCACGTGTGAAAAGATGGAATACAAGAAATACATGAACTAATAATAGACAGACACTCAGAAGGAAAAACTATCTCACATATTCTAGGTTTTTTTTTTCTTTCTTTCTTTTTCTTACTCACTAGAAATTCTCACGCGTTATTACGAGTGATCGCTCACTGGTAAAAAAACAAAAAAAAAACAGGTGGGATCTCTTGGGGGATAAGTGACAACAAGTTCCCGTTGAGTTATCGTTGGTAACAGCTGATGACTTTCTCTGGAATCTGAGTGACAATACGCCTCCTGGGGATTCCGGTACTCTCTATACCCGTCCAGTCGATATCTTCATGGTGCTATCCCTCGTCGGGCTTTCCATTCTCTCAGACACTGTATGGCCATTTACTGTGGTACCAACCGATGTTTGTGCCTCCACATGTGTTTTTTTTTTTTTGTGGTGTCAAATTATGGGATTGTTTTTATATGTCTACCAAGCAGTGTCGGTTCTTTTGGTTTCGTCTTAGTATGTTCTGTCTATAGTTCTAGTTGTGCTTATGAAGTGCTATTTCATTTCAACTTACCTATGGTTGGTCATCTTTATCTGGCTATGTGGCTTGGTTTCCGCACTCTAGGAATTTTCTTTAATATTTCGGCTGTTTTATTCGGTGTCGTGGTTTGTCTGCTGTCAACCCTGCCTTTGATTTCAATTTCTCCTACTTTGTTTTGTCTTGTTTTTGTTTGTTTTTTGTTTTTCTTATTTGTTGTTTTTTTTTTTTTTTTTCCTGAATTGTTCTCCTATAATTCCGTCGTGGACATGTTCTTTTCAGCTGGCCATTTTAAAGGTCTTCTTTACTAATTTCAGTTTCGGTTTCTTCTATAATTCTCTGAAAATTTTTCTCCGTATTTTCAGTCACTTGGTATTCCTGTTGTGGTCTTATCGTTTTCCCCCATATTTTGCTCCAGGAGTGCCTTATTTCTGATGAGAGTCCAGTCATTCTGTTTTTGCCGTTTCTCCGTTTATATTTTGGTAAACCAGGCGTCCACTGTTTGCACAGATTATGTTTTGTTTGTACTGTTAGGATTCGTATATGTTGCTTTGTGGGTGGAGGCTAGTCTTTCTTCATATTTGTAAGTCGTATTTTTCTCTTCCATTGTTTTCTGGTCATTTCAGCCTTATTCACAGATGAATTATTTATTGATTTTTGTATTCCAGTCGAGTTGCTGGTTTTTGGGGCTAGGTTTTGCATGTATTTTTAGTCTCGTGAATACCGATTTAGCTTCAGCATTAATGTCTGTAATATCGTCTGTTAATCTCTTCCGTTTTTTTGTTGTTGTTGTTGTTGTTGTTGTTGTTGTTGTTGTTTTACTTTCTTCCCGTTTTAGTTCCTTCAATGTGGTAGTTTAATTTTGTCCTTTTTCATAATTTCTTTGATGCGTTCAAATTCAGCTGATTCTTCATCAGTGATTTCTGTGGTATCGAGATCTATGGTTTCTAGTTTCAGTTCGTATATGTGTCCGGTTTCTACTTCTGCGTGTTATTGCTTCCTGTTTCAGTATACTTAGCTTTCCCCTTATTTTCATTAATTTTTGTTCCGAAAACTATGTCTTTTAAAGATATGTCTTGCAATTCTGAGCTTTGTCGAGTGAAAATAAGCATATTTTGTTCATGGGATCCAATGTGATGGTCCCCTCATAATTGCATTTAAAATATTATTATTATTATTATTATTATTATTATTATTATTATTATTATTATTATTATTATTATTATTATTATTATTGTGGTGGCAACCACTCATTTGCATATACGAATAACGTTACACTATAAATGGCAAGCCTAAGTTGGCCTTAGTGTGTGTTACCTAAATGCCACCGGAAGTGACGCCGAAGAGCGTACATGTCCTCCCACCAAGACTCTCTGACTCGACACCTTCATTTGTACATACTGTAACTATACCTTTTCTTTAATACACTTATTATAGCATTCTCCTTGTTGTTTGCGTCTTCATTGTATTCCTCACTAATTATTGTTCAACCTTGCAACCACAACAATTATTATTATTATTTGTACTCACTATGTGTTATCGCATTGATTTGGAACGAAGATCAAATTGAATAAACCTCTTTTGTTTCTATCAGACTTGGGTCGACTTAGTCCTGTTAAAATCATAAATAAAGAGCTTTCATGCAAGGCGCATACGGGAATAAGTAGCTAACGAGGTATGGATAATAATTGTGAATTTTCATGTGGTTTATTTTTGTAATTTTTGCAACTTGGTTTTCTGAACGGTTGAAATGCAGCAACTCCAACTTTTCTGAAAGTCACTTTGTCTTTCCGGGGGGTCATATTACTTTCCGGGGGGTATTAGTATTCATTTTTCCATGCAATATGCGATACCCTGTCGTCATCAGTCGCAAATAACAGTTCTTTGGCGGTGCGACGGTATTGCCGTCTCTGGCGCTAACAACTGCTTTGGCCACCGTATGTTCATCATTAAAATTTTATCAAAACGGTTTCACTTCTTTTTTTTTTAATACGCGTGCATCATAATCGTTATTGACTATCGCCGCTTGATGTCACGTAAACACGGGTAATTGTACGACGCAACGAACGACTAGATATCAGTTAACATAGGTTTTAATCTAAACAAATAAATACCAAACTTACTGTCATCGTCCTTTAGTGGAAGAGAAACTAACTTAAATAATTAATGCAAGGGGAGGTAATAATGTAATTTACATATTCCCATTCAAGAATTATAAATTATAAATAGAGTTATTATTGTTGTATTCAGTAACAAAATCTCTGTATTTTTTTTTACATGGATTTTTTACTGTTTTGCAAGATTTTCGTAAGGGTTCAGCTGAGATTTCATTCTCGACCGGAATTCCACAAGAGATTCATAGTTTCTCTCGGTTCTGAATGTTGCGTACTTTCATTTTCATCGGTAGGGCTTTCCGGTAGCACTCAGACGTCCACGGGGCTCATATTATCATGATTTCTATGAGCCAATTGTGGGGCCAAATCTCGCAAACTGGCGGTAGTTTCAATTGTAAGGAAAAGTTGGGAACTCACCTTTCAGCGGTAAATCGACCGAACCGTAGTAGAAATATGTAAATGTTGGTTACAATAGTCCGAAAAAGAACAATGTAAATGACGATTTGTCATTATTTCTGAAAAAAAAAATTCTACGGATACGTTAGAAACATAAACATACAGAAATAAGCAACAACAATCACGTGGAATATACACAGAAAAAAAACTACACATGAAGAAGGTCGGAGGGCGCATCGACCGAACCGTAGTAGAAATATATCAACGTTCATTACAATAGTCCGAAGAAGAACGATGTAAATAAATGGAATTCACTTTTGTATCATTAAAATTGAAAATAGAAGCCGTATCAATGCAAGATTAATTAAAAAAAATTTTTTACATTAATCTTATTAATTTCGGAAGAAATACCTTCATCAGAGTTGACCAGTATTGTGTCATATTTTTTTAAATAAATAAACTTTTTATTTTGTTTTTTTTATATATAACTACGTGTAATGGATGTTATCCACATTGTTGTCTTGGTGGTTATGAATTCAAATTCTGGTTGTCGAACAAAGAAGCAATGGGCATGCTGGTATTTTAGAAAGATAGCTTGTTCATTTTAAATACGCTTTTGTATATAGATGTTTCAAAACTGGTGACAAAATAAATCCACGTATGTTTTTGTTATAATGTCAGAAAAAGTTGGGTTAGGGTTAAGGTTAGAGATAGGGTTAGGGTTAGGGTTATGGTTAGGGTTAGGGTTAGGGTTAGGGCTAGGGTTATGGTTAGGGTTAAGGGTTAGGGTCAAAGTTATGGCTATGGTTATGGTTAGGGTTAGGGCTAGGGTTATGGTTATGGTTAGGGTTAGGACTAGGGTTAGGATTAGGGTTAGGGCTAGGGTTAGGGGTAGGGTTAAGCTTATGGTTGTGGTTAAGGTTAGGGTTAGGGTAAGGGTTAGGGCAAGGGTTATGGCTAGGGTTAGGGCTAGGGCTAAAGTTAGTGGTTATGGTAATGTTTATGGATAGAGTTAGGGTTAGGGTAAGGGTAAGGGTAAGGGTTAGGGTTCGGGCTAGAGTTAGTTAGGGTTAGGGTTATGGTTACGGTTAGAGTTAGGGTTAGGGTAAAAGCTAGGTTTAGGGTTACTGTTAGGGTTATAGTTATAGTTAGGGTTATGGTTAGGGCTAGGGTAAGAGTAAGGGTTATAGTTAGAGCTAGAGTTACGATTAGGGTTAGGGCTAGGGTAAGGGTTAGGGATAGGGTTAGGGTTACGATAAGGGTTAGGGCGAGGGTTAGGGTTAGGCTTATGGTAATGGTTAGGGTTGGGTAAGGGTTAGAGTAAGGGTTATGGTTATGGTTAGGGTTACGGTTAGGGTTAGGGTTCGGGTTAGGGTTAGGGTAAGGGTTAGTGTAAGGGTTAGGGTTATGGTTAGGTTTAGGCTAAGGTTATGGTTATGGTTAGGGTTAGGGTTAGGGTTAGAGTTAAGGCTAGGGTTAGGGTAAGGGTTAGCGTTAGGGTTAGGGCTAGGGTTAGGGTTAGGGTTAAGGTTAGGGTTAGAGTTAGGGTTAGGGCTAGGGCTAGGGCTAGGGTTAGGGATAGGGATAGGGTTAGGGTGAGGGTAATGGTAAGGGCTAGGGTTATGGTTAAGGTTAGGGCTAGGGTAAGGGTTAGGGTTAGGGTAAGGGCTAGAGTTAGGGTTAGGGTTAGATTAAGGATTAGGTTTAGGGCTAGGGTTAGGGTTAGGCTTAGGCTTAGACTTATGGTTATGGTTAGGGTAATGGTAAGTGTTAGGGTTAGGGTTATGGTAAATGGTTTTGGTTAGGGTTAGGGTTAGGGTTAGGGTTTGGGTTAGGGTAATGGTTAGAGTTAAGCTTAGGGTATTGGTTAGGGTAAGGGTTAGGGTAAGGGTAAGGGTTAGGGTAAGAGTAAGGGTTAGGATTAGGGTTAGAGCTAGGGTTAGGGTTAGAGTAAGGGTTAAGGCTAGGGTTAGGGCTAGGGTTAGGGTTAGGGTTAGGGCTAGGGTTAGGGTTATGGTTAGGGTAATGGTTAGAGTTAAGGTTAGGGTATTGCTTAGGGTTAGGGTTAGGGTAAGGGTAAGGGTTAGGATTAGGGTTAGGGCTAGAGTTAGGGTTAGGGTTAGGGTTAGGGTTTGGGTTATGGTTATGTTTATGGTTAGGGTTAGGGTAAGGGTTAGGGTTAGGGTTAGCGTTAGGGTTAGGGTAAAGGCTGGGGTTAGGGTTAGGATTAGGGGTTAGGGTTAGGGTTAGGATTAGGGTTAGGGCTAGGGTTAGGGTTAGAGTAAGGGTTAAGGCTAGTGTTAGGGTTAGGGTTAGGGCTAGGGTTAGGGTTATGGTTAAGGTTAAGGTTTGGGCTAGGTTACGATTAGGGTAAGGGTAAGGGTTAGGGTTAGGGTTAGGGTAAAGGCTAGGGTTAAGGTTAGGTTTAGGGTAAGGGTTAGGGCTAGGGTTAAGGTTAGAGTAAGGGTTAGGCTTAGGGTTATGGTTAGGGCCAGGGTTAGGGTTAAGGTTAGGGCTAGGGTTAGGGTTAGGGTAAGGGTTAGGGTTGGGGTTGGGGTTAGAGTAAGGGTTAGGGTTAGGGTTAGTGTTAGGGTAAGGGTTATGGTTATGGTTAGGGCTAGGGTTAGTGTTAGGGTTATGGTTATGGTTATGGTTAGGGCTAGGGTTAGGGTTAGGTTACGGGTAAGGGTTAGGGTTAGAGTTATGGTTAGGGTTAGGTTTAGTGTAAGGGTTAAGGTTAGGGTTAGAGTTAGGGCTAGGGCTTGGTCTAGGGTTAGGGTAAGGGTTAGGCTTAGGGTTAGGGTTAGGGTTAGGGTATTCACCTTCCGCCGTCTTCTGGCTGATGGAAAAGCACCTGCTTTGTTTGGATTTGTTTTTATTTGCATCATTTTTGCAAAAATCGTCACATGACACATTTTCAGCAAAAATAAAAGAGGCTCGTTTTTTGCTGTCCTTGTCTATTTTTTTACGAGTCATGTGGTTGTAGTTGTTTCCGTGTTTTTTTTTTTATTGTAATTCTTCTTACGCCACGTCAGTTACTTTAACCTTTGATGTTCTGATATTTATTTAGAACACCTTTGTGTTGATACTACAAAACCGAAGTTGCAACACCGGCAATCTGATGCAAAAAAAATTTCTGACAATCCAGATACAAGTGACAAGGTCTGTCTCTCTCTCTCTCTCTCTCTCTCTCTCTCTCTCTCTCTCTCTCTCTCTCTCTCTCTCTCTCTCTCGCTCTCTCGCTCTTTCTCTCTCGCTCACTCTCTCTCGCTCTCTCTCTTTCGCTCCTTTGCTCTCGCCCTTCTCTCTCTCTCTCTCTCTCTCTTTCTTCTTCCCTCACCCTCTCTCTCTCGCTCTCTTACTCTCGCTCTTTCTCTCTCATTTTCTTCCTCCCTCTCTTGCTCTCTCTTTCGCTCTCTCTCTCTCTCTCTCTCTCTCTCTCTCTCTCTCTCTCGCTCTCGCCCTTGTAGCAGTTACCTCCTCCTTTCAAAACATAACTGCACCGGTTGGCCGTTAGGTGTCGCTTTTTCACCGACAGGTGGTGCTGTAAAGCGACACCAGAGTTATCTTCCCTTCGGACTATAAAACCAGGTGCAAACGGAAATTCCTTCTCTTCTCTTGTCAACAGTCCTCAGCGGAACAACGCTGACACCAGCGCTCCGTTTCACTCTCTCTACTCTCTACTTTACTCAACCGGCCTCGGCAGAACGAGGCTAATACACTAGCGCTTCGTCTCACGCTTTTCTCTTCAACTGGTCTCGGCATAACAACTACCAACACACGTTTCTTCCGTCAACACGTGGTCAAACAACAGTAAGAGTTCTCAACTCATTTTCTTTGTGTACGGCTTTCAAAGACTTTCCCCACACCGGATTCATTTCTTCTTATACCTTTTCAAGAACTGTTTTTCCATCGACACACATGCATACATCACACACTTCATCATTCCACGTACACACACGTTCAATAAACGTTATTTGAACTACCTCATCTTGTTTGTTAATTATTACTCTGTCTTTGCATGCAACATTGCTTGATTATACGAACACGTTTATAATCGGGGGGACACGACCTGCGATCTGAACACCCTTCTCTCTCTCTCTTTCGCTCTCTCTCGCTCTTGCTCTCTCTCTTTCTTTCTTCTTCCTTCTCTCTCTCTCTCTCTCTCTCTTACTTTCTTCTTTCTTCTCTCTCTCTCTTTCTTCCTCCCTCGCCCTCTCTTTCGCTCTTGCTCTCGCCCTTCTCTTGCTCTTGCTCTCTCTCTCTCTCTTTCTTCTTCCTTCTCTCTCTTTCTTTCTTCCCCCTCTCTCTCTCTCTTTCTCTCTTTCTCTCTCTTTCTCTCTGTCTCTTTCTCTCTGTTTCCGTCATCTGGTTTGATAGTGACTTTATTTTCTAAGGTCAGCTCCCGACCCTCTCGTAGAGTAATTTCCCCAGGAATTTCGCTACACAATAACAGAAGGTAGACGTTGACGAGTGATAGTATCACCCCTCACGAACGGAATGAACTAGTCTTAAAGACTATAAATGTATGTACACATTGTATTATAGGGTGTGGCATAGAGAGAATGAAGTATATAGTTAATCGATAATATTGTCTTGAGTGTATATTCATTCTTTCTACGTTATCACGAATAACATTGGGAATAGTGGATATTGATTTCAACTAAAATGGAGGACGATATTTACTCGATTTCGTATGATTTCTGACGAAGCAACGAGAGATTAGATATCAGTTCACATAGGTTTTAATCTAAACAAACAAATACCAAACTTACTATCATCGCCCTCTAGTGGAGGAGAAACTAACTAAATAAGTAATGCAAGGGGAGGTAATAATGTAATTTACATATTCCCACTCAAGCCTGGTTTCGTTCATCGAAGAATAGGAATACCAAAAGTAGACTTGCGACTTTATCTAATCGTTGGAGATTACATTCGTAGCCGTACAAACATCGTTATAATATACAAAATGCCTATTTACTATAATATTCAACGAAAAGGCGTCAAACTGCAACTTGTTTCACATCTGCAACGAGCCTGTTGGCAAGTGGGAGTAGGTATTAGTATGATGTTGCATCAACACACCCGCTAAATAAGTAATTAATATCTTCGATGTCAAACCAATATAAAAAAATAAAACTGTGGGGGTACTAACGAATTCTAAACGTTAAACATGAAAGAACGAGTAAAAATACGCCAGTAACCAACACAAAAAGTAAGAAAGCCAGCACTCAAAAATCATATAAACATAACAATTTATTAAACGTGGTTCATTTAAATTGTATAAATTCCTCAATGAAAGTCAGAGTTTTGTGTACAGGAAAATGTCCCTGTTACCATCCACTTATGTCCCCATTCCATCACAGTTTTATTTTATTATTTAATAGTTGTTTTATTTTATTATATATTAGTTGTTTTATTTTATTATTTAATAGTTGTTTTATTTTATTATATATTAGTTGTTTTATTTTATTATTTAATAGTTGTTTTATTTTATTATTTAATAGTTGTTTTATTTTATTATTTAATAGTTGTTTTATTTTATTATATATTAGTTGTTTTATTTTATTATTTAATAGTTGTTTTATTTTATTATATATTAGTTGTTTTATTTTATTATTTAATAGTTGTTTTATTTTATTATTTAATAGTTGTTTTATTTTATTATTTAATAGTTGTTTTATTTTATTATATATTAGTTGTTTTATTTTATTATTTAATAGTTGTTTTATTTTATTATATATTAGTTGTTTTATTTTATTATTTAATAGTTGTTTTATTTTATTATTTAATAGTTGTTTTATTTTATTATTTAATAGTTGTTTTATTTTATTATTTAATAGTTGTTTTATTTTATTATTTAATAGTTGTTTTATTTTATTATTTAATAGTTGTTTTATTCTATTATTTATTAGTTGTTTTATTTTATTATTTAATAGTTGTTTTATTTTATTATTTAATAGTTCACTCGCGTTGATGAAAATATCAAATCGACTGCCACTGTTGGATTTAAATTCACACAATTAGCAGGATTTTTTTTCAAATTAAAACATCGAATGTGTCTTTTGTTGTGTATAATTTAGATTATTCGAGCTACATATCTCATCTTGAGTGTTATCTTCGCAACGTTTCGGCCGCTGTAATCTCCAACCTTATTCAGCTGTATATTGTTCTTACTCGGGAATCTTTCTGTCGAACTCAGATCGCATATGGAAGGAAAGGGAAACCATCTACCCTTATGGGAGGAAGTAAAAATTATAGTCAGAGAAGAACGGTGGAGAGTAAGACGACTCAAAGAAGCAGCGCATATGTTGGGCGACAATGACTTACTAAGCAGACCTAGTATAGAATTCAATACAATATGGGAACCATTAATTATAAATAATGGATGAGGTTTTGATGATATGTAGCAATAAAAAAAGTACTGATATTTAGTGATAAGTAATAAGACTACACATTAAAACAAGAATAGGTTTAAGGCTCCCAAAAATTCATGCTAGCATTGTCCGCAAGGAACCGTGGCGCAGTTGATATAGTACTAAGTAAAATTCTAAGTGATAGTCATCTGAATGTTGAAGGTTCAATCCTTGGTGCGGGGCGATACGAAGAATTGCAAATTACTGAAGACTTCACCCAGTCATGACGGAACCAGAGCATGCTACCCCCGTGGATTAAATAAAGGATTCCGTTCGAAATTCCGTCCAGATTCCCGAGTTCGACAAAAATATTCCTGAGTTCGAAAAGATACATCTGAAGAAGTCCGGAGGTTACAGCGACCGAAACATTGTGAGAAAAATTCAGAAACATGAAGCATACTTGTTTTATTTTTTACCAAATTTATTAAATTGGATTGAATATTCGTCGATTTTTGTAAGTACTAGCAGGAAGAAACTATAACAACAGACAGCTCTTTACAAACGGGGATTATCTGTTATGGAGGAACACACAAACTTGGCACCACTTTCCCTTGAGCCTGTGAATTGTGCTATTTTCCTTGTAAGTGTCACTACGGTCTTAACACCATATTACTTTCTTTTTATTTTACCCTCACCCCCTTTTCGCCTCATATATAGCTGGAAGAAATTTTAATTTTGAAAAAACTCTCTGAATTAATATCTTATACATATGGTTTAAATTTCATTAAAATCGGAAATTCGTATTTGAAGTTTTAAGAGGGTTCTATCCCCCATGGGTCACTTAGAGGTGGGGGCACGTAGATATTCGGCACATAAAGAGTAATGAGGAGATTCAGGACCACTTCCATTGTCTTCTCCGGAGAAATTCTTACATATGATTTTTAAAATAGGATATATTTGAAGTTTTAAGATAGTACAGGGTGGGCCAAAATAAGGGTCCTATCTTTAAATTTGAATAACTTGAATTTGAATAACTTCCACAAAATAAAAGTTAAACTCACCAAACTTTATGTGTGTGTAGACTGACCCTTCCGAGATTTTTTGAAATAAACAAAACAAATTTTAGCCGAAAAACACTTCTTAAAACTTACAAAAACTAAAGTATTGTTTTTTACACTGTTTTGAGTTTTTTAAGCAAAAATAATGTTTTCTAAATGAGGGTACGTTCCTTAGGGCTAATACGGCTCATGCTTGCTTCGGAAGGGGTCCTTTACTTATTCTAAAAAAAAAAATTTAAAAAATCAATAAATAAAAAAGTTATGAATTTTTAAAAATAGGACCCTTATTTTTGCCCACCCTGTACTAGAGATTAGGGAACACTTCCATTGTCTTCCCCAGTAAATTTTACATAAGAATACAATTTTAGTTTTTATGTAGATTCTCTAACCTTTCTTTCTATAGGGATCACACAAACATCACACAAACACACAGACATTGAGTTTCATATATACAGATTATTTGTTATCGGATACTGACGAAACTGGCCTTGTGCCTAACTCCTGGAGAGGAGTAAATCAATACAGACGAAGGTAGTGATCCCTTGAAATCGATGTTTAATTACTGGAACGGTATTATTGCTTTTATGAGAGTTCCGCTGTCAGCGATAATGGATTTTCATTTCAGATACTGGTAAGACGAGCAGGAGTTAATTACGCTCTTTATTTGGTCTAAAGAGAATTGAAACAGGCGTGCAATGCCAGAGGGGCATAATTTACAATGCCGGTTGTGAAGATCTTGTAATAAGTGATTGAATGCAGACATGCGGGAAAAAAGGTATTTCCATTCCCACGAGGGTACACGAAGCTGAAATTAAACTGGGACAACTCAATTCGACAACGGCATGTTTCGTCATTTTGGGGAGAAGGATTTCTTAGTGTTATCAAACATGAAACTGATACTCTTTTGATCTGTAACGACCCTAAAGTGCCTACTAAGTAGGAATCGGTGCCATTTTCCTAGGGGTTCTACTATGGCGGCTGTCTCTTTTTCAACTACATGACGTTTGATTTCACAAGAATCTAGAAGAGAGCATAACAGGACGGTCTTGTTGGTTTAGGATAACTGCTATACAATACTTACTAGCATTTGTTTCCTGTATTATAAGGATTATTCGGACTACTGTTCTCGTCTTAAATTGATTTAGAAAGAGAACGCTAGTCGAAGTCGGAAAAATGCTGGAAGAAAGAGTGAAGACACAGAAGACAGAGATAAAGGATAATATGTATTAATATTGTTAAAGTAAATAACAATACAGAAATGTCTTGCAAAACTAATTGTGTTTGCGGCTTTAAGAAGTCCAACTAATAATAAAAGAGTCTTTAAGGTCACAAAAAAAATAAACGACCCCTTGAACTGTCCAGGTTAAAGTCGTTGTATTCCAATTAAGGGGGAATGTTCCTTACTTGTTGACTGGACGACGATCAAATTCAAAAAGAGAGAAGAATAAGTTTGTTTTAACCCTAACCCTAACCCTAACCCTAGCCCGCCAAGGAAGAACCGTCTTGGCCAATCAAATAGGGCGTTTTCAGAATAGGGGGTTAGGGTTAGGGTTAGGGGTGTGTCGTTATGGACAAGAAGAGAATTATTTAGGGAGAAAGGGAGTTGATCATTTTTTTATAATCTTAGGTGTTATTCTCAAAACGTTTCGGTCGATGTAACCTCCAACCTTCTTCAGGTGCGTGTTGTCGAACTCTGGAATATGTACGGAATTTCGAATAGAGTCCTGTATTTAATCCACGGGGGTAGATTGCTATTGTTCCGTCAGCCATGGCCGGGTAAAATTCTTAAGTAATTCGTAATTGTATTCTTAGTATCGCCTGCACTAAGGATTGAACCTTCAACCTCTAGAAGATTGTCACTTAGAACTGGTTAATGCTTAGTACTTTTATCCGTTACGCCACGAGTCCAATAAATAAGCTACCGCGTTGGTTAAATAAAGGGTTGTGTACAGAATTCCGTAGAAATTACCGAGTTCAACATAAAGATTCCCGAGTTTGACAAGATGCATCCGAAGAAGGTCGGAGGTTACATCGTCCGAAACGTAGTGAGAATAACATCCAGGATGAGATCAGTCGTCTGAATATTCTAAAAAAATACAAATTATAAATTCTTATCCAAAAATTCTGAAACTTATCGATGTTTTTGTATATCTAGTACATACTATAATTTTAGAAAATATTTATATTTTTTGTATATCTTGTAAATATTACAATTTTAGAAAATATTTATATTTTTGTATATCTAGTAAATATTACAATTTTAAAAAATATTTATATTTTTTGTATATCTAGTAAATACTATAATTTTAGAAAATATTTATATTTTTGTTTATCTAGTAAATATTACAATTTTAGAAAATATTTATATTTTTGCATATCTAGTAAATACTATAATTTTAGAAAATATTTATATTTTTGTATATCTAGTAAATACTACAATTTTAAAAAATATTTATATTTTTTGTATATCTAGTAAATACTATAATTTTAGAAAATATTTATATTTTTTGTATATCTAGTAAATACTATAATTTTAGAAAATATTTATATTTTTGTATATCTAGTAAATATTATAATTGTAGAAAATATTTATATTTTTGTATATCTAGTAAATACTACAATTTTAGAAAATATTTATATTTTTTGTATATCTAGTAAATACTAAAATTTTAGAAAATATTTATATTTTTGAATATCTAGTAAATACTATAATTTTAGAAAATATTTATATTTTTGTATATTTAGTAAATACTACAATTTTAAAAAATATTTATATTTTTGTATATCTAGTAAATACTACAATTTTAGAAAATATTTATATTTTTTGTATATCTAGTAAATATTACAATTTTAGAAAATATTTATATTTTTTGTATATCTAGTAAATACTATAATTTTAGAAAATATTTATATTTTTTGTATATCTAGTAAATACTACAATTTTAGAAAATATTTATATTTTTTGTATATCTAGTAAATACTACAATTTTAGAAAATATTTATATTTTTTGTATATCTAGTAAATACTACAATTTTAGAAAATATTTATATTTTTTGTATATCTAGTAAATACTACAATTTTAAAAAATATTTATATTTTTTGTATATCTAGTAAATACTACAATTTTAGAAAATATTTATATTTTTTGTATATCTAGTAAATACTAAAATTTTAGAAAATATTTATATTTTTGTATATCTAGTAAATACTATAATTTTAGAAAATATTTATATTTTTGTATATTTAGTAAATACTACAATTTTAAAAAATATTTATATTTTTGTATATCTAGTAAATACTACAATTTTAGAAAATATTTATATTTTTTGTATATCTAGTAAATATTACAATTTTAGAAAATATTTATATTTTTTGTATATCTAGTAAATACTATAATTTTAGAAAATATTTATATTTTTTGTATATCTAGTAAATACTATAATTTTAGAAAATATTTATATTTTTTGTATATCTAGTAAATACTATAATTTTAGAAAATATTTATATTTTTGTATATCTAGTAAATACTATAATTTTAGAAAATATTTATATTTTTTGTATATCTAGTAAATACTATAATTTTAGAAAATATTTATATTTTTGTATATCTAGTAAATACTATAATTTTAGAAAATATTTATATTTTTTGTATATCTAGTAAATACTATAATTTTAAAAAATATTTATATTTTTGTATATCTAGTAAATACTACAATTTTAGAAAATATTTATATTTTTTGTATATCTAGTAAATATTACAATTTTAGAAAATATTTATATTTTTTGTATATCTAGTAAATACTACAATTTTAGAAAATATTTATATTTTTTGTATATCTAGTAAATACTATAATTTTAGAAAATATTTATATTTTTTGTATATCTAGTAAATATTACAATTTTAGAAAATATTTATATTTTTTGTATATCTAGTAAATACTACAATTTTAGAAAATATTTATATTTTTTGTATATCTAGTAAATACTACAATTTTAGAAAATATTTATATTTTTTGTATATCTAGTAAATACTACAATTTTAGAAAATATTTATATTTTTTGTATATCTAGTAAATACTATAATTTTAGAAAATATTTATATTTTTGTATATCTAGTAAATACTACAATTTTAAAAAATATTTATATTTTTTGTATATCTAGTAAATACTATAATTTTAGAAAATATTTATATTTTTGTATATCTAGTAAATACTATAATTTTAGAAAATATTTTTATTTTTGTATATCTAGTAAATACTATAATTTTAGAAAATATTTATATTTTTGTATATCTAGTAAATACTATGATTTTAGAAAATATTTATATTTTTGTATATCTAGTAAATACTATAATTTTAGAAAATATTTTTCTTTTTGTATATCTAGTAAATACTATAATTTTAGAAAATATTTATATTTTTGTATATCTAGTAAATACTATAATTTTAGAAAATATTTTTCTTTTTGTATATCTAGTAAATACTATTATTTTAGAAAATATTTATATTTTTGTATATCTAGTAAATATTACAATTTTAGAAAATATTTATATTTTTTGTATATCTAGTAAATACTAAAATTTTAGAAAATATTTATATTTTTTGTATATCTAGTAAATACTACAATTTTAGAAAATATTTATATTTTTTGTATATCTAGTAAATACTAAAATTTTAGAAAATATTTATATTTTTTGTATATCTAGTAAGTATTACAATTTTAGAAAATATTTATATTTTTTGTTTATCTAGTAAATACTATTATTGTAGAAAATATTTATATTTTTGTATATCTAGTAAATATTATAATTGTAGAAAATATTTTTATTTTTTGTATATCTAGTAAATATTACAATTTTAAAAAATATTTATATTTTTTGTATATCTAATAAATACTATAATTTGGGGGTTGGGGGAAATTCTTACTTGTGATTTACTAATAGTGTTTGTTTAAAAAATTCTGCATGAATGAGACCATTACAATGATACATTTATTCATATTTTCATATTATAAATGACAACAAATAGTAGTTAAGTAATAAAATACTCATTTTTTCAAAACTAATAAGCAAATATCAGGAAGTTTCATCAGATTTCCTGCTGGCCTGGCAAGCCGAGAGCAGGCGCAAGACGTTTCCACAAATAATGGCGATTGAGAGGCGCTTGTAAAGCCAAGTCAATTCACAATGGTCCCCACTGTGGTGCATCATTAACAATTGCTGAAGAGTAGAAAGTGAACCTTGGGTTTACTTTCTGTAGCATCGTAAATCTCCCTTCCCTTATTTTGTCCTTTAGTCCTCACATTCCATGAGCGATGTTTCTGACAAATAGGAGAAGAATTGCTGGTTTCTGGGTCGAAATATATCCATCTAACACTTATCGTTGGCCAGGTTTTTTTTACCTTGAAGCAGTGTTTTTCTTTTAGCTCTTTACATCAAGTGGCTTCATGCCCTGTCTGGAGCGATTTCAATTTAAAAAAAAAAAAAAAAAACAGACCAAGGCCGTTGAGGAAGTCGCACGTGACGAGACATATCGCTCAACGCCGTCTCTTTCCTGTTAACCTTTCTCTATATAGCACATCCTATCTATTCGCTAATATGTACTAGCCAACATATCAACTAGCAAACCTGTCCACTCTAATATTTAACAATTGGGACATGTATAAAGAACTTTCCTGTTTAGATTAATATTTAATTTTTTTTTTAATATTAAAGAAGACCAACATATTTTGATTGCTTGCGATCCTCCGCTGATGCTGATGCATGCCCAGGGTTTGTTGCCAATTCCGTTACTGAAGAGGGCGCAAAAGTGTCGACGCAAGACGCATCCTATATGTGAGTTGCTGTTTGCAAAGGGAAACACTGCCAGGCCATAGGACCATTTACCATTCCTTCGATCGAGGCCAACTGGTTCGGAAATCGACGGGAAGCCAACGATATCTAGGGCCCGTCGGAAGAAATAATTGAGAGCGCTCTGTCTAGAGAATTTGCCAACGGTCCTTCTACATTGAAAGGGTATGGGTTCCATTTAGTTCCAATAATTCGTTTTTGCGATTTCTAGATTTAGAGGAAATTACACATCAAGAAGTTATTGTAGTCAGACAGTATTTGATTTTTCTTCAAATAATTTTACCCAAGTAACGTCATGGGCTTAGCGGAAACAATTCTTTTGCTATTATTAATCTTGATGTTGTACCGTTTAGCCAACTTATAAAATCTTTGAAAATTATAGTCATGCTCTTGTGGGATTTCCCCAGAGATGCTACCATTATCCACAAAGACAAAAGTATCTGAAAATCTCTCTAATTCTATCGTGCTTCTTTGGAACATCTGGAGAGGTGCCGCTCAAAGCACTCTTCTCTGCCTTAACAAAGTACAAAATCGACTTCGAAATCTAGTGGGAGGTGTCCTCTTCTCTTCCCGACAGCATCACAAAAGAGACGTTGCTAGTTTTTCTCTACTTTATTATTTTTTTCATGGTTGGTTTTTGCCATGAAACGCGCGTAAGGGATAAGAATGAATATTAAATTTGAATAAATTACTTTTGTGTGTAAAATGAGAGATGTAAAAACAACTCATCAAAGTGGACTTGACATACAAATATCGGTTGTTCTTCTGTTGAACGAAACGGATCCGTAAATTATACCAGAGTTTTTTGTTTTGAAAAAAAAATGATTGGTAAGATTAATAAAATCTTAGTCTTATGAATGTATCAAAATGGTTATATATATATATATATATATATATATATATATATATATATATATATATATATATATATATAGTATGTTTTTAAAAGGCTGTGGCCAATGCAAATTCCGGGTAAGATGTAAGCTGGAAGAAACAAAAATAATAAATCGAATACGAAATGTGACTTACTATTTATTTTTTCTTCAAATCTTACATAACAGCAAGTGTGGTGTTAGCTGTTTGTGTGATGTCCGAATGATTATAAAAATCATTTATTTAATATTTCGGGATAAGAAACTTCCCTTTATCAAAAAATAATAAACACCAGAGGAAAACTCTGTCTGTGCAGAGAATCTGCCAGAATGAATGCCAGAAGACATATATATATATATATATATATATATATATATATATATATATATTGTTCTGTTGACAACTTGCGAATTTCCGATGTAGACGTTAATTTACTCTCCCATTTCTAAGGCAATGCGTGGTGAGCACATCGGTACGCGCTCTGACTACTAAGTCAAATATGACTTTTGTGTTGTGGTCCGAGCCGTGCGACTGGCAGGGATTGTCTCCTCCCATACTGATGATTGCAGGTTTAGCATGAAACACATGTGTATATTATCTCTCTCTCTCTCTCTATATATATATATATATATATATATATATATATATATAACAAATCAAATCGACACAATATTTCTAGCTTACTTAAGGAAATAAAATTGAATATATATAGAGAGAGAGACTCCGAGTAAGTTCGTTGAGTTCTCTAGTCTGTCTCTATGTTTACGCTGAAATTCGCATAAGTATAACTTAAATTCTCCGTATCACGTGGTAATTTCCTATGGGCGTGATGACAGAGTGAAAGCGTGCGGAGCGAAAGGTGGCTCTGTGAACCAGGTCCGCGCCTTACGACCGTCTGAAATAATCACTTCCCTACAAAGCTCGAAACCACGTCGTCTGTATGTAAAAATATTTTTATATTTATTTATTTATATACACGGCTGGCTAGTTAACCAATCAGATTCCTTGTTGTTCTCTCGGCCAATCGTTGGGCTTCCCACGAACAAAGGTGTGGTTAGTGTTACTTCCTCCCTATATTCTGTTCTATTGTTCTTTTTTCTATAGATTGGCCTATATCCTGTTTCCTTTGTTGTGTCAATATAATGGGTGAATTTATTTTATTTTATTTTAACACGTGGTTCCTCGTATTTCTATTTTAGGTTTTTATTTTTAAATTGTTAAATTTAGTTGTTGTTTATTTATTTATTTATCGTTAACCTAAGGTAAATTTATTTCTGTGTAGGCAGCTGTTTGCTATCTCACTTCTACAGTTAAATAGATTAGCTTAATTGCCATAAATATATTTTCATAGTTTACTACCTAGCTCTACTTACGTATCGAGCACTGTTGAAGTAAATACTGAAAATTAATACATAAAAAAGTATATCTCCTTATAAAATGTTATGTGGATACATGAAATACTAATATATATATATATATATATATATATATATATATATATATATATATATATATATATATATATATATAGACTTAAGGGTAATATATTATTATTATTATTATTTTATTATTATTATTATTATTATTATTATTATTATTATTATTATTATTTATTTATTTATTTATGTATATATTAGTGAAATTTTAAGCTGAATTATTTCGACACTTGATTATTGGGGAAATGGTAGTTTAATCAGTACCATTGGAGAGCCATGAATATTATAACTGTCCTGTTTTTAAATCTCCGAAACAGTTACATGGTAAACAGCTGATGATCCCCGTGTTAATATTAGAAGCTTAAGGTCTCCTGTTTTTGTTTCACTCTTAGATACTTAACCCCCCCCCCCCATTTATTTTTTTTATTTACTTATTTTTTTATTTATTAATTTTCCAACGAATGTTAAGTCTGCAATATCTTGGATTTAGTTAGTTTGTCTGGGGATTGAAACTGCATTTTACATTTTTATTTTTTTGTTTTGTTTAAAATGACTTAAAGCTTCTTTAGACTTAAAATAGTGTTAGAAATAAACTAATATAATAACTGTAAAAAATAAATTGACTTACATGAGTGATTTTCCACTGGAAGACTTGGGACTATAAGTTTTTTTGTTGTTTTTTTTTTTTTATATATAGTTTTAATGGTTGAGAAACTTCCGAGACTATATATATATATATATATATATATATATATATATATATATATATATATATATATATTCCCTTAAATAAGCTAGAAATATGGCGATTTGATTTGTTGAGCATTCCCATTTTGTTAGAACGAAGACCATTTGACACGCGGGTAAAATGGCCGGAACATTGACAACATTTTGTCTAAGAAATTCTTATGTTACATTTTCGCGGTTCTTATTCTTTCGTTTTCTTTCTTCTTTTTTTTTTTTCATTTTCTTTTCTTTCTTTCCTTCTTTTTTTGGGGGGGGTGGGGTTCTTTCGTACAAGAGATGGCCGATGTGGAAGAAGAGACTCTGTCGGTCCTTTAGAATATCTCACTCAGCTATTCCAGGCTCGCCAGATGTGAGAGGGTTTTCAACTAAACTTTCTCAGCCTCGAATCTAACCCCAACCTCAAATATCTCTGAATGAAGTCACGTGAAAAGGGAAACAAAACGGATAAATTGATAAAAAATAAAAAAACTGAGGTGGGGGAGGACAGACGGAACTAAAACACAAACACACACACACACACACACACACATATATATATATATATATATATATATATATATATATATATATATATATATATATATATATATATATCTTTGAGGAACTTTGAACTCCCTCCCTTTTTTTTTTGTTCCCTAACGCAGTGCCTTTTAATTGTTTTTTTAAGTAAATCATTAAATTGACTTTTAATCGCTTTAGCGTTAATTTTGGCACTTTCAACTTCCCCATTTGCTCTTTCTTTCGACAATATTATTAATTAAAACTATCGATTTTTTCCTGACGAGATGATAGTCGAAAGGGCTTTAGAGAGATTTCCGCGTATCATTTTTAAATGTATTTATAAGTTTTGTACCTCAAAACACATATATATATATATATATATATATATATATATATATATATATATATATATATATATATATATATATATATATATATATATATATATATATATTCTTAAATGACTTTCGTCTGGCGCTGACAAAGACGGTTTGGACTCATCAGAACTATGATACAAAATAAAATATTTCTAAATTATCTTGGAAACGATCGTACGCCAAGTAATCGTACTCCACTATCTCCACTCCTTCACATTTCCGAACTTCGGGATGGCGTATTAGTATTTCAAATTCAAAATGGCGTATTAGTGGGCTCTCCCACGTGTGAGTTTGTGCTCTCTCTTTTTGTTTGTTTTTTGTTTGTTTTCACCCAAAAATGAACTACTGTATAGTGTAGGTTTTTTCAAGACACTTTAGTCCAAGAACTTTTTACTCTTTGTGAATTTTTTTCTGATGGTTTTGTAGTGTTGCAGAGACGATATTGACATAAAAATGTTGTTTGGCACAAGACAAATGAAACGGACCGTAAAAAATATATCTCACAGAAATATTATGCTTTTTGGAAATGTGAAGGAGTGGAGGTAGTGGGGTAAAACCATGGTTATTGGAATATAATATGAACTGACTTATATTTGCTCTGTTATCACTAATTGACAATCATTGAGCTGAATCTTTTAAGGAGACTACAAAGTAAAAGGAACTGATAGTATATGCTAATACATATATTGTACTTAATATATATATATATATATATATATATATATATATATATATATATATATATATATATATATATATATAAGACAAGTTCATTATATATTCCAATAATCATTGTTTTTATTTTCAATTTTTTTTTTTTCACATTTTCAAATAACATAACATTCCTGTGAGATGTATATTTTATTTACGACTCGTTTCTCTCTATATATATAGCAGGAGCAAATATAAACTGCGTTCTTGAGGGTTAGCGAGTTTGTCAGTATTTGTAGTTTTAGTGGGTCTATTTATATATGTCTTGGGTTTCTTAGGTAGCGTGGTGTTAGTTCGTTGTCTCTCTTGTGTAGCCATTTTGTAGGTAATGACATTTAAAGGTTTGTTCTTCTGGAGAGAAGGGTTATTTCTTTCACTACATTTTAATAATATTTTTCAAATTTTTGAACTCTTTGGCTTTTCTACAGCCAACTTATTCATCTGTATTTCTCCTCTGATGATAAGATCTCGATCTTTGAAAAGCCTTGGCTTAAGGAAAGAATAATAAACACTAGTTTATTACAGAATACACCTTGCATTGAACTATCGAAATTTGAAATAAATTTGGAAATTCGTACATGTTTATCACTCTTATTTCTTCTATCTTATATATATATATATATATATATATATATATATATAAGACAAGTTCATTATATATTCCAATAATCATTGTTTTTATTTTCAATTTTATTTTTTCACATTTTCAAAAAACATAACATTCCTGTGAGATGTATATTTACGACTCGTTTCTCTGGAGGTGAGTCAACCAACATTATTATATCGATATCGGCTCTGCTACACCTCAACATCATCAGAAAAATCCACACAAAAAAAAGTTCTCAGATTGAAAAGTTTAGACATATATTTCCATAATCCATATATTAATGTTTTTACGTACATAAAAGTATGTATATATATATATATATATATATATATATATATATATATATATATATATATATATATATATATATATATATATATATATATATAACAAGTAGGACGGGTAAAATGAATTCCCCGAACAAAACAGTTTCTCACCACTTTTATGTTGTGTTACGAAGAATAACGTCAAGGTATAATGATACTAAATAATACAATGATATTAAACCTTATGTCTATAATCCTTATTCCGATTTTGATCCAAATCTATTACATAATTTTGATTCTAGAAAATGTCTAAAATTCAAGTCTTAAGCTTAAAAGGTCGCCCATCGCCGCAATGTAGCATCCTTGTGCCTGTTTTACAAATACTTCAATGAATTATGCTCCGATGAATGGGCTACTCTGGTGCCCCCTCGACGTAAATTCACTAGACCAACTCGACAATCAACTAAATCCCATCCATTCACTGTGGAGGTCCCCAGATGCCGGAGAGCTTTCTTCTCAAATAGCTTCTTTCCTCGTACTGCTGGCCTCTGGAACTCCCTCCCTGCCCCCTGTTTCCCCGACAGTACTGACATGCAGAAATTTAAAACTAATGTAAACAGACATCTCGCTGCGCAGATCCCAATTTAGGTTGACCCTCCACCCTAACCTTCTCCCCTTTTCTTTTTTCTCAGTAGCCCCTTACGTCTACAGTGGTGGCCTGCCTTGTTTGGGGTGAACTATGTTAAAAAAAAAAAAACTAAAAAAATTCAAGGAATATTTCTTAATTGGTGTCTAATTACAATGGATCAAATGTAATGCAAATCTGAAATATTTAGAATTTTCAAATGGAAGGTTATGCCTATATTATGCACCCTAGAACCCTTTAAAATACTCCAATGAAACTGAAATTAGGGGACTTTAATTATTGTTAAATGTTTACAAAAATCGGAAGTATCTGAATTTTCACGAAGGGCTTCCGCTCCTTTTTACCCAATTTCGCATGAAGCTAGATGTAACTAAATATAGCTCACATTATGCCCTTTACGCCTAGCAACTGTGTTCCTAAATTCATAATGATCAATTAATTAGTTTAGGAGTGAATCCTGTACAAACACTGATATATAAGCATATACACATACGCAACTTTACATAAATGGAGATTACATAAAACTCCTCCAAAACGGACGTTCAGACGTCAATTCCTAAACCGAACCGAATCGAGATGGCTGAAAAGTAGTTGTTGAGAATAGTAGATACATTCCAAATTCGGCCTGCGCCACGGTTTGCTTATTATACCTTGTTGTATGTGGCGTGGTGGCTCAGTGGCAGAGTACTCGCCTCGCATGCAAGTGACTCGGGTTTGGAATCCTGAGTTCGGATGTGTTCTACTGATGAGTCCAAATGGAAGGTGAAACTCGAGTCTAGGATTTCTGGTCTGTGGCTTTCATGGTTTGTCCGATTGTGGAAATAATTATATATATATATATATATATATATATATATATATATATATATATATAATGTTTGTCTGTCTGTCTGTGTGTTTCTCTGTCTGTCTGTCTGTCGGTCTGTCTTTTTCTCTGTCTGTCGGTTTGTCTGTCTTTCTGTTTTTCTGTCTGTCTGTTTCTCTGTCTGTCTGTGTGTCTGTATCACTATTGTGGGCCAAGGGAGTGTATATTGGTGTGTCCGCGCCGTGGAGACTTCTGTATAAGGACTGTTATGGTCCTGGAATGGTGCACCAGCTCCCCGAGAAATGATAGGAACATCTCCTTAATATAAGAGTTATGTATTAAGGGTTGTGTATTTGGTCGGGTTTTAGGCGACGTCATTAAGTGTTATTAATTCTCTTCAGAGAAGTAGAAAATCCAGACTCAAAATTCTCCCTCGCTGTGATAAAAACGATAGAGAGTGAGAGGGAGAGAGAAAGAATGAAAGTTCTGAAGGAGAAGGAAGGAGGCACAATATGTATGGAAAAGGGAGATAAATAGAAAGTCACTGATGCTCTCAACTCACAAATCCTGGCGACAGTTAATTTGACCTTTAACCCATCCGGTGCACCCGTCAACATCGATTGCTTTGATATAAACAACTCAGCCGTCTGATGCGAACTGACATTTGAAATGCAGTGTTGTCGGTTTTACGTGTATCCTCCAGAGTACAAAGAATGTCAGGCACAAGGCTTTTAAATGTGGGGAACTCCATCTCTCCCAAAAGGGCGCTTTATTGTTGTGCCACAATTGTCCCTATATTTTTGTGACCTTATGATATTTGCTAATTAGAATTAGCAAATATCATAAGGTCTTATGTTTTTCTTGGCACACCGATTTGTGCATTCCTCATTTTCTCTTGTTATCAGTAATAACCGTTTTAACTTTCGACTTTATTATCACATTTTTTTGTTTATTCTCTCTTGTTCTCTCCTAAAAAGGAAAATTTAAATTCGTTCATCCCTTTTTTGTAATAGTCATTTACTTTATAATTTCATCTGTTTGTTTGTTTTAATTAAATCTCATTAATTAAAATTTTATCGGTTTTGACCGATAGTTAGTCGGTGACCTTTTTCTCTCCACTCCCAGTGCACGAATTTTTTTTCGCCTGCTACTGGTGATTTTATATTGGGGGGGGGGGGGGGGTAATTTCGGGAATCTTTTTACTTGGAGTTTTCCCAGATATTCTATCCTGGTTTTGGAGTGATTTACCTTCTGTGATGGGGGATTGGTTATTTTAAGTCCCCCTTTGTCCTGTAAGTCCGGTGGAAAGGTGACAGTGTTTCTGAGGTTCTTACAGCCCACAGACATCTGTGGTGTGGGTAGATGGGGTGGGGGACACCTTAGTTGCCTATATCACAGGTTTCCCTTTTTGGACTGGGTAATTTAACGGGGTGGATTCTTTCTCGGCTGTTTGTCACAAACCAATCTAACAGTGTAAGAAATGGCAACTCTACTTTCTCCTGTGAGGATTCGTCGATTTTACCACTGGTATTAATAACGAGTGGTATATTAATAACGAGTGGTATGATTTGTCGATTTTACCACTGGTATTAATAACGAGTGGTATATTAATAACGAGTGGTATGATTTGTCGATTTTACCACTGGTATTAATAACGAGTGGTATATTAATAACGAGTGGTATGATTTGTCGATTTTACCACTGGTATTAATAACGAGTGGTATATTAATAACGAGTGGTATGATTTGTCGATTTTACCACTGGTATTAATAACGAGTGGTATATTCACCCCCTCTACCTTTAGTTGGTTAAAGTGAAATGTTATTTGGGCTTGGATCTTCTTACACCAGTCTGTGCCCAATATCAACTCCCTATCCAAGTTTGGAGTGATATACAGCCTCGACGAAACTTTTAGTTTCCTCAAATTAACGAGTAAATGGACCATGCTATCTCGTACCATCTTTTGCCAGGGTAACTGTTAGACTAAAATCCCTTATTTCCCCTTTTTCCGTTTTTAACTCTTTAAAAAACTGATGTTTTGGGAGCGAGACCTCTGATCCAGTGTAGATAAATGCCTTAATCGGTCGACCCCTTATTTTAACGATAAACCCCATTTCATAGCCCTGGTTTAGGAGTTTGTCTCCCTGGGCTCCTCTACTATTTCAAGTTTCTTTTTTCGGTTTATTCTTTCTTCGGTGGGCCTGTTTCGGACCGCTTTTACCACCTGACATTCATGTCCTCTGGGGTTAGAGTTAGGGTTAGGGTCCATATTTCCCCAGTGTTATGGTACCTACTTTTACGGACTACATGAACTCTTCCACGTCACTATGAATACCGGAAGCACTTGCCTCACGATGTTGGAATGCTGGAACTACCCCAGTCTAATACTGGCAGTCAGACAGACGTTCAACCACTGTGTTTATATTTTCTTCAATATACTTTGTTTCACTTAATCCCGAGTTCGTGTCTTTATTCCGGACCCCTTACAAGTCCACAACACCCATGTCTGAGTACTCAGTGTCTGATCAAGCCGGTGGTAGTCAGTGGGTTTCGAGGGTACCTTGGTCTTTCATTTTCCTGGGGCGAAGACATTTACTTCTTTCTTCAAGTGACCATGGGCAGTCCCATTCTAGCCTCTTATGGCTAAAATGTCCGTGTTCTGGTCTCTTAGATTTTGCCGAAGCGTACCCACAAAACTAACTCTTTACGGCGTTAGTTGATTTACTACAACTGTAGCAACCGTGACCCTTCTCCGACCATTTCCCGCTGTAGAATTCGGTTTTGAGTACCCTAGATCTAGTATCGGCTCACTTTGGTCCCTACTGCCAGTAGACACCCTTTAATAAACTATCATTTAGGATACCCTGTTCCCTCTTGTGGTCACCTCGAAGTCGCTCATAGAGCTCTTCGCTTTGTCTCGCCTCACCCCAAGCCGTCCGATGACGTTGCCAGATTTAATCTAGTTATATCCTCCTTAATGAAGAGGTTAATCAAAGAATCTCTGAAGAATTTAGCTAACTGCACTTTCACAGCTGAACCTTTAGTAAACTCGGCGTCCCTATGCACTAACTTAGCAAGTCGGTTCATCCTATTTGCTAAGCCCACGAGTACCTCACCTCGGTCCTGTTTTATTTTAATTAAACCTCTAGTAGAATCAGCGACATTTATGAACTCGCCGTACTGTGCCGTTAATTCACCGAGAAGTTTCTTACCGGTGCTATTTGGATGATCGTTGAGGTATTCTCCGATCCATTCCGAAAAGTCGCACGCCATGTTTACTCGCGCTGGATATGTTAGCTTGTAGATCCGCTCGTTCTTTTTCAGAGCAGCTAACTATGGTCTTAAGTCGGGCGGTTTCCCAGTAAAAATTGGGATCTTTAATCCACCTTTGAGGGCTCTGTTTAATGGGGGTTTCGTGTTAGCCATTTTGTTTTTTGGGTTTTTTTTTTCAGTAGCAGACGTATTAACAAAAAACCTCTCCACCAATTTTTTTATAAATTATTTAAACCAACAATTTTTTGCAGAGTAAAGAAGAGCTTTCTGGGGTTTGCGATGTGTTCGTTTTTTCCTTCTGTTGATGTTTGTGGCGATTGTTCCGTGTCGAAGTCGCGTCTTCTTCACCAAATATGGCTGTGATCGTCTAGTTGAGGATCTTGGTTGTGTCTGTGGATTTATCCTTGGGTAGTATCCTAGGCACAATTATAATATTCAGTCAGTGGGGGATCTTGGGAACGGGCCATTGTGGCACTATCTAACCACCAGACGATAACGGGGAAATGTAACTAATGGTCCGCGCCGTGGGGACACCTTTGGAAGGGCTTTTTGCATCCTGGCACGGTACACCAGTTCCCTGAGAAACGATAGGCACATTTTCTTAATATAATGGTTATATCTGGTTGGGTATTTGGTCGGGTTTTAGGCGACGTCATTAGGCATCATTATTTATCTCCGGAGAATTACTTATCTGAGCTGGGACCATCAGTTGAAATTTTGAACGCTTGTAATTAAGAGAGCGGACAATCCATATAGATTTCATCTTCCGAAGAGAACAATAAAAAAACTCGAAGTCGGCTGAGTTGGGTTTCGCACGACCAAACCGTCATGAAGTTGAAATTCCAAAATTCTCCCTCGCTGTGATAAAAACGAGAGAGAGGGAGATGATAAGAGAGAGAGAGAGGGAGATGATAAGAGAGAGAGAGAGAGAGAATGAAAGGTATAAAAGAAGAGGGAAAGAGACACAATATGCATAAAAAAGAAAGAGAGATAAATAGAAAGTCACTGATGCTCTCAATTCACAAGTTCTGACGACTAGTATATTGACCTTTAGTCCCACCCGATGCACCCGTCAATCCTGATTGCTTTGATATAAACAACTTGCCCGCCTGACGTGGGCTGACATTTCAAGTGCAGTGTTGTCAGTTTTACTGTCTCCCCTACAGTACAAAGAGTGTCAGGCACAAGGCTTTTAAATGTGAGGAACTCTAGCTCCTCCAAAAGGGTGCTTTATCGTTATGCTACATGTCTGTCGGACGTTTTCTTTCTTTCTTTTTTTCTCTCTCTCTCTCTCTCTCTCTCTCTCTCTCTCTTTCAGTTTCTTTCTTTATTAATTTATTTATTAATTTTTTAGGTAAAAGTACAGAATAGTAAACAAAGCCCCCTTCCCATGTTAAGCTTGGCTTTCTAAATTATCTTCTGCAGTTTACGAACCGTACTCAAATAATAACGTTATTATTTAGAAAGCCATTCTTAACATGGGGAGGGGGCTTAGTTAACTATTCCGTACTTTCACCTAACAATTTAATAAATAAGTTAATGAATTTGGGAAATTGAAACTCTCGCCGGAAGTCATATTACGGATAAAGTTTAATATCAGGAACTGAATCTGACCGAACACCGTTTGCTGCTGACTTTGGTAGTTTGGTTTGGTAGTTTTGTTTTACGGCATATCAACCCTTTTTGGGTTATTTAATGCCGAATCTGGTCATTATAGTGAAAGTTTTTATGCTTCAAGTTCTTTATATCTTCAAATGTTTAATCAGGGTTTTTGGTTTGGTAGTTTTGTTTTACGGCATATCAACCCTTTTTGGGTTATTTAATGCCGAATCTGGTCTTGTTTTCTTCTCTTTTTTGTTTCTTTCAATATCTGTTTCTATTTAACCCATAGTTGGGACCCTAACAGGTACTACCACTCCGGGTCAGGGTGGACCTGGGAGCAATGGTAATTAAGAGGAGGCTCCACATTCCCCAAAGTCCGTAAGCCGGATCTCACCATCGGATGTAGTTTAAGGTCATATCCAGGACCGGGAGTAGGGTAGGAAAAATAAAAATAAAAAAGGGGAGGGAGAAAGGGAGAGGGGCTGTTGTTTTTGTTTTTGTAGAACATAATTAAGTTTTACAAAAAAAAAAAAAAAAAAAAAAAAACGTCAATGTAGGTGAATTTCGTCTCAGGGAGCCACAGGGCAGCCTGATCTGGTATCACCAGGCTGACTTTGAGTCGGGTACTCTTCTAATTTGTCCAAAAATTCATCCTCGACATTATCCAGCACTTTGTTATTTTGTCCCTTTTTAAACTGAAGACGTGTGGTTTGGTACTTCCTGTTAGATATTCAATATAAAAAATCAAAAACCATTAGGATTATAGCCAATCTTAATATTTAGGATGACGTAACTTCCGGCAAATCTTTCCTAGAATTGAAAATAAATTCTAAAGACTTATGATCGGATTTCAAGAAGAACTTTTTTCCTAATAACAATCGTCTTGTTCTGGTCACACTCCATACGATTGCCACGGCTTCCTTTTCTATATTAGAATAATTCGTTTCGTCCGGCATTGATGTATAACGGGATAAAATTGCAGATACAGAATAATTAACATCCCCTCCTTTTGAGGGTCAAAAATCTTTACCACAGGTGTTTGAGGGAGTTTTTAATTTAATAAAGGATGTCCGATGCGTATTAGTCCAAATAAATTCTGTGTTCTTTTTTCACAAGTCAAAAAAAGAGAAAATATTTTTGGTTTTATTTTAGGCCACCCGGAAGTTTATTTATCTTTAGAAATAAATTAAGTACCTCGTAAAAGGCGGGGACTCATGCTGGGATGTTCACAGATTGTCTTCATTATAATCCTCTGTCTGACAGTTTTCTCCGGGTGATATGTCAAGTGGTCAGTGCCTGGGTGGTCCATGACCAGTGAGAATGACCAGGTCAGGAAGAAAGAGATGGGAGGAAATACCTAGCCCTAAATTGGGATCTGCGCAGCGAGATGTCTGTATACATTAGTTTTAAACCTCTGCACATCAGTACTGTCGGGGAAACAGGGGGCAGGGAGGGAGTTCCAGAGGCCAGCAGCACGAGGAAAGAAGCTATTTGAGTAGAAAGCTCTCCGGCATCTGGGGACCTCCACAGTGAATGGATGGGATTTAGTTGATTGTCGAGTTGGTCTAGTGAATTTACGTCAAGGGGGCACCAGAGTGGCCAATTCATCAGAGCATAATCCATTAAAGTATTTGTAAAACAAACACAAGGATGCTACATTGTGGCGATGGGACAGGGACTGGAGCTTGGTTGACAGTGAGGGACCTATTAGGTTGGCGACTCTTTTTTGGACCTTGTCAAAGAGGGAGAGACTAGTAGATGATGCACCAGCCCAGATGTGGCAACAATACTCCATGCATGGGTGGATGATGGCTTTGTAGAGATACAGGATAATGTCAGGTGAGAGGAGTTTACTAGCACGGTAGAGGGATCCCACCTTCTTTGCGGCAGCCTTGGCAATGTCTTTAATGTATTTGTTCCAATTCATGTTACCTGTGAAGGTTAGGCCGAGGAGTTTGAATGATGAACTCTCAGGTAGGATGTTATTTGCCATGACAATCGGTGGTTGGAGAGGTTTCTTGTAGTTATTGAAGGAAAGGAGCTTTGTCTTTGCAGCATTAAAAGTTACCAACCATTTATGACCCCAATCCACTACAGCCTGGAGGTTATTTTCTATAGATTCAGCCATTGCCTCGGATATGATCGCGTCTGTTTTGCCAACATGGCGAGAGTAAAGCGTGGTGTCGTCAGCAAACAAACCAATCTCAGACTCTATGTCATCAGGGAGATCGTTTATGAAGATCAGGAACAATAAAGGTTCAAGGATAGATCCCTGGGGTACACCAGCATTTATGTCATGTTGCTTAGATGAATGGTCATCAAGGACAACCCTGATTTTTCTTTTGGTTAGGAAGGATCTAATTATATTGAGTAATTGCCCAGTAATACCGTATGAGCGTATTTTCAGTAGAAGCCCTTTATGCCATACCTTGTCAAAGGCCTTGGATATATCAAACGCTACTGCCCTAGCTTCTCCTGCCTTGTCAAGTGTATGATACATGCGTTCAGAGATGACCGTTAGGATGTCTGCAGTAGATCGTGCTTGTCTAAATCCATACTGGCGGCCAGAAAGAAGTTTAGCATTAACTAAGTGTCGTACTATTGCTAGATTGATTAAGGATTCAAAGATTTTAGCAAAGATCGGCAGCAGACTGATTGGGCGATAGTTCTGGGGATCGGTTCTATTCCCAGAATTCTTGTAGACTGGTACCACAGAGGCAATTTTCCAGCTATCGGGGAAGCAAGATTCAGCTAGGCATTTATTGTAGAGTTTGGAGAGGACAGAGCCAGTTCAGCAGAGCAGTTCTTTATTACTATTACAGGTATAAGATCAGGCCCACAAGCTTTGGAGGTGTCAATGTTTTTTATGATGTCTCTGACCTGGGATGGGGTGATGACCAGGTTATCAAGTGTGGCTTCAGTCACACACTATCAACGCCGGCGTGCTCCAAAGATCTATTCTGGGCCCAACCCTCTTTCTGATCTTCCTCAATGATCTCCCTAAACACATTCTAAGATCATTCGCCGACATTTATGCAGATGGCACAACCATCTATGGCACCACTCCAAAGAGCATTAATGGTCAAGACCTTTCTGATTCTTTCTCTTCCGACCTGGAGAATGTGGTGCAATGGGGGAAAAAGTGGCTGGTCACTTTTAATACGTCTAAAATCAAGCTTCTCTCCTTTCACCACCAACGCTCGGATCCTCATTTTGCCCCAATTGAAATGGATAGCTTCTCCTCTTAATGAAGCCCCCTGCTTTGATAAGCTTCTGGGACTGACCTTCACTTAAGCCATGAAAGGGAAGACTTACATCAAATCCGTTGCTAAAGTCGCTGGAAAAATGGTTGGATCATTCTATCGCTCTAGAAGGCATCTCACTCCTGACGCAATCCTCTACCTGTATAAGAGCCAAATACGTCCTAAGATGGAATACTGTTGCCACATCTGTAGAGGTGCCACTCAGAGCAACCTTTCCTGCCTTGACAGAGTACAAAACTGACTTTGAAATCTAGAGGGCGATGTCCTATTCTCATAGAAGAGACGTTGCTAGTCTTTCTCTACTCTATCGTTAACCACTGTCAATAAATTCCATTTCTCCCTTTATGTATCTAGAACTAAGCGGAACTTCCATGAGCAAAGTTTATTTCCTAGAACTGTCCGTTAATGGGACACAGTAACACGTGGCTGCTTCCCGGCTGACTATAACATTGCTGTTTTATAGATCAATGTAAACAAATTCTTGTTGAGCCGTCCTCTTAAAGAATCAAATTCTGACCAGTTACAACCGTCGTTACTAATCCCCTCGGTGTCAAGCTCAATAACCCTTTTCCTTGAGTGACCTGCGGGCCTTGATAAACGGTGACTTCGAAATCTAGTGGGGATGTCCTATTCCTTTCCCTGCAGCTACTTTCTCACAGAAGAGATTTTGCTAGTCTTTCTCTACTCTATAGTTATTTTCATGGTAGGTGCACGACTGAGCTCCAATCTATGGTTCCCTCTGTAAAAAAAATCACAACTAACACTCATCTAGCTACAACCACTGTCAATAATTTTCCTTTCTCCCTCTGTGTACCTAAAACTAAATGGAGTTTCCATGAGCATAATTTCTTTCCTAGAACTAACCGTCTGTGGAACACAATACTGCGGGGTTGCTTCCTAACTGAATACAACATAGTCGTTTTCAAGTCTGATGTAAACAAATTCTTGTTGAGCCGTCCTCTTAAATAAGCAAATTCTGCCCAATTTTAATCATCGTTAACCGTTATCCTCGAATGGCTTTTGGCCTTGATAAGCGGTGACTTGTTAGTAAAAAAAAAATGGAATTTTATTTAAATCGAAAAAAAAGTAAGGGAGACAATTCGTGTATACTTAGATGTTCCAGCGAATTTCCCATCATCCGAGAAAATCCCATGTCTATTATGATCTGCCCCCCACCCTCCTGCAACGTTTAAGTCTGATGAAGAAAAATGGCTGAAACCTTTATTTGTTTGTTGTTTTTTTTTTTTACATTGTACTTCAATAAAATACACTATACTGCTTTCAAACAAACTTTTAAATCCTGTATAGAAATACACGAGTTGTCTCCCTTGTGGGTTTAAAAGTTATCAACAAATTAAAATATATATATAGGAGAGTTCAATTATCCCCCTTGCACCGTTATAAAAAAAAAAAAATTTTCTACAAGGTTGGTTTTTAATGTGGGGAAAATCCGGCTCCCGCAAAAGTAGCGCTCTGAATGTGACGAAATAAAAATTGTCTCAGGCAAAAAGGGTTTCTCCTTCAGTGTCCGAGAACAGAAAAGATGAAGTGTAGTATCAAAACGCCATCAAAAAATATATTATCAAGTACAACATAATTCCATGAAAAATTCCAGTATACTGAAATCATATGCCCTTAATAGGGTTAAGATGAAAATTCATATACACTAAATGTACAAAAGCAAGGAAATTCCCAAATTTTTACACTTTTTATTGTCATTAAGGGTATGCGAGCACAACAGGGCTATGTATTTTACTGGTAGGAATTTTTCTTCAGCGCACCTCACACACTTCATCCACTCATGCATAGAGATTTATACTGTAGTGATGTGATAATGAAATGGTTTGGTTGATATGTAGTCATACCCTTAATGACAATAAAAGTGTAAAAATTTGGGAATTTCCTTGCTTTTGTACATTTAGTGTATATGAATTTTCATCTTAACCCTATTAAGGGCATATGATTTCAGTATACTGGCATTTATCATGGAATGTCACTACTTTTGTAAAGGCTATGCCTCAATACAATGCCTTCTCATAAGGTCTTTTGGAATTTTCTAGAAAAAATAAGGTATATGGTAAACTGAAATTAAAATGCCATCAACTAGACCCTAGAACCTCTATCTCTGCCAAAAATAAGCTGAATCCATCAAATAGTTGATGAGATACAGGGTGGCACATACGTACGTACGTACACACAGATAACATGATTTCATGATTGAACTTTCTGGATCTCTGGGTTGCCTTGACTAATGATGCTGAAATTCTACACACTTATAGAACCTATCAAATAAAAATTTTGTGCAAAGTTTTAACTAATTTGGTTTATTGGTTTTTGAGTTATGATTGGTCAAAGAAATGAGATTTCCAGCATAGGCCAATCGTGAGGTCTATTAAGGGATAGAGCGCTCTCGCGCCTCCCTTGATTTATAAATGATTGTAATAAGGGAATGATCTCTCTGTTTAAAATAACCTTGCAAATGTAATAAACGCACAAAGTATTTTTTTAAGTACTTTGTATTCAAGAAAACAAAAAGTTTATATGAAGAGTTCGCATGCAAAACGCGATAAATCCAATTTCTTTGAACTGAGAAAAAGACGTTTTTTTATAGCGCAAAAATTGTTGGATAAAACTCACTTTTTTCTTTTGGAAACATTAATATGGTATAATTTAATCATAAGAAGACAAAAATTAAAAATCTTGAATTTTACTGTAAAACTGTATTTTAATTGAAAGCGTCTTTTTTTTGCAAAACCACATAAATCCACCAAATGTGTTTTTTGCAAAATCCGATACATCCATTATATCTGTATAAACTATGTTTCTACTTCGACTAACACAATATATTGACAAAAAAAGAAAATAATTATCATAAGAAAGCGTAGGCATGTGCAGAGGTATCATCAGAAGTGTTATCTAGGGGTACTAACACATATTCCATCTAAATATTACCTATCAGTTATAACCACGAAATTTAATAAAAAAGTAAATTTTTCAGCTCATGTTTTTGTTTGTATTGTTCCCGAATGTGATTTTAATATCTCTTCGCCACATTACATATCCTTTGTCCCATTTAAGAAATTCTGATGATACCTTTGAAAATATTTAAAAAGAAATAATATAAAACGAAATAATTTAAATTCTAAATTTCTTTATTAAAAAAAAATAGTTAATTCTGCTTAATAAAACTGGTGTCACTCTTCATCACTATCAATATTGATGTCATTATTACGTGATAGTGCATCAGTGTAGAAGGCATGTGTACTGTCATTTACCCCTATTTCATCTAATAATACACGGATATCTTTTTTCTTTTCTTCTTTAACCGTGCTTGCATTAGGCAGTTCCTTTGGTTTTAAATGTGCCCAACGTTTTCCTCTCTTTAATATTGGATGGTATTCATATTCACCATTATAATACTGTTTAATGGCAAGTTTATTGCTTGAAATTTCTAATATTCTTACGTCTGTCAGCTTAAATTGTCTCTGTGATTTCACAAGGGAATGAGCTGCGTTTTTTATATCATAAGCCTTCCAATGTTTGCCATAAATATGAACATTCCCATGCTCCTTTAAAATGTCATAATATTCATCGGGCATGAGAATAGTGTCTCTTTTTTTTATATGTTGCTGTATTCGACCGAATACCCGATCTGCTGGAAGAAAACTATGTCCTCGAATTGGGAAAATATACTGTATTTTTAAATGTGAAATTTGTTCTCGTAAAGCGAACAACATAGATACTACAGTCATATTTTTATTTTGCCCAAAACAGGAATCACTGAATAAGTTCAGCTTACCAAGAGAGCGAATCGGGGAATACAAATGGGAACGAAAGCAATCGTCAAGAGCTGAGGAGATCATATTGCTGCCCTTTCTGTTTTCGTGTTCCATCCATGTGTACAAATGAATATCTGTCTTTTCCTGTGTACTCCCTTTCCCATGGTGGACGACAACACCAAATACATACATATATAACTGTCTGGAATAGAATGCTTTTCCAATAGAGGTTTTGGGGAGCACTAAATTTTGCATCATATCGAAGCAAACAGTTACTGCACCTTCTTCCACGTTTCCCAATAAATCGTAAAACTTCCGTGCACGTCTTCGATGCAAACTGAATGAATCCCATTTCATTCGTTTCTGTTGATCTGTTAAATCGCTGTCTCTTATCTGCGAACGGAACTTTGTACAGATAGCACATGTGTCAGTTGCTGGGTGTCCAAATCCTAAATTAAATTTGTGTGTAAATACCGAATAATAGAGGGAATAGCTGACACTGCTATTTCCTTTGAAAAGTTCGTACATTTTTCTAATACTCAGGTCGTTTGGGAGGTATTTACGACCAGGTGCCCCTCTTCTTCCATAATGGCTTGCACGGCATGTGAAACTCTGTATATGATTTATTATGGCCTGTGTGTTCGCCTCTTTCGACTCAGCATTTCGAACACCACCTCTGCGTTCCGGCCTTGTTGCAGCATTTGTTGCATAGTAAGACGCAACACGACTAACCCGATCTTTGCCAACACCTGAAACCAAACATTTAATTTATTAGTCTCTCGTTAGTCTCATCAATTCACTAATAGAATAGGAATAAAATGAAAATGATAATAAATTGTTCTTATTTACTTGCCTCCCCACGAGGGCAAAGTTAGACACAAGGTCGGTTTTTAATGTGAGGAAAATCCAGCTCCCCCAAAAGGGGCACTTTAAATTGCAACAAAAATTAAAATTGCCTCAGTCTAAAAACACTTCTCCTTCACTGACCGAGGACAGAATAGACCAAGTGTTGCATCAGAACAGATACTACACTTTGATCTTAGCCAAAAGACAAAGAAGGTTATATGTTAAATTGTTATCAGCGAGGTTCCTGAATACTAACTGGTGTGAGTATCGGTGAGTAGAAATAACAAAAATGATAACAATACTATTAACGGTTTAGAAAATAATACACGTGTGTTCACTGAATAGAACAGTTAAAATTTATTTGCAAAATTTAGTATTTCCGCTTAATTCATTTAATTTTAAATCAATAATTAAATTTTGATTTTAGTAGAATTTAAAAATATATACATTTAAATACTGTGTAATGTAGCAAAAAATAAAATTGAGATTTCAGTTCTTAAGAAAAAAAGTGAGTTTTATCCAACAATATTTGCGCTATAAAAACATATTTTTCTCAGTTGAAAAAAATTAGATTTATCGCGTTTTATGCGAACTTTTCAATTGTTTACGTGAAAGGTATATGGGGAAATGACTCCTAAATTTGAAGTTTAATTGTTGTTTTATTCTGTTTTTGCTGGATTTCAAAAACGTTTACATGTCATCGTTTAAAAGAATATGTCATTTTTTTCTCGTAAAGTACGATGCATCATAGGTAACATTTTACAAAAGAAAATACATAAACAAAAACGAGACTTACCTAAAACTGAGCAAAACGTCGCTTTACAAACTTTAATTGTCGTTGGGTGATTGTTAGTTAATAAAGTGTACTCGTTTGTGACATGTCGATTCTTCTGAGCATCTTCATTCGGAACTTTAAGACGGCGGCGTCTCACTTGCATAACGTTTATCCGATCCAAGAGTGTGTTGTCTTGTTCAATCTTGTTTTTCCGAGAATAAAAAAACTCAAAGTTTTTAAGAAGATCTTCAGTAGTTAGTTGATCAGCGTGACAGAATTTTGAAGTATTTTTGGTGTGAAAACAAGAAATTGCTGGCATTTTACCGCCACCAGAATGTCGCATTTTCTTGATTTTTTCTCGTTTGTGATTTTCTTTAGTGATAATCCGCTTCCTCCCCACTGGGGAAACAAGTACTGGCTCCTCGTTACAATCATACTGATTCATTTTCGATTCGAAATTATATTAAAATATAAAGTCTACGGAATTGTTTTCGATGAAAGCAACAGGCGAAATTTTAAAAACTGCTAGGTTGAGTAGCGTATCAACCTGCTCTGATAGACGTCCAGTGTTGAACTGACCGACTACACGCGATGCTGATTTTATAAATAGACCCCGCGGACGGAGTTGTAGACACAAATTCGCTCACTTCAAATGACAAAAATCTCATAAACATGTGTTTCATTTTTATAATATTTCCTCTCCTATATAGGTTCTTTTTAACCTAGCAAGTTACAGTTAAGATATTTATTTTTTTTAACACAAATTCTAAACACGGTGTAAATTTGACATTTTTAAACATAAGGCAAGTTATATAAAATGTAAATTTTATACGATTATTTTTCTAGAAGCGAGAACCATTTTTAAACAGTTAACTCTAACATAATTTTTAAATGTATATTTTTATTTTTTTTATATTTCCTTACAATTAAAATAAAGTTGTTGATTTAAAAATGAAAAGAATTAAGCCGAAATACAGCATTTTGCAGAGCAATTTCTAATTATTGCATTCTATGTAAAAACAGTGTAGGTTTTCTAAACGCACGTGTTGTTCTTATTGTTATTATTGTTATTATAACTATTATTGTTATTATTTTATTATTATTGTTATTGTTATTATTTTATTATTATTATTATTATTATTATTATGATTATGATTATTATTATTATTATTATTATTATTATTATTATTATTATTTTTATTTACGTATATTTTTCAAAATTCCTTCACCATATTAAAAATCTTTATCAATTTTTAACTCACGCTTTAAACTCTACGATCGAATGTAAACAATAAATTAACATTTCCTGCATTTCACAGCCGTTTACTTTATTATAAATATAGTTGTTGTTTATTTAAAAGTGCTTAAACGTTAATCTTTTTAATTTCGGATATTGAAACGAGATATTTCTGATTTAGTTACAAAGTTACGGTTGTGTTTTCTTTATGTTTAAATCCGTCATGGATATATCGGGGTTTGCAGTAAAACCAGTATGGCACTTATCGCGTTTTGCAAAAAAACACAGTTTTCTAATACAAAAAAAATAGGGAAAATATTCAAATTTGTAAAAAATGATTATGTTGTGTGGTGGAGTGATGAAATGTAAACTCCATGGTAGCGTTAACTGAAAATTTTTAAAAATGGCGTTTATCGCGTTTTGCACGCGAACTCTTCATATGTATATCTAGGCAGCATCTTTTCTTGAAGGCAAGTATTGTTAAATATAACCGACAACTAATGTCTGGATATCCTTTCGTAGATCCTTTCCATTGTCCGAATCAGAATCTTAGTTTCGGAGGGGAATTGGCCGATGAATCTGCCATAGTTTTGATTTGTGTCCCAACTACTTTCTATGAACTGACCCTGCTACCTCAATTGGTCTACATATACTAAGCCAGAAACTCTCATCGATTCTTTTAACTTGGCCATACCATCAAAGTGTCTTGTTCTGCACGCATGTCCTTATACTGTCCAGATTTAAACTTTCCTCTGCGTTCATCAGATCTCAGCCTGTTTTTAAGATTCGCATTACACATCTATTGTATCAATCTCATATCATTTCTCTCCATGCAACGCATGTCCTCAACCCCCACTGGCCAAGTTTCACTTTCATACATCATCACACTGTGTACACATGCCTGATAGACTCTTTTCTTGGGCAACAGTGATAACGCTCTGCTGGTTAATAATGGCAAAAATACTTTGAACTTACTCCATCCATTCCACACACACGTGCACACACACACACACACACGCACATATATATATATATATATATATATATATATATATATATATATATATATATATATATATATACATAGGCAGCATCTTTTCTTGAAGGCAAGTATTGTTAAATATAACAGGCAACTTATGTCTGGATATCCTTTCGTAGATCCTTTCCATTATCCGAATCAGAATCTTAGTTTCGGGGATGGGGGGGGGGGATAGAATTGGCCGATGAATCTGCCATAGTTTTGATTTGTGTCCCAAGTACTTTCAGACCCATCCGGGTCCATCTTCAGGGGAATGAGGATAATCAAGTAATCATGTGTTCGTATTATAGATGGTTTGGGCGGGAATTATATAAAAAAGTACGAAACTATAGTTAGCATTATAGACATTTTAGTATATTATTGTTGGTATTGAAGTTAATTCTGTTAATTACGGTTTGGGGGGGGGGGTTATATATATAGGGCTTCTAATATATGGAGGTTTTGTTTATTAGTACTATATTCTAAGATTTTGGTATTTTCTATTAAGAGTTTTCTGAATTCCGATCGGGGGGGGGGGGGCAGGAATGGTCGTTAGTTAAGTGTATGGGTACCGTTGTTCATGTCAATCTAAAAATGTTTAGTTGGTTGTGGCAGAACTTTATAAGGACCTGAATAAGGTGCTCCAAATGTTTGTTTTTTTCACTCAATCAACGCTAAGCCATACTTTCTTGTAGGTTTTCTCGCAATGTTTTCGTTATGAAAAAGTTCCCATGTGTGTGGTGATATTCTTTATTGTAGCTGAGTGCATTTGGACATTGAGTCATACAAACTACACACGTATTCGTTTTTTCCTGGGTTTCTCTTTCTACACCCGGTCTGTGTACTAACTGCTGATAGATTAATATTAGAGCTTCTGCAAAGGTGAAAAGATCCTTTTCGAGCCATTATCGCCGCTCTTAGCTTACATTGTGCTCTTTCTATTAAACCATTGTTTTGAGGATGAGATGCGGTTGTTCTCAGCCAGTAAAATCTTATCATCTTTGGCAATTCCTGAAACAACTCTCTCTCAAATTGACTACCTCGGTCTGTGACGACATGCCCTGAAACTCCGAATCTACATATCCATGCATTGATAAATGTTTCCGTCGCTGACCAGGCAGTTATTTCTGTCCTAGGCTGTACTTTAATCCAGCGAGTTGCACAATCGATACATGTAAGGAGATATCTATATGAACTAAGATATGGGTCTGGATCTTTGTGGGTTAGGGTTAGAGTAAGAGTTAAAGTTAAGGTTTGGGTTAGGGTTAGGGTTAGGGTTTGGGCTTGGGCTTGGGTTAGGGTTAGGGTGAGGGTGAGGGTTTGGGTTAGGGTTAGGGTTAGGGTTTGGGCTTGGGCTTGGGCTTGGGTTAGGGTTAGGGTTTGGGTTAGGGTTAGGGTTTGGGCTTGGGCTTGGGTTAGGGTTTGGGTTAGGGTTAGGGTTTGATTTTGGGTTTGGGTTTGGGTTTGGGGTAGGGTTACGGTTAGGGTTTGGTGTTGGGTTAGGGTTAGGGTTTAGGTTTAGGTTTGGGTTTGGGTTAGGGTTAGGGTTAGGGTTTGGTTTTGGGTTTGGGTTAGGGTTAGGGTTAGGGTTAGGGTTAAGGTTAGGGTTAGGGTTTGGGTTAGGGCTAGGGTTTGGTTTTGGTTTTGGGTTAGGGTTAGGGTTGGGGTTATGCCCTTTTTAGAAACGTGCAGATGGCAATTCGAAATCCAGGACCGCAGATTTAGTGCGTCTGAACCAAAACCTGTTGACACATTCTGCACAGAATTGCTTAATAGTTTTGTCTAGCACGTCTCATTCCGAGATGTAGGCTATCAAAAATGGTTATATAGAGATTCTTTGGAATGAATGGTCTGGGGTACATGGTCGAAGTGTCACATAGGACTGAGCCTAATTCGTTCGAAATTAGGAAGGTAAGAAGTGGACTTTACTATCGTCAGTCTTGTAACTCTCGCTTCCCTTTGTTTGTCCTTAAATTATACTATTACTTCTATTAATTGTGCTATTGTAATATTTTTTTAAAGTCAATTCAGTTTACTATACTATTTCAGGCTAATGTACTATCTTTCAGTGCTCAATGTCTGTTCTATTTTCATGAGACCATCCTTCCAGGCATTACCTACTCCATTGGGTGGGGGGAGGGTATCTGTTCTGTTGTCATAAAACTATCCTTCCAGAAATTACTATCTCCTTTTGGAAAGAGAAGGGGGGAGGGGTTAGTATATGTTCTTTTGTCATAAGACCATCATCCAAGGCATTACCACCTCCATTGGAGAAGGGGGGTAGTGTAGTATTTGCTGTGTTGTCATGAGACCCTTCTTCCAGGCATGGTATTACCTATTCCATTGGAAGAGGGTAGTACAGTGTCTGTTGTATTTCTCTCCTTTGGGGTGTAGGGGGGGGGTATTTGTTCCTTTGTCATAAGACCATCATCCAAGGCATTACCTCTTCCTTTAGGTGGGTAGTGTACGTCAACAAAAATTGTCACAATCAGCTGTACATTATATATTTGCTAATGAATAACCGAATGTGGCAATTCCTTGTTTACTGACGCTACTTCCCCTCCCCCAAAGAAGAGGTAAGGCCTGGGGATATGGTCTACTGACACCCCCATCCCCCAAAGAAGATAGTAATCCCTGGTATGATTATATAATGACCACAACACAGATACTTCATTACCCACTAATCTCAAAATAATAATGTAGGAGGTAATGCCTGGGAGGATGGTTTCACGACGACAGAACAGATACTACACTATCCCCCTCCCCCAAAGAAGATAGTAATCCCTGGTATGATAGTATAATGACCACAACACAGATACTTCATTACCCACTAATCTCAAAATAATAATGCAGGAGGTAATGCCTGGGAGGAATGTATCACGAGGACAGAACAGATACTACACTGCACCTGACTGAATTGAGCATTGAAAGCTTGTACATAAGTCTGAAATAGTATCGCAAACTGAATTAAAAGAGAGTACAATCAATAGAAGTAATGGCATAATTTAGACAGATACCAACCAAATCTCTATTAGTAATAGATTTAATTACCAAATTACCTTCCATTCAATTAAATTCGTGTTTCAGTGGCCAAGTTGGAATAATGTACGTTGTTTCGTTTTTATTTTTCATGTTTAAAATTAAATAATATAATAACTTTGTAATTGGAGATAATTATCTCGTACAAAACAAATTATTCGTGTCGCAGCAGAAGGGAGATAATTCGGACTTTCTTATTTAATTATTACTGTTGGAAGAAAGGGAGATAGTTCATATCCTTAATAATTATTATTGGAAGAAAGGGACTTAATTCAGACATTCTTTTTTTTAAGGGAGATAATTAATCTATAAGATAATATTTAAATCGAAAAAAAAATGTAAAAGAGACAATGCGTGTATTTTTGGATGTTCCAGCGGATTTCCTATCTATCATTTGAGGCAATCCCATGTCTATTCCATGATAAATGCCAGTATACTGAAATCATATGCTCATAATAGGGTTAAGATGAAAATTCATATACATTAAATGTACAAAAGCAAAGAAATTCCCAAATTTTTACACTTTTATTGTCATTAATTAAGGGTATGACTACATATTAACCAAACCATTTCATTATCACATCACTACAGTATAAATCTCTATGCATGAGTGGATGAAGTGTGTGAGGTGCGCTGAAGAAAAATTCCTACCAGTAAAATACATAGCCCTGTTGTGCTCGCATACCCTTAATGACAATAAAAGTGTAAACATTTGGAAATTTCCTTGCTTTTGTACATTTAGTGTATATGAATTTTTATCTTAACCCTATTAAGGACATATGATTTCAGTAATACTGGCATTTATCATGGAATGTCACTACTTTTGTAAAGTCTATGCCTCAATACAATGGTCATTTTAAAGGTTTTTTTTAATTTTCTGGAAAACTAAGGTATATGGTAAACTGAAATTAAAATGCCATCAACTAGACCCTAGAACCTCTATCTCTGCCAAAAATCAGCTGAATCCATCAAATAGTTGATGAGATACAGGGTGGCACATACGTGCGTACGTACGTACGTACGTACACACGGATAACACAAAATCATGCCTGACCTTTCTGGATCTCTGGGTTGCCTTGACTAATGATGCTGAAATTCTATGCACTTATAGAACCTATGAAATAAAAATTTGGTGCAAAGTTTTAACTAATTTGGTTTATTGGTTTTTGAGTTATGATTGATCAAAGAAATGAGATTTCTAGCATAGGCCATTTTGAAGTCCATTAAGGGATAGAGCGCTCTCACGCCTCCCTTGATTATGATCTCCTCCTGCAACCTTTACATCTAGATAAAGAAAATAAAACCTAAACATTTGGTTCCCTTTCATGTAAGGGAGATAACTTATCTCGATTTTATGATTGTATTTTCAAGTACCAAATATTTTTTTAATCATATTAAACTTTTTTTTACAAAAACAAGGATTTTATTTTCAGATTTCAAGAATTTTTTATTTTTTTAAATGTTAATTAATGAACAAAGACATACGAAACAATATTTTTTAATCATATTGAACTTTTTTTTTTACAAAAACAAGGATTTTATTTTCAGATTTCAAGAATTTTTTATTTTTTTAAATGTTAATTAACGAACAAAGACATACGAAACAATATTTTTTAATCATATTGAACTTTTTTTTTACAAAAACAAGGATTTTATTTTCAGATTTCAAGAATTTTTTATTTTTTAAAATGTTAATTAACGAACAAAGACATACGAAACAATATTTTTTTTAATGTTAATTAGCGAAGACAAAACTGAGAACGAAAACGGGTCCAGGACATGTTTTATTTACATTTGATGGAATTCATGTGGAGGCTGACGAAAAACTTTTTTTTACAAAAACAAGGATTTTATTTTCAGATTTCAAGAACTTTTTATTTTTTTAAATGTTAATTAACGAACAAAGACATACGAAACAATATTTTTTAATCATATTGAACTTTTTTTTACAAAAACAAGGATTTTATTTTCAGATTTCAAGAATTTTTTATTTTTTTAAATGTTAATTAACGAACAAAGACATACGAAACAATATTTTTTAAATGTTAATTAGCGAAGACAAAACTGAGAACGAAAACGGGTCCAGGACATGTTTTATTTACATTTGATGGAATTCATGTGGAGGCTGACGTATCGTTATCAGTATTCGAGAATTTTCTCAGGTTTTCGTCTGTTATTGTGATTTCTTAACTTTTTAATATCTTTTTTTATATAACATAGCTCACCCCAAACAAGGCAAGTTGCCACTCTAGACGTAAGGGGTCACTGAGAGTGCGGGTGAAAGTTTAGAGGGTCATCCTAAATTGGGAGTTGTGCAGCGAGATGTTTTTTCACATTAATTTTAAATTTCTGCACGTCTGTACAGTCAGGGAAACAAGAAGCAAGGAGGGATTTCCAAAGGCCGGCAACTCGAGGAAAGAAGCTATTGAAGTAGAAGGCTCTCTGGCATCTGGGGACTTCCACAGTAAATGGATTGGATTTAGCTGATTGTCGGGTTAGTCAAGTGTATTTACGTCAAGGGGTCATCAATGCAGGTTCATCAGGGCATATTTCATTAAAGTACTTGTAAAACAAGCACAAGGATGCAACATTGTGGCGATGGGACAGGGGCTGGAGCTTGGTGGTTAGTGAGAGACTCATTAGATTAGATATATTTTTCTACCTTGTCTAAGAAGGAGAGACTAGTGGATGCTGCACTAGCCCAGATGTGACAACAATACTCCATGCATGGCGGATGGTGGCTTTGTAGAGATATAGGATACTGTCAGGTGTGACAAGTTGTCTAACTCAGTAAAGGGAGCCGACTTTCTTTGCAGCAGCTTTGGCAATGTCTTCTATGTATTTATTCCAATTCATGTTACCTGTGAATGTTAGGCCGAAGAGTTTGAACATTGGACTCTCAGGTAGGGTGTTATTTGCCATGGCAATCGGTGGCCGAAGAGGTTTCTTGTAGTTGTTGAAGGAAAGGAGATTTGTCTTAACAGCATTAAAAGTTTACCATCGGTTTATGACCCCATTCAACTACAGACTGGAGGTCACTTTCTAAGAAGGATTCAGCCATTGCCTCGGATATGATCGCGGCCGTTTTGCTCACATGACGAGAGTAGAGCGTAGTGTCATCAGCAAATAGACCCATCTCAGACACAATGTCATCAGGGAGGTCGTTTATGAAAATCAGAAACAATAAACGTCCAAGGATCGATCACTGGGGTACACCTACATTTATGTCATGTTTTTGGATAAACGGCCATCGAGGACAACCTGGATTTTTTGCTAGACACTGTAAAAGGCATTGGATATATCAAGCGTTACCGACCTAGCTTCACCTGCATTGTCCAGTGTATGGTATATGCATTCAGAGGATATCCGCAGTAGATTGTGCTTGCCTAAATGCATACTGATGGTCAGTTTAGCATTAACGAGGTGATAAACTATCGCAAGATTGATTAAGGATACAAAGATTTTAGCGAAGAGCAGGAGTAGACTGATGGAGCGATAATTTTGAATGTCATTTCTATCTCTAGAATTCTTGAAGACTGGTACCACAAAGGCAATTTTCCAGTTATCAGGGAAGCAAGATTCGGCAAGGCATTTGTTGTGAAGTTTGGAGAGGATAGGGGCCAGTTCAGCAGAGCATTTCTTTATTACTATTACTGGTATAAGATCAGGCCCACATGCTTTGGAGGTGTCAAGGTTTTTTATGATGTCCCAGACATGAGATGGGGTGATGGTCAAGTCATCAAGTGTGGCTCTAGTCCACAATGGGAAATTTGAGAGAGAGTGGTTTGCGGTGTCCAAAGTGGAGTTTAAGGCAAAACGCTGGGCGAATTGCTCAGCCTTACCAGATGCCGTGAAAATGACCTCATTATGGTTGAATAGCGGTGGAATTGTTGATTGCCCATTGTTTATCATACTAGTGAAGATTTTTCTAGAAATCACGAGTACCTAGTTTCTGTGACTCAATGCGTTTTCTGGTCATCTCTGTATATTTTCAATTTCAATTTTTCAATCAACTCAACCTCCAGGAATGATTTTTCAGTCGAACTGGTTATCCATTTTAGGCCAAAATAGCTTGTATGAAACAAAGATGTATGTAAATCTCCTGTAGCTGACGATATTTTAGCAGACACTTAGCAATGCCGGTTATCCTTTATATGTTTATATATGTGTTCAAATACAAGCATGCCAATGAAAACAAAGTAACACCTCGAAAACAATGAAGTATGCAAATAAACATTTATTGGTCGCAAACACGGCTGGGTTCACTGTGAAATTGTTTCCTTGAGAATATGTACAAAGAGAGTCTGCAAATGATGTGTGTGTGTGTGTGTGTGTGTGTGTGTGTGTGTGTGTGTGTGTGTGTATGTGTGTGTGTGTGTGTGTGAAAGAGAGTAGAATAAAGGAATGGTCTTACATACCGAATTGCGTGCTTGTGTGGAGCGCACACATGTTGGTGAGGTGTTTATCAAAGCAATCGCCAGACCGAGGGAAGAGAGAGGGTCTGGGATGTGCTATCTGTCGATACCAGTTCTGGAAGAAAGAGGAGTGAATTTGCTGTGCAGCGCTTTTTATATCACAGATGGTAGCGATGCCTGGCGTTTCCAAAGGGGAGATAATCCGGGTCTGAAAACGCCCTCTGGTGGTGGTGTGTATGTAAATGTATTGAACAGAGGTAGATACTGCTACGTAGCCATGAGAAGGGCACAATGACGATACAAGCTGTGAGACTGGGGACAGTAGGGTACGAATGTATACATTTTGGACCCCAGAAGGCATACTTGTAGAACCCCTGTTAATCCAAAACTGTAGCAACACTGACACAATTTCGAACACTAATGCTTTCTCTCAGCTGTCAAAAATCGTTACTCCATATCTGCTTTTAATCCGTCTCTTTTAAATCAGTTGGTCTCAACACATGCAAATCAGCAATTATGAACACAAATTTTTTTCTCTCTGGAAAACGGGTGGCTGACACACGAAACATCTAATACACTTTGAAGCTAGCAAGTTTTTGTCTCTATTGGTATAGAGTCTCCTCGAACACAATTGCATCTATACAGAGAGCCAGCAGATATCTTAGAACGCAGGTGGCACTGCTTCGAGACCTCATGCTCCTCACATTGAAACTAGTCAGAGACAAGGCCATGATCACTGAACCTACTCAGTGTCAGACACGGGCCTACAGTCCTCTGGGTTGAGGACACCACAGGTTTGTTCAAGACTGCTAGTTAGGAGTTTTATCATAACTCGCACGTCTCAGGCAGCATCACCGACGTCTAGGAGAAAAGTAAGTTTTAACACCCTATAGAAAGAGGGGTGAACATGAATAGGGACACTTCGCTTTAATTTTACTTTGAGTTATCACCAGGGACACAATTCTTTTTTGGAGTTCTTCCCATGTATCTGAAACCAGCTTGAGCACATTTGCTTCAATGTATGAAGTGCACGTGCTCTGGAAGTGCTCAATGTATGAAGTGCATTTGCTCTGGAAATGCTCAATGTATGAAGTGCATGTGCTCTGGAAATTCTCAATGTATGAAGTGCATTTGCTCTGGAAGTGCTCAATGTATGAAGTGCACGTGCTCTGGAAATGCTCAATGTATGAAGTGCATGTGCTCTTGAAATGCTCAATGTATGAAGTGCATTTGCTCTGGAAGTGCTCAATGTATGAAGTGCATGTGCTCTGGAAATGCTCAATGTATGAAGTGCATGTGCTCTGGAAATGCTCAATGTATGAAGTGCACGTGCTCTTGAAGTGCTCAATGTATGAAGTGCATGTGCTCTGGAAATGCTCAATGTATGAAGTGTGTGTACTCTGGAAATGCTCAATGTATGAAGTGTGTGTACTCTGGAAATGCTCAATGTATGAACTGCGTGTGCTCTGGAAATGCTCAATGTATGAAGTGCATGTGCTCTAGAAATGCTCAATGTATGAACTGCATGTGTTCTGGAAATTCTCAATGTATGAACTGCATGTGCTCTGGAAATGCTCAATGTATGAAGTGTGTGTACTCTGGAAATGCTCAATGTATGAACTGCGTGTGCTCTGGAAATGCTCAATGTATGAAGTGCATGTGCTCTGGAAATGCTCAATGTATGAAGTGCATGTGCTCTGGAAATTCTCAATGTATGAAGTGCATGTGCTCTGGAAATGCTCAATGTATGAAGTGCATGTGCTCTGGAAATGCTCAATGTATGAAGTGCATGTACTCTGGAAATGCTCAATGTATGAAGTGCCCGTTCTCTGGAAATGCTCAATGTATGAAGTGCATGTGCTCTGGAAATGCTCAATGTATGAAGTGCACGTTCTCTGGAAATGCTCAATGTATGAAGTGAATGTGCTCTGGAAATGCTCAATGTATGAAGTGCATGTGCTCTGGAAATGCTCAATGTATGAAGTGCATTTGCTCTGGAAATGCTCAATGTATGAAGTACATGTACTCTGGAAATGCTCAATGTATGAAGTGCACGTTCTCTAGAAATGCTCAATGTATGAAGTGCATGTGCTCTGGAAATGCTCAATGTATGAAGTGCATTTGCTCTGGAAATGCTCAATGTATGAATTGCATGTGCTCTGGAAATGCTCAATGTATGAAGTGCATGTGCTCTGGAAATGCTCAATGTATGAACTGCATGTGCTCTGGAAATGCTCAATGTATGAAGTGCATGTGCTCTGGAAATGCTCAATGTATGAAGTGCATGTGCTCTTGAAATGCTCAATGTATGAAGTGCATGTGCTCTGGAAATGCTCAATGTATGAAGTACATGTGCTCTTGAAATGCTCAATGTATGAATTGCATGTGCTCTGGAAATGCTCAATGTATGAAGTGCACGTTCTCTGGAAATGCTCAATGTATGAAGTGCATGTGCTCTTGAAATGCTCAATGTATGAAGTGCATGTGCTCTGGAAATGCTCAATGTATGAAGTGCACGTTCTCTGGAAATGCTCAACGTATGAAGTGCATGTGCTCTTGAAATGCTCAATGTATGAACTGCATGTGCTCTGGAAATGCTCAATCTATGAATTGCATGTGCTCTGGAAATGCTCAATGTATGAATTGCATGTGCTCTGGAAATGCTCAATGTATGAAGTGCATGTGCTCTGGAAATGCTCAATGTATGAAGTGCATGTGCTCTGGAAATGCTCAATGTATGAAGTGCATGTGCTCTGGAAATGCTCAATGTATGAAGTGCACGTTCTCTGGAAATGCTCAATGTATGAAGTGCATGTGCTCTTGAAATGCTCAATGTATGAATTGCATGTGCTCTGGAAATGCTCAATGTATGAAGTGCATGTGCTCTGGAAATGCTCAATGTATGAAGTGCATGTGCTCTGGAAATGCTCAATGTATGAAGTGCACGTTCTCTGGAAATGCTCAATGTATGAAGTGCACGTGCTCTTGAAATGCTCAATGTATGAACTGCATGTGCTCTGGAAATGCTCAATGTATGAATTGCATGTGCTCTGGAAATGCTCAATGTATGAATTGCATGTGCTCTGGAAATGCTCAATGTATGAAGTACATGTACTCTGGAAATGCTCAATGTATGAAGTGCATGTGCTCTGGAAATGCTCAATGTATGAAGGGCATGTGCTCTGGAAATGCTCAATGTATGAATTGCATGTGCTCTGGAAATGCTCAATGTATGAAGTGCATGTGCTCTGGAAATGCTCAATGTATGAATTGCATGTGCTCTGGAAATGCTCAATGTATGAAGTACATGTACTCTGGAAATGCTCAATGTATGAAGTGCATGTGCTCTGGAAATGCTCAATGTATGAAGGGCATGTGCTCTGGAAATGCTCAATGTATGAATTGCATGTGCTCTTGAAATGCTCAATGTATGAAGTGCATGTGCTCTGGAAATGCTCAATGTATGAAGTGCATGTACTCTGGAAATGCTCAATGTATGAAGTGCATGTGCTCTGGAAATGCTCAATGTATGAAGTGTGTGTGCTCTGGAAATGCTCAATGTATGAAGGGCATGTGCTCTGGAAATGCTCAATGTATGAATTGCATGTGCTCTTGAAATGCTCAATGTATGAAGTGCATGTGCTCTGGAAATGCTCAATGTATGAAGTGCATGTACTCTGGAAATTCTCAATGTATGAAGTGCATGTGCTCTGGAAATGCTCAATGTATGAAGTGTGTGTGCTCTGGAAATGCTCAATGTATGAAGGGCATGTGCTCTGGAAATGCTCAATGTATGAATTGCATGTGCTCTTGAAATGCTCAATGTATGAAGTGCATGTGCTCTGGAAATTCTCAATGTATGAAGTGCATGTACTCTGGAAATGCTCAATGTATGAAGTGCATGTGCTCTGGAAATGCTCAATGTATGAAGGGCACGTTCTCTGGAAATGCTCAATGTATGAAGTGTGTGTACTCTGGAAATGCTCAATGTATGAATTGCATGTGCTCTGGAAATGCTCAATGTATGAAGTGCATGTGCTCTGGAAATGCTCAATGTATGAAGGGCACGTTCTCTGGAAATGCTCAATGTATGAAGTGTGTGTACTCTGGAAATGCTCAATGTATGAAGTGCATGTACTCTGGAAATGCTCAATGTATGAAGTGCATGTGCTCTGGAAATGCTCAATATATTAAATGACACAGGTAAAATTACGCAGGTAAAATGACACAGGTAAAATGACACAGGTAAAATAACACAGGTAAAATGACACAGGTAAAATGACGCAGGTAAAATGACACAGGTAAAATGACGCAGGTAAAATAACACAGGTAAAATGACACAGGTAAAATGACACAGGTAAAATGGCACAGGTAAAATGACACAGGTAAAATAACACAGGTAAAATGACACAGGTAAAATGACGCAGGTAAAATGACACAGGTAAAATGACACAGGTAAATGACGCAGGTAAAATGACACAGGTAAAATAACACAGGTAAAATAACACAGGTAAAATGACGCAGGTAAAATAACACAGGTAAAATGACACAGGTAAAATGACACAGGTAAAATGATACAGGTAAAATGACACAGGTAAAATGACACAGGTAAAATGGCACAGGTAAAATGATACAGGTAAAATAACACAGGTAAAATGACGCAGGTAAAATAACACAGATAAAATGATACAGGTAAAATGACACAGGTAAAATGACACAGGTAAAATAACACAGGTAAAATTACACAGGTAAAATAACACAGGTAAAATTACACAGGTAAAATAACACAGGTAAAATGACACAGGTAAAATGGCACAGGTGAAATAACACAGGGTAAATAGAACAAGTGAATGAATCGATTTAACCCAACAACATATGTCGGCTGGTAAATCTCTGTCCCATTTGAGGGGTTTTGATAAGCTGCAGAAACGTATCTATAATTTGATTGGCCCCACCCTTTCTTCTCTGCACCCTCTCTTTCAAAGATGTAATATTGCTAGTCTCAGTCTTTTTTATAAATACTATTATTGTATGTGTGCTTCAGAATTGTTTGATCTATTTCCTGCTTCCTTTGTTCCAGCTCGTTTGACTTGTTGGTCTAGTGGTCTCCATAAATTTGCTGTTTTGATACCTTATTGTAATACTGTTTCTTATTCCAGTAGCTTTTTTCCAAAAACTGTAGGCTTGTGGAACTCTCTTCCTGCTGACTGTTTTCCTCCTTCCTATAGCCTAGGTTTTTTCAAGACTAAGGTAAATAGGCATCTCCTGTTTTTGCGATAATCACATATTGTTAATTTTAGCTCTTTATATCAAGTGGTGCCGTGCCTTGTCTGGGGCGATTTCCATAAAAAAAACTCCCCATTTAAAACTATACGAGACGAAACCTATCCCCTTCCCTCAAAATTTGATAAATCGATGTAATTTGTTTGAAAATAACAGTAAATACTTATTTTTAAATATTTATTTTTAAAATAGGGGGGGGGACTTAACCCCGCTTTACAACTTAGATGAATCGATTTTATTTTCTTGAAAACAACAGAAAATTTTTTTAAATATGTATTCTAAAATATGGCCGTGGGCTTAGTCCCTATTTAAAACTACAGGGGAGAGAACCTAGCACCCCCCTCCTGTCAAACTTAGAAAAATCGATTTTATTTGCTTGAAAAAAACGGAATAAATTTTTAAATATTTATTCTAAAATATGGGGGTGAGCTTAGTCCCTATTTAAAACTACAGGGGAGGGAACCTAGCACCCCCCCCCCTCTTGTCAAACTCAGATAAATCGATTTTATTTGCTTGAAAACAACAGAATAAATTTTTAAATATTTATTCTAAAATATGGAGGTGGGCTTAGTTCCTATTTAAAACTACAGGGGAGGGAACCTAGCACCCCCCTCTTGTCAAACTTAGATAAATCGATTTTATTTGCTTGAAAACAACAGAATAAATTTTTAAATATTTATTCTAAAATATGGGAGTGGGCTTAGTCTCTATGGGAGTTTAACTACAGGAGAGGGAGCTTTTATTTTCTTGAAAACAACAATACCCAAATTATTTGGATTATTCGGACTGTTGTTCTCATCCAGAATCATATTCTGAAAACCTTTCGGATGACGTAACTTCTGACCTTCTTCAGGTGCATCTTTTTGCAAAAAGGCATTTGAACGCCTTGAACTTTAGAGATAGAAACATTGAGGTTGTCTAGAGACAAGTCACTTATGTGTCGACGCTGTTGCCGATCTTCATACTGATCATCATAAATATTGCATGTACGACAGAGGCTTCGGCGATTCGGCCCGCCGGTGCAACAAACCCAGTGCGTACATCCCAAAGAATCAGTGAAACATGAGAAGGGAGAGGTGAGTACGACGCTTTTTCCCCATAAGCTCCCCATCAATCGTGCGTTCTACGTAAAGGATTTCACTTCTCAGCATCACTTGTTAGTCGATACTCGAGCTGCATCTCGCATTTGGCCTCGTACGTTTTTTTTTTTTCAAGGAGAAGCAACTTACTTCAATGGTTGTTCTTCACGCTGTAAACCAGGTTTCGTCACGTTGCACGATCTTTGGATTTGCAACTACACAGAGATTTCACATGGATCTTTATAATTCCTGATGTCCCTATCCCTATACTTGGTGTCGATTTCTTACACCATTTTAACTTGGTAGCGGACATGTGTCGATGCAAGCTGATAGATTGAAGAACTAACCCATCATCATTTGGTAGAAAATCGTCCGAGCAGCTTACTAGTCCTGTATTTTTTTGTAGCTTCCGCCGATAACCCTTATGATTTGTTATTGGATTCTTTTTCTGATCCAACAAACTTAAATTTTGTAATAAACAAACCTGCTCATTCTACTGTGCATTTTATTGAAACAACTGCTGCTCCTGTTTTCCCACATCCTCGCCGCCTCTCCCCGGAGAAGTTTAAAGCGTCCAGGCATGAATTTAACCACATGCTAGGTATTATTATTCTTCATCTATCCCTTGGGCATCTTCTTTACACACGGTTCCGGAGTGTTCTGGGGACTGGCGTCCTACCAGAGATTTAATCGGCTGAACTTGTCTACAGTTTCCGATCATTACCCTATTCCCCATATTCAAGATTTCGCTTCATCTTTGCATGGTTGCAAAAAAATTTTAAAAGTTAGATCTTGTGAAAGCTTACCGCCAAATACCGGTTAATCCTGCAGATATCTCTAAGACCGCTGTTACTATTCCTTTTGGAGCGTTTGAATTTTGAACTATGCCATTTAGCTTATGCAATGCAGTTAACATTTTTCAACGTTTTATGTACAAGGTAATTCGTGACTTAGACTTCGTGTACAGACGACATTTGAAGCATCTCCAAATTATTTTAGAGCGTTTTCAGCATTACTATGTCAGGATAAACCCTTTTAAATGTACCTTTAATTCCACAAGTCTTGTATTCTTAGGTTATATAATAAACTCAGAAGGTATTTTACCCCTTCCTGAAAAAGTTCAAACTCTGCTGGATTTATGTCCACCAACTTCTCTTCATCAATTACGACATTTTCTTGGATTATTGAAATACTACCGACGGTTTATCCAGCATTTTGCGAATATACTCACTTCTGTAACCAATGTATTGAAAAACAGAAATAAGAAAGATGAACCCATTTCACTTGATGACGGGTTAGGGTTAGTTAGGGTTAGGGTTTAGGGTTAAGGTTAGGGTTAGGGTTAGGGTTTAGGGTTAGGGTTGGTTTAAAATTAAGGGTTAGAGTTAAGGTTAGGGTTTAAGGTCAGGGTTAGGGTCTATGGTTAGGGTTAGGGTTTAGGATTAGGGTTAGGGTTTAGGGTTAGGGTTTTGGGTAAGGGTTAAGGTAAGGGTTAAGGTAAGGGTTTAAGGTCAGGGTTAGCGTTAGCGTTTAGGGTTAGGGTTTGGGTTTAGGGTTTATGGTTAGGGTTATTGTTATGGTTATGGTTATGGTTATGATTTAAGGTTAGGGTTAGGGTTAGGATTAGGGTTTATGGTTAGGGTTAGGATTTAGGGTTAGGGTTAGGGTTTAGGGTTAGGGTTTAGGGTTAGGGTTTAAGGTTAGGGTTAGGGTAGGGTTGAAGCCTTTCAGGAGGCAAAGAAAAAAACTTGCAGATACATCTTTACTATCACATCCGATAACTGATGCGGATTTTTCTATTGTCATGGATGCATCTAGTTCAGCTGTTGCCGCATTTTTACAGCAACATCATCGGCAACAAATTCAACCTTTGTCATACTTTTCTCGTTGATTGAAACCGATGGAAAGTCGTTACAATACTTTCGGACGTGAACTCTTGGCTATTTACCTAGCTTTTAAATATTTTCACCACGCATTGAAAGGTCAGGAATTTGCCATTTACAGGGATCACCGTCGACTTAGGTTCGCACTACATGCTCAGTTAGACAAATGTTCTCCTCGGAAAGCTAGGTATTTGGACTTTATTTCCTAGTGCTCCAGCAACATACAGCATATATCCAGTTCACAGAACACTGCTGCAGACACACCATCCTGTCTACCCACTAGTGGTATTTCTTCACCGGAGGGTATAAACCTCCGTCAAATGGCCTTGGACAGCCATATTTGGAGGATTTGAATTTGTCAACTCAACAATTTGCTAATTGCAAATTCCAATACATCCCCATCCTTACAGCAGATAAGCAAATTTCTTTGCAAACATCTACAAATTCACTTTGCACTCTAGTACCTTAGAATCATTGAAGGACTGTCTTTTCTTCCTTGCATGGATTGGCTCACAACGGAGTCTCTGCCTCGGTGAAACTCATTTCAGCCAGGTTCTTCTGGCTAAATATGAGATGCGAAATAACTGCTCGGACCCGTTCCTGTCAACCTTGTCAGAAGTCGAAGGTGCACAGACATGTACGAGGCCCACTAGGTATGTTCAGCCCCCATGATGCAAGATTCAAACACATTGACTTGGTTGGACCCTGTCCGATCAGCCAAGGCTACTCCTACTTACTGACCTGTATTGATAATTTTTCACGATGGCCTGAAGCCATCCCACTGAGCGATATTTCTGCTGAAACTGTAGTGCATGCTCTTATATCAGGCTGGATTGATAATTTTTCACGATTTCGCATTATGGTTCCCCGATAACAATTACCACTGATCGTGGCAGGCAATTTGAATCCTGCCTATTCGAAGAATTATTAAAAATACTGGGTATAAAACGTACTAGGACTATTAGTTATTACCCATCTTCTAATGGAATGATCGAGCGTTTTCATCGACAATTAAAAGCATCATTTCGTGCAGCCTCTGATCCTCAACCATGGATGGAGTGCATACCCATTGTTTTCCTTGGCTGTCGCTCTGCTATCAAACAAGATTTAGGATATTCGGTACCCAACTTGCATCACAAGTTCACTCCTTCAGATTAGGGAGAGTTTGAATTACTTACTAGACACTATCTTTCGGTCTCTCTGTACAAGGGTTTGTCAGTATCACCTGGCGTAAGGATACTTCCTCCTACAAGTAAACCCTGACCAAATATTAAAAATAACATAGTATTCAAAATCCAAATAAGACTCCCTCAACACAGCTATACACTGGCTCATACGAGGAATGGTGCATTTTCTCCAAGTCATGTTAGCTAAAGTAACAGTTCTTAGCTGGACACTCCACCAGACTATATGAATTCTTGTCCTGGAATCCGGTAAGACAAAAAGACTACAAGAAATATATACTATAACATAGTTCACTGGTCAATTGGGGAGAGGAAAATTAATGTTCTTAACTTCTTTACTAACTTAACGTTTGACAGGTAAAGAAGAACTCTAATGGAATATCTATGTACCTGATATAGATACCAAGTGTTAGTCCCAGGAAGGGGCCCCTTGATTTCTGAGAACTTCGACTGAAGTAAAATTCAACTGTTGTTGATTTAGAACACTATGTTAACAGACTTAGATGCTACTTCCATAGTTTTCCGCCCATGACCACTCATCATCAAAGCATCGAATCAGCTGTCCCTAGGGACATTGCATCATGGACCCAAATTTTGGAGGAACCAAAGAGACTGTCGATTGACAGACTAAAAGCGAGCATTTTTAAACAGCGGCGCCCAGGAACCCCATATTCCACCCACAATATTATTTCCTGAACAAAGTGATACGAAACCTACAGGAGCAGCGAAATCATGTCTTCCAACTCACGTTATCACCACACGTTCTCGTAGATATGTTCATTAGCCAAGAAAATTATGTAAGACTTTGTATATCTGAACATTTACATTTTCCAAAAAATGATTAACCCCTTTTATAATGTTACCCCTACATGTGTCAATTTTGAAAGAACATTTTTCTATTTTTAACAAAAGAACATTTTGCAATTGTTGTGGACTGATCCGGATTTACCCATAGTGACAGGATGGATTCGTCAGCTCACTATAAAGTCGACACCTTTGTCTAACTAAAAAGGGAACCGCTTAGCGCACCACTTACAGCACGTCTGCCTAGAGCCTGTATTTATGACTGACTTATTGTATGTAATTAAGTATTCTTAATACATTTCTTATTCCTTCTATTCCTGTCTTGTGTTCCTTTTGGCTAGGAAGAAAGTGTAGTATCTGTTCCGATGGATACTACAACCTTGTGTTCTTATTTATTTATTCTTTCGCGCCCCGAGGGGGTCAAAGGGGAGGTCAAAAATGCCCCAAATTGCCCAAATTTATTGCATTTTACACTCATCACATACAGAGGGGGACCACGCATGCGCGGCTTGTTATTATTACTATGATATAACAACACTTTTCATTGAATAAAACATTTTTCACATTCAGTAAAAGAACGTTTCCTTATGGCCCGGTGGTTACCAATTATGTGGCGGGAGTTAAGAACAAAGGATTAACCACAGTGGCGAAGGATTTCCGGACAAATGGTTATGTGAGAATGAATCCCCCGACCAAAGGTTGTTGGAGAGATGCGTTTGTAGCAGCATGTCATCCCACTGTTTGGACGTGACCTCGACCACGTGTGGATTAAATTAATAGGTTAAGACAAACACAAAGGGAAAAGAAATAAAACATTATTATTATTATTATCTAAAACTTATATTAGAAAGAAAGCGAAGGAATAAGAAAGCTAACACAACATAAGAATGGTATTTTATAAAATTAATAATTACGAGGAAAACATTTTATATGAAGCAAACACAATTTATTTAACTAAGACATTTGTAGAGTTTCGTCAGTTCATATTTGTAAGGTGTATATGCGATGCGTGTTTGCTGTATTTTTGTGTGGCAATTGAAATGATGTGTGTTTGAAGAAATAGTTCCTCATGCGAATTTAAAGAGATTACCTTTTTGGCTCCCCCACCGGCTCGGTCGAGCTGGTGGGGGGGCGTCGACGATCTCCTCTGTGTGCGTTCACCCAGAACACGGAAGGAAAAAGAGAAAGGAAGTGCGTGCCTTCTTTTATAGACACTCAAACCACGCGTGGTCAAGCTGACCTGTTGGTCCCTGATTGGCCGGAATCTTCTGGCAACGTGATTTCACGAGATCAGCCCTCTTCACCTCAGAGACGAAGAAGGGCTGAGTCAACAAAGAGAGAAAAGGCGCACATATATCCCCTTAGTTGTGGCGTCGGCCAAGTTTTTTAAGTATATAAAAAAGATAAAGATTTTTCTCTTTCAGCAGAAGAACATTTTGCACACTGCAACATAACAAAGACATTTCTGAGCAAACTGAACAGTCTTTCGTCGATTGTTGCATTTTTCATGTTTGAATTAACATTTGAATTAATGTATCAGATTGACATCCTCTATTTTGTCAACAAATGGCATAAACACAAAAACAGAAACCAACCCGAATTCACTTCACCAACAAAAGCTTAAACTGGGACCATAAAAATCAGCTCCCAGAGACAATCTAACAAAAAGGCGCAAAAAGCCGAAAATGTCGATCATGTGGCGTGCCCTGTGCTACGTCCGCAAAACGACTGTGAAAGAATATAAAAGCAGACCGCGCAACAGAATCTGCCTCTTTTCCTTTTTCTCTTTTCCTTTTTCCCTTCCCTCTCTTTCTTTCTTTTCTCTCTTTCAGAAAACACAAGTTTGGCTCTCCCTCGCCTAAAGGTGAGGGGGTGCCAACGCGCTGGCTGACTACTAAACACACACCCACACACATACGCAAGTATACCTGGTGAACCAAGTGCAAAAGAAATCCAAACAACTGCACTCAAGGGAACAGCCAGAATCCTGAAAAGAGCTCTCGGTTGGAGTCTGTAAATAGCAGGTGATTGTATGGCATTTGGAAGAATGCCCCGTCCCCAGCAAATGAATGAAAAGAAAAAGAAAAAAAAAAGAGAAACACACACACACACAAAGGCTTACACTCCTATCATTCTTCAACGCATACAACCACGCATTGCTGACAAACATACACACACATACAAATTCTTAAACGAATTATCAACTCTCACGCATACACATTCATACAACCACGAACAAAACACAACACACACTCACACACTTCAACACATGGTTACACTACACACATACATACACATTCACCTGGTGATACCAGATCAGGCTGCCCTGTGGCTCCCTGAGACGAAATTCACCTACATTGACGTTTTTTTTTTTGTTTTTTTTTTGTAAAACTTAATTATGTTCTACAAAACCAAAAACAAAAACAACAGCCCCTCTCCCTTTCTCCCTCCCATTTTTTATTTTTATTTTTCCTACCCTACTCCCGGTCCTGGATATGACCTTAAACTACATCCGATGGTGAGATCCGGCTTACGGACTTTGGGGAATGTGGAGCCTCCTCTTAATTACCATTGCTCCCAGGTCCACCCTGACCCGGAGTGGTAGTACCTGTTAGGGTCATAACTATGGGTTAAATAGAAACAGATATTAAAAGGGGAAAGAAACAAAAAAGAGAAGAAAACAAGACCAGATTCGGCATTAAATAACCCAAAAAGGGTTGATATGCCGTAAAACAAAACTACCAAACCAAACCATACACATTCATAAATCACAGGCATGAACATTTATCGTTTCTCTAACTGGACACTTGAACTGAACACTTAATGTTCTGTAATTTGTAATTACATGAATATTTTGTGTTACCTTTAAATTACGTTTTATTCTTCCTTCAACTTATGTATGCCTTATCCTTAATTCAACTTTCATTCATTGTTTTCATGTTTTATCCGTTTTTTCTGGGTTTCAAACATCCTTACCAATTAAATGGTCCCTACAAATGTATCCTCATGTGCTGCTACCACCAATAAAGTTTTTCTTGTTTTTAACGGCTAAAAGCCTAAGCAGGGAGTAATGTAGCAGTTACATGAGGGATCTATTTTGTTTAAATGTACGCTCAGTATCATGCGTTAAATTGAGTTGTGGTTTGGCTTCACACTTGCGCACTCGAGCCTTGACTGTTAACTGCGTTAGTGTTATGATACACCTGCGCAGAAGCAAGATTAATACGCGTAGACGTATCCAAAAAAGACAATTCAAATCAGTTCCCGTTTTGATCGCCTCTTGATAGGATGTTATCCTGTGCTCGCCGTTTCATAACAAGTGGAACTCCCAGGATACAGCATTCGTTTATCGACAAAAGCCAGCCTACTGAACAATTCTCATTGTGTTCCAGTTTTCCCTTGAATAAAAGTTGATACCTATTTAGTTATAGAAGATGGTGACCCTTTTTCGTGTTCAATATTCTACAGGGTGGGCAAAAATAAGGGTCCTATTTTTAAAAATTCATAACTTTTTTATTTATTGATTTTTTTTTTTTTTTTTTTTTAGAATAAGTAAAGGACCCCTTCCGAAGCAAGCATGAGCCGTATTAGCCCTAAGGAACGTACCCTCATTTAGAAAACATTATTTTTGCTTAAAAAACTCAAAACAGTGTAAAAAACAATACTTTAGTTTTTGTAAGTTTTAAGAAGTATTTTTCGGCTAAAATTTGTTTTGTTTATTTAAAAAAATCTCGGAAGGGTCAGTCTACACACACATAAAGTTTGGTGAGTTTAACTTTTATTTTGTGGAAGTTATTCAAATTCAAGTTATTCAAATTTAAAGATAGGACCCTTATTTTGGCCCACCCTGTATTTCAGTCAGATGCGGCCAGATACAATTAACTCTACCAAATTACGTTCTTCATCTTGACTTTTTTCCTAACAAACTAACCCCATACATTCTTTGCAGTGGTTGTAGTTAAACGAGTTCCTGCTGCGAATGTTTTACAGGCGGTGGGAGAGATTGGGACTCAGTCAAGCACCTTCCATGGAAATAACAATAGAGTAGAGAAAGACTAGCGACGTATCTTTTGTGAGAAAGGGGCTTTAGAGACGAGAAGAGATCTTCACCCACTAGATTGTGAAGGCAGTTTTGTCCTTTGTCAAGAAAGATCTGCTTTGAGCGGCACCTCCCCAGATGTGGCAGCAGTACTCCATCTGAGGGCGCATCTGACTTATACAGGTAGAGGGTTGCGTCAAAAGACAGGTACTTTCTGGAACAGTATAATGATCTAGCCATTTTTTCACTGACTGGTACTTCTGCAGTTTACGGACTGTGCTATTTTTTTTAGATAGGATTTTCAAGTTAAATGCAATTTTTACGGTATTTTTTTGTTTATTAAATAGTTAGGTGAAAATACAGAATAGTTAACAAAGCCCCCCCCCTTCCCCATGTTAAGAATGGGTATCTAAATAATAACGCTATTATTTCAGCACGGTCCGTAAACTGCAGAAATACCCAGCGACCTCTTCACCCCCCCCCCAAACCCCCAACGGGGCACTCTAGAAGGTTATAAAGGTAACTGGACCGGACTCGTAGACATTCCTGTGCAGTTCTAGGAGGTCCACCCTCCCAGGCTTTGCCTCCCCCTCTTTGGGGAGGAGTAAGTTTCTTGTTTACTGCCTGAGGCGCCCCTACCGGGGAATGCCGACGGGGCTGCCCAGGCATTTTTTGTAGGCCAGAGTGCTCACCTTCTCGGGCGCTGACTTTTCAAATCCCACTTTCCCGACCCTGTGTCACATATTCCTGCTGTGGGTAGGAGTTTGATAACTCCTCGGTAAGGGTGCCTCAGGCGACCAGCAATAAGATTCCGTCTCATAAGGAGGAGATAATGCCTGGGAAGATGGCCTTCTGCGGCTGAGCAGAGCAACATTCTCCCCTCTGATCCAAGAAATTTGCATGAAATAAAATTAGAATCTTATTTAAACGTTTTAACGAAGTGGCACCGAATAAAAGGCGGACTATTTTTTGCGTGATAGATTCCGCATCTTATGGCGTGAAGCGGTCGTTCAAAAACGTGGATGGTCGGATCACGTGGTACGGTGTAGGAGCCTATATAAACTCTCTCCCAAACAAACAAACAGATCGCTAAAAATAATTAAAAAAAAAAAAAAAGAATAAGACCTCAAACATGGAACCCGACGTCATACAAATCGCGCCATACGTTGTGAAAGATGATGATTTTGGATCGCAACTTATTATATTGAAAAGTTCAAATAACGTCAAAGAATTGCAGACATATTTACGTGACAAGTAAGCAATTATTAAAACCAAAAAGAAATCTTTATCTCAGAACCACCGATTTTTCTTTTTCCCTTTTCTACTTCTGATGACAGCGTGGAAAACGAGAATTATTTTCCGGTGCAATCGACATTCGGAAATGTATTTCTAAATTTTATTTAATTCAAGATTCATAAAAACAAACTCTTTATATGAGTTAGAAAGCAAAGATTTGTTTTCTATTTTTCAAATTCGTTACTTATATTTAGTCTAGTCGTAGTTTTAGTAAACTAACCATTACTTCGTTTATTCAACTTTTTTTTCTTATTTTACGGGGTTATTTTCCCTTCTAACAAAGTGGTTTCGCTCGTTTCATTTCTTCTGAAGATAATTCGTTTACCTATAGTTGTTTTTTTTGTTTGTTTTTTTTAGAGCAAAGTTTACTGCTAAAAATGTGTTTAATTTTTTTAAAATAAGTTCAATTGTAGTATAGGTTCGTTGAAATATCGCCTACATTAATAAAATTGTGACCACTTGTGTCTCTGTTCCTTGTCTATACGTGACGTAGACATTTTATTACTATTTATTTAATCGAATATTTATTGAATTTAGAAAATGCAATAGGACTATATTTGAAAAATTCTATCTAAAAAAAGGTTTAATTACGAAATTAAATCCCCCAGAATGCATTACGCTTTGTTCGTAAACAAGTCTGGTATTTTTAACAAGAGCAAACAAAACAAAGGGGTAAAAAAAAAAAACACAAACAAATAGGCAACAAAAAAAATGTTATCCATAAAAAATTAACTTTGCGACACAAAATTTTAACAGCATTTAACGCGTTTTAAACAAATTGAAGAGACAAAACAAAAGCCAATTATGTCATTTAATAACACTTCTAAAATAAAAACAAAAAACGGACACCTTTTGAATAGGCGGTACGCTAACTTGGACCATGACCCCTAACCCCCACCCTGATCCTAACGACAGGGTCAAAGTAAGCTTGGGTCCTAATGTAAATAAGCACCGAATAAGTTGTAACATTTGGAAATTCCAAAGATACTCATAAATATTTAACAATATATATAATAAATACTAAGCACCACGGGTGTTCTAATATAATTTATAAAGCAAAGTAGTTTATTTTAGGAATAAAAAAAAAATTAAAAATACAATTTAAAACCCAAACTTTTCAAATTTGGGTGAAATAGGTGATATATTCTCACGATCCCGATACTCCAATTAAACCTGATTACGAAAAATTAATATTACCTTGTAGATCTAATTTTTGATTTTTTTTTTTTTTTCGGACTACTATTCACATTTTGGTTGTTCTATTTGTAACGTTTCGGCTGATGTAACCTCCGACCTTCTTCAAGCGCTTTTTTTTTTCTTTTTTTTTTTTTTTTTAATTTGGAGGTTATCGACCGAAATCTTGTGAATATAAGATGAGAATAGCCCAAATAATTAAAATTCACATTATCAATCCTTATGTAAGAAAATTTCGAAACACAAGATTTTTAGTTTGAAAATATTTATGTTCAACTGTTTGATTCATCCTCTTTTTTAAAGATCCCAATTCTGGCTTCATCTTAGTTGTCAATAATTTTTGGTTAAATTCGATTATTCTGTGATGACCGACACATGTGATCATCGGTGTGTCTACTTTTTACAAATGTAGTTTGTCTTTGCAAAAAGAAATCTCCTAAGGGCATCTGTTTATTAAAAATGTTAAAAATGTTTTTAAAAGACAATATTGTCGAAGACTGAAGAAATGTCTTGCGACATATTCTATTTTCCTTTTAAAAAATTATTTTTTTAAATGAAAAGCCTTAGAAAAAAAGAGTCATTTCTGAGTGATAAAAGGTGATTTTTTTTTTTTCTTTTTGTTTTTTTACATATCTTTCGATATATTAATAAAATTGTTCGTCTGTATTTTTCGTGTCAACGTAACTTTGATAAATGCCCCTCTTCCTTTTGGTTAGGAAGAAAGTGTATTATCTATTTCTGAGACTACACTTTTCTATCTGTTAGGGAAGGAGAAATCCTTCTACACTAGGGTAATTTTAATTATTGTTCCAATTCAGAGTGCCCCTTTGAGGGGGGGGGGCAGAATTACTCCCCCCACATTAAAATCCGGCCTTGTGCCTAACTCGCGAGGAGGCAAGAAAATAGGAACTTTTATCATTACATTCTTTTAATTGAATCTTTATTTAAATAAATAAAAAATGCAATAACGTAATAAAATAAACGCATTTAAAAAAAAAAAAAAAAAAAATCCTATTCAAAAATCGTAATTATTTAAACAGAAAATTAATTTGGGAAATTAGTCAAAAAAACTATTCTGGTTTGCCTACTCATTTATGACCTATTGGCGTTAAAATAAAAGTTTAATAGAAGTATATCAGTTTTCCGGTTAATTTAATTGGAACTACGTTTTTCATATGTACTCGTCTCTGTACAAGCACCTTAGATTTTTTCCCCCACATTAAAAAATGGCCTTTTGTCTAACTTTGCCCTCGTAGGGGAGTAAATAGGGACTAGAAAATTGTCTATTGTAAGTATAGACACCGTTGGAATTGTTCGTCCAAATCGTGCTTTTCGCATTTGTACGTAACTTCGATAAATACACATGGAATTATTTTATTTATTTATTAATCAAATATTATTTTTTTAAATATATATATAGGGAGGGGGCTAAAGAAATGTTTTAAAAATCCTATTTATAAATAATTAAAAAAATGTAAACATGACTCAATTATTTTTTTCTCTAACCCTAACCCGAGGAAAACCGGGTAAATACAGCTAATTCGGGATAGAATCGATTGATCTTAACTTTTATTTCTTAATCTGAAATAAAATTCTAATTTTTTTAAGTCTTCAAAATCGAATTTCAATTCAAAGTTTTAATCGCTGGCGGCCATTTTATTTTTTCTTACGTCAGAAATACTTCTAATCAAAATCTTCTGCACAAGAACTTTGACATTTTATTTTGAATAATTTTACCCAACAAAAAAATATCTGCTCTCGGCCCTTTCATTTTTGTGTGTTCTGTTTTGTAAGTCCACTTGTTTCATTGTTTCAAATTCGTCCCACTGACCTAATGACGAGTGAAAATCTTGTGGAATGACAGATTTGAATGGATGTTGTCTCATGACAAAAGTCTGTTTTTTTTTCTTCTTAAAACACGTGTTCAGTTCGCTTTAGTGTTTAGTAAGTACAATTGGATCACGAAGATCCACCCACTATTTTTAATTAGCACGTTTGACTCATTGTGACATTAACAGGTGTTTAAACAATGAACCAACATATGGGGGGGGGGGGTAACCCTTTAAAAAAAATATATATTTTCCAAAAAGACTTAAATCCCAAACCAATCATCTGGAGTAAAACCATAACATTGATAGTAGCAAATATTATTTATGAATGAATGCTATTTAATTCAGTTTTTTTGTTTTTTTTAAGTAAGCTTGCGTAAGTTTTCAGAATCCCAAATTCTCTTTTCAAAGACTCTATTTAGTGTGTACTTGCCTCCTCCTCACAGTCGTTTTTTTTTTAATGGAAGGAGGAGGGGGGGGTCTAGCTCCCCCCCCCCCCCCGAAAAGAGACATTCTGGATTGAGATAAAAAATTAAAGTTGTCTCAGTCGAGAAGGATTTCTCCTTCATTGACCGAAAATAGAAAAGATGAAGCGTGGTATCATAGATGCAAAGGAACCCGACTTCCGTATGGTTTTAACACGTTTGTTTTTATATTTAAAAGTTAGATACGTGCAAAATCAATGGGCGATCCCAAAAAATGTAAAAACATTTTAACCCTCTCTTCACTTTAAAATTCACCAAAATTCAGGAAATCAACCGATTTTAATGAAATTTTCAGTATTTATTAATCAATGATCACGCAATATAATGAAACCATTATTTTGTTTTAAATCTTAGCGAAAATGTATTTTTTTTTAAAACAAAATACACCTTTACTAAAGTTATATTTTTATTTATTAATAAAAAAAAATGTATAAATTAAAAAAAAAATTATTTATGAAAATAAGACTGTAGATGTTTCAAATTAATTTTTGGGGTGTCTTTTACAATAATCCGCAGTGAAAACGTTCAAAAAACAAATATACAACAAATAAAAGTAACTGTAGCCGATAAGTTATTTTCCAACTTATCTGTGACATTTGTTTGTATTTTTAAGACGTTTCAACTGCTATTAGAAATCAATATTTTTGTCACACGAACAGGGGGGTGTTCGTAAGCGAGGCTGGAAAATAGGCTCGTCGGCGCCATTTTATTTTAGTAAAAATCCGTGCCCCAAAAAAACGAATTTTTTTTTTTACATCTAATAAAAACCCATTTATACTACGTAAAAATACAAATTTCATAGGTAAGTAGGAAAATATCTATTCTCAACGTAGGTCACCTTCACTTGTATTTTTTTTTTTACCCCGTTCTCGTTCGTTTTTTGGACTCTGCGGATTATTGTAAAAGATACCCAATTTTTTTTTTTTTTTTGATTATTTCGTATATATTACGAAAAATACCATTAAATTCCGTGTTAATAAAATCACTATAACTCAGAAAAATGAATTTCTTGAATTGACAAAGTTATCATTGAATAAAGCATTGATTAATCAATTTTTTTTTTTTACCAAAAAAAAAAAAAATATAATTGCAAAAAATATTTCATGTGATTTTTTATAAGAAAACAGAAAAGATGAAGCGTGGCATCAGAACAGATATTGGTGATCGAGCACAAATGCCAAGGAACTCGACTTCCGTATGGTTTTAACACATTTGTTTTTTTTCTTATTTTTTAAAGACAAAAGTCCTTAGATTTATGATGAAATTAAATAATTTATATGAAAATGTCGGATTTATATATGTTTTATAAAAATTGTGTTTTAATTCGAAAAAGAATTCTATAAAACAATTGGTTTAAAACTTGCGGAAGTCGAATTACCCAGATGCTAACACGCGTCATTCTATACGATTATTCGATCTGCAGTTTTAAAATTACATTGCAATTTAAGATGTAACGCATTAATTCTGAATTCGATTTATCATCGCTGGCTAGTGCATTGTTGGTGCAGATCACAACGGACAGCCCAAGATAGTATGTTATAGGTTATATTGAAGCGGTTGGCTTCCAAAAATGGCTCCAGAATGTTATTAGTTTTGCTTCGCTTTGCAACCGGTGACAGGGCAAATTAATCCAACCTATTAATTTGTGTTTTTTTTTGGGGGGGGGGGGGTTGTGGATTATTGTGCCAATACTTTTTCATGATTTTTGCGGATTTTATTTAATTTTGTAAATATTCCGAATTATTAAAGATAAGTAACTAAGTTTAAAAAATTTTTTTAAAAATACCTTAACCCTAACCCAAAGTCCGAGTGGCAACTGCTGTTTCTCGGTTCATTGAGGGCTTTTTTTTGGGGGGGGGGGGTAGGATTGAGGTTGGGTCTGTTTTCTTTTGTAAGAAACAAATAATAAAATCAGTGTTTATTACAAATAAAATTAAAATGTATTGCAAATTAAACAATAATGGCATGAAAAAAATAGTCTTTTATACGACGGATAATTTTCATGGAGGACTAATTTGCAAAAAACAAAAACAAATAGGATGGTTTAATTTGCCCTGTCACCGGTTACAAACCCAGACAAAGACTAATCAATAAATTTTGGCAGCCATTTTTTTTTTTTTTTTTTTTTTTTTTTTTTTTTGACGCTAACTGCTTCAATCTAACCATGTTATATTTCTTGTATTTGTAGATTGGTATCAGTTGCCGCATTGCACGGCCACTAGCACCACATCTTGCATAGAGCACCCGGCATTCATGTGGCATATAGAATGACAGTCTATCCATACAAAATAATTCATTTTTATTGACAACTTTAATACGACGAAAGCTGAGAAGTTTGAAGAATGAGTAAGAACGTTCTGGTGAAAGAAAGGTGCTGGTCTGTAAGAAATTGATTACACCTGTTTGTTTCGGCCGGCACATTTACATGTGTATAAAACGAGATAAGCATCTAGATTGATGTGTGCCTGTTTTGCCAGTGAGTATATGTGATTGAATTACATTAACTTTTTAATTCGTTGTGATATTAAATTAGTATTTTATATATGTATATATATGTGTGACAAGATAAATGAAGGGAGATAAAGATGTGCGGATGACAAATCTATTTCATCTTCGATTGTTCAATGCAAGGTGTACTTGATAAAACATGTTTATTTTTCTTTCCTTAAGCCAGGCTTTTCAAAGATTAAAATCTATCAATTTCGTATATTGAGCTTAAACCATTTCACTATAGGTTCGATTCTTGAAAACTATACTTTTAGTGTCATGTTTTACACACACACACATATATATATATATATATATATATATAGTAACAATATTTACAAATAAATATTAAGTTACTTTGTTGTATTGTGCGGGGCTTAATAAAAATGATAACACAGGTATCTTAGGAAAATATAAGTATATTTATTTGTCAATGAGGGTGGTGGTCCGAGAGGCTTTGTGCACAGGGAACTAGACGATTGATTCTCTCCGAGGTTCGATCGTCAACTGACTGTCTTTTGATTTTCAATTGTTATTATATAACGATTTTGTCGCCACTTGGACGACCTCATTGAGATTGCACTCGGTGACAGCTTGAACTTTATTTGACACTTCCAAAATCTGTCCATCTTTTCCTGGCATGACACAACTGCACCTGGCAATATGATCTTTAACCTTTCCGACATCTCTGTTTTCTTCTGACATCACTGTTTAAGTGATTCTTGCAGGTGCATCCCTTTTTTTGTCGGAAGAAACTTATCTTTTGACAATCGATCATATGTTGCAGGTGTTTGTCTGGTTGTGAGTTTTTTATTTTATTTTCAAATAACTTTTTGGTCATCCGGCAATTATCTTATCAACTGACAATCGCCAGGTTTATCTGTTTTATCAACAACCTCCGTGCACCGACTCGGATATGTAATAACTTTATATATGCCTACGTTTCAAGCTTATGCTCTCATCTGTGTAGGAAGTGACAATTTCAGATGGTCACAGGTTGCGGACCCAGTTCAGTCAACCAAGACTCTGCACGCTTTCGCTCTATCCCCATGCTCATCGGAAATTATCACGTGATAATTTCCAAAAGTAAGTTCTATTTATGCCTAAATACAGCGGGCAGTAAACAGCAAATAATCTAAAGGGTACGACGAGCGGTATCGGAACCTTGCTTATAGCTAAGTGACAGTAATCAAACGCAGTTAATACTATTGATCAATGTTAGTACTCCCATAGTGACTCTTGTTCTCGAATATATATATATACAGGGTGGGCCAAAATAAGGGTCCTATCTTTAAATTTGAATAACTTGAATTTGAATAACTTCCACAAAATAAAAGTTAAACTCACCAAACTTTATGTGTGTGTAGACTGACCCTTCCAAGATTTTTTGAAATAAACAAAACAAATTTTAGCCGAAAAACACTTCTTAAAACTTACAAAAACTAAAGTATTGTTTTTTACACTGTTTTGAGTTTTTTAAGCAAAAATAATGTTTTCTAAATGAGGGTACGTTCCTTAGGGCTAATACGGCTCATGCTTGCTTCGGAAGGGGTCCTTTACTTATTCTAAAAAAAAAAAAAAAAAAAAAATCAATAAATAAAAAAGTTATGAATTTTTAAAAATAGGACCCTTATTTTTGCCCACCCTGTATATATATATATGTGTATATATATATATATATATATATATATAAAATTATAAAATGAAATAATAAAATAAGGTGTCGATCAAATTTTATTATAATTCAAAGTTCAAGCAAAGTATCTTAACGTCCTTAGCTCATGAGTTTTCAAAGATAATTCTTCTCCTCAGAGGACCATTACCGTAGTGGTATTACTACCGGTAATAAGATTATACATAAAAATATATAACATCAAATATATCAACCCAAAAACATACTTTTTTGTTGAATCTATACAATCCATCCAAGGTTGACTGAAGATTGATCCAGGTAATGAGTGACAGTCCAAATACGAGGAATTGAAAGAACTGAAAAAGTTGTCCAATCGTGAGATGCGTCAGCAATCGATGAAGTGAAAAGTATCCAATGTTTAAGTTGATTATTACAGCGATAAATAAATCAAATCAAATAGTATAAAAAGTTCAATAAACTCACTCCAAATTCCGAAAACTTGATCTGCGCAGTACAGATCAAAACAAAGTTCACTAGTAAATGGAGAATCCGTTAAATTAGAATGGAACAAAATTAAAACTGAATTGAGTCAACAACCTCCGTCATCACTTCCTCTGAGCCGAATAAAAATAATCAAATTCTGAAAGTATTCGCTCTCCCGCGAGCCAAATCAAAAAGGACTCTTATTCGACGAATGGAAGGCGAAACTAAAAATGCTAAATGTCTACCTCTCCGAACGACGTTATCAAAGCGGAAGTTACAAGTCCATTTTATTAGTTTTGGGGTCACCATTTATCAAGGACAAGTGTCACTGAGATGGACAGTACTATGGTAGTACTAACGTTGATCAATAGTATGAACTGTTTGATTATTTTTGGAATGGTCCATGACAAGAATTGTTGACATTGGATTTCAAAACAAAGTTGTAACCATCAAGGAAGCAATTTCATGGTAATGTGTTCCACAGGTGGAACACATTACCTCTCTGGAAATTCCACCTGACATTAGGCACATGGAAGGAGAAACGTAAGTGTTTTTTTTTTTTCTGTTGTAGTAGCAATAAGAGTTCTTTCTGTGAATGTTTTACAAGAAAGAACTAAAAATTGAAGCTCGGTCAAACACCTTAAATGGAAATGATGAACTAGCAGCATCTCTTCTGTGAAAACGGGGCTCGAGGGACGAGAAAAGATCATTCTCTTTAGGTTTCAAAGTCGATTTTGTACTCTGTCAAAGCAGGAAAGAGTGCTCTCTGCGGCACCTCCCCACATCTGGCAACAGTACCTCCCCACATCTTTAGACTTATATGATTCTTATATAGGTAGAGGATTACATCTGGAGCGATAGAATGATTCAACCATTTTATCGGCGACCTTAGCAACAGATTAGATATCCGGTTTCCATTTTAGATCTGGAGTGAAAGTCAGTCCTAGGAGCTTATCCAAACATGAGTCTTCGTTCGAAAGGAGCCATTCATTTTCAACTGGGACGAAGCAATTATCCAGGCGTTGGTGGTGAAAGAATGTTTTACCCTATCTAAAGGAGATGACTCAAAGGGAGACAACTCAAACATTTAGACGAAATCAAAATGGTTTTCTCAAAAACGGATCAACATCTGCACAAATCTTAATGGTTCACAGGATTCTGGAAGGAGTAGTTGAAATGAATTATAAGGCAGTCTTATTGTCTGTGGATTTCGACTCGATTCACAGAGGTAAGATGAGTAAAATTCTTCTGTCCTATGGTATTCCAGTTAAGACTGTTGATGCAATAATGATCTTGGACAGTGGAACCCAGTCTATGGTACGATAACCGGAAGGAGACACCAAATTCTTTGAGGTCACTGCTGGTATTCTTCGGGGTGATACTATAGCTCCATAGCTATTCATAATCTGTCTTGATTACATCTTCCATATGCCACTTTTTACCCCTTTCCTGCGCCACGTGCTCTGTCTGAAGAGAGGGAATCGGAGAGATCTTGATCACCAATGCTTTTCAAAGTGCAGCCATAGACGGTTGTGTCGTTTGAATAAATGTTAATGAATGATCGCAGGATATTATCTAGCAGATCATTAATGAAGATCCGGGGGGGGGGGGTTATCCGCAGAATAGATCTTTGAGACGCGCCCAATAACCTCCTCTCTTCCCTCCCCTCCCCCCCCCCCGGTTGGGAAATTCATCTAAATTTACTTTCACTAGATACATAACCCTCACTTCTCTTATTTTGTCCTTTAGTCCTCACATCCCATGAGCAATGTTTTTGACAAAGGGGGAAGAATTGCTGTTTTCTTGGTCGGAATCTATCCATCTAACACTTATTGTTGACTAGTTTTTGACCTTGTAGTAGTTTCTTTTTTTTTTCTTTATTATAGCTCCTTACATCAAGTGGCTTCATGCCTTGTCTGGAGCGATTTCTATTTTTTTTTTTTTTTTTTTAAATTAAAAAAAAAAAAAAATGTAATTTTATTTACCATTGGCCACTAGCACCACTGGAACTTATTTTAACAGCATACCAACCGTTATGGTCATTTAATGCTGGGAACCATTTTTCTAAACAAATGTCTTTCTTTTTTTACTTTAGCAAGCGAATAGTTAGTACATTTTCTGATAATTTCTATTTAATTCATGAGGGGGTTCATACCTTCCCCTTTCCAAAATCTCCTGCTGGATTTTATTCTTCTACTCTACTTATGTTTTAAAACCAACTTTATAGATCCGTTTTCTTGCTCATTTAATTGGTCCGTGTTGTGATAAAGGATATTACATAATTTCCCGATTTAGCCGTCTACTCTTAACCTAATCTAATCTATGAAACAATTTTGAAGAGCAATAACCTTTATTTTCTTATTGAACGTTTGGTTTAATTTTTTTTTTTTTTTTTTTTTTTTTTTTTTTTTTTTTTACATGGGTCACCCCAAACAAGGCAGGACGCCACTGTAAACGTAAGGGGCTACTGAGAAAAAAGGAAAAGGGGGGGGGGGGGGAGGATTGGTGGTTCAGCTTAAATTGGGATCTGAGCAGCGAGATGTCTGTTTACATTAGTTTTAAATTTCTGCATGTCAGTACTGTCGGGGAAACAGGGGGCAGGGAGGGAGTTCCAGAGGCCAGCAGCACGAGGAAAGAAGCTATTTGAGTAGAATGCTCTCCGGCATCTGGGGACCTGTAGTAAAGAGAGACCATTGGTTGTTTTTTGTTTTGTTTTTTTTTTGTTTTTTTTTTTTTCATCCAAATCTGTGAAAACCATTAAAGTTTGTCTGTTTGCACACATATAGAAACATGTGATTGGTTGACAAAAAAAGGAATAGGCAGAGTACACATTACTAAGGCAGTGCTTTTTACGATGTCAATACCAGAGTTCGAATCTCATGTAAGTCTACAGGATTTTTTTTTTTTTTTTTTTTTTTTTTTTTTTTTTTTTTTTTTGAGAGCTGGCAATTAGTTGAAGCTGAGTGTCCTTCGGGGCGAGGCGGATCCATTTGGGGCTCTTAGCCAAAGGATTGTGTGGGACTTATATTTTATTTCACCGTCATAGAGAAATCTTATTTGCAAGTCTGCCATTCAACTTTGGAACATGAGTATCTTTTCTAACATCCAACAAATAAATTTGTTGCTTGTTGATAAACTGGACTCATGGTTTTTACTTGGAATTAGGGGTCTTTGTTGCATCACTGAGTGAGATTGTACAAGAACCTTTTGACCGGCACGTGTGGAGACGACCACGGCCAGTGCAGTAAACGCACGCAATACATGTTCACACTGGTATGTGTTGGATGGCTCTTAGAAATTGACTTCTAAACTAACTTTCTTTTTTTTTTTTTTTTTTTTTTCTTTTTTTTTACCTTTTTGGCTCTATATTTAGGATCTATTTTATGGTAAGGAATCTAACGAGAGACTATTGAGTTTCGATATTTCGATACTGTGACTCGTAGCCTATCAAACGAATCTGGCGGCAGCCAAACAGTGATTAAACAGTTTTGTAAGGATAGGAGCTAGTTCCAGCTGTTGATTCTTAAGCACAATACCTGGAATATTCTCAGGTCCAGTTGGCTTGCTGGCATCAAGATTCGTAATGGGTTTGACAACTTCCAGGACAGATATATGGATGTTGTTTAGAGTATTTTTAATCGAGGATAAATTCTGGGAGTAAGTGGCCCTGGTCGTATTGGGTGAAATTTGATGCAAAGTTCTTTACAGTTTAATTTATCGGATGCTGAGATCACATCAGTTCCATTAATGAGTTTGAAATAGATATCCTACATCTGTTCAGTACCCTGTTTGTTATTCTCCGAAACTCGGGGTAACCAAGCCTGTGCTCGGCAACCCTGGATTTAACAAATTGGGCATCGGACTCTTTCGTGTTTTCTATAATTCTTTTACGACAGTTGTGCAACAGTTTTAAAATGAGGCTTTGGTTTCAGGGCAATCGAGATGGTCGTTTCTGTAAGCAATGGCGACCGTACACGCGAGATATACCATGGATGGCTGTTTGGTCTCTGTTTGAATCTTTCTGAAAGTATAAAACTCGCAAAACCAGCGATTAACCAATCTGATATATCGGGGGCGACACGCGACATATTTTTTCAGAAAATGGGCTGCAAAAGAATTTGAGATGAAAGATCTGAAGCTGTCCCAATCAGCCCTTGAGTATCGATACTCCATGATGGTAGGGGACATCCAAGGTTTTCCTGAACTTAGATTTGATCTTAATTGAGATCAACGAGTGATTCGAGGAGATAGAGCAGTAAATGTGCACGGTTCAGGGCAAGTTGTCGGTAAAAGGTCAGAAAGGCTTGCAACATGTCGACCAGCATCGGATACGCGAGTGGATTTGTCCATCCGCGTTGACTCGTATGTAAGGTAAAAATAATACCTTTCTTGTTAGTGGACTAGCCATTCTATATTGGTGACATTAAGTCGGCAGACATGAATGTTAATGAAAAGGTGAACACAGGATCGTGTCAATTTTTCTGATATTCGCTTGATTGCTGTAACTGCGATAAGGGCAAAATGAAACGGGTGCTGAGGAAGTGCAACAAGGAAATGCAACAAGGAAATGCAAGTAGAATAATTTAAGCTGGTGATGTTCTTTACCAACAGAATTTACGCCTAAGGACAGTTTTCTATGCTGATCTTGATGGTCAGGTTTTGAAATTATGTTAGAATAGCCTTGAATCTTGTTTAAATTCTTGATGGAAATTGACGGACCAATGCCTGTTTCACACACAAAATCTGGTCACGTGGATTTCAACCTATGGAAGGTTGGAATTCCAATCCCTAATGTTGGCAAAGGAAGCCAAATAGTAGGCATCTATATTAAGAGTTGGAATTACACTTGTTTTTCGTGTCAGCTTGGAAGAGGTCAGTAGAGGAGTTAAGAACGGAAGCGCAGAGAGAATGTGGAAGCCGATTATCTTTGAACCATTGAAGAAAGAAAAGCCATGACGGTTCCACTAATATGGCATAGTTTCCCCAGAGGAAACTGCTTGATGCTTCAGACTCCGTTCACTAAATGGCAATACAGCAGATGCAGTATTTTGAACCTGGACAGCCTCCTTGCAAGTTACTCCAAGGTTCGGTTCCTTGGACTATTAGGTGGATAACATCAGCCCGGGTAAAATGTTTACCTTCAGTATCTTTTTTAGTAATGGCATGACGACAAAGATGCAAAGAAAATTACTCAAATCATCTCCACATACGCTCACACTGAATAACAGCCGACTCAGGGAACCTCATTTTATCCCCCCCCCCCCACTCGTCAAAAGCATCGCTCATAGAAAGTGAGGACAAAAGGGCATAGTAATAGTAGAAATATATCTCTGGCTAGGTCTTTTCTCTCGAATCCATCCTCTCATGTTTTCCTTGGCCTTCCCATGCCAACCGACCCTGCTACTTCAACTGTTCTAAATCTACTAACCCAAAAATTCTCATTCATTCTTTTAATGTGACCAAACCATCAAAGTCTTCTGTTCTGCACACGTCTCCCTGTACTGTCCAGATTCAATCTTCCTCTGAGGTCATCAGATCTAAGCTTGTCTTTAAGACTAGCATTACACATCCATCGTTCATTCTCATATTATTGGTCCCCTGATTTATAAAATCGGGGGACTTATGTTTTGAGGCATGTCCGTCCGTCCAGATTTTTCTCCGCAACCATCCATTGAATTTCTCTGAAATTTTGCATGAAGTTGTAACTTTGGTCAGGTTAGAAAGTGACATTCTCCGATATTTGAAAAAAAATCTGGTTAGGCCCCCGAAATGGCAAAAAATGACATTTTTTGCCCCATAACTTTTCATCCATCCATTTAATTTCTCTGAAACTTGGCCCAAATGTGGAGGCAATTATTCCTAATAGAAAATAAGTATCGCTGACCTTGGAAAAAAATCTGGTTCGCGCCCCCAGAGGGTCAAAAGCCCCCAAAATGGCAAAAATTACCCTTTTCTCCCATAACGTTTGATCCATCCATTCAATTTTTCTGAAACTTGGCCAAAATGTAGAGGCAATTGTTCTGGATATAAAATGAGCATCCTTGACCTCAAAAAATTCTGGTTCGCGCCCCCAGGGGGTTAAAGGAGTCAAAAATCGACTCTCATACAGAGGGGGACCACGCACGCGCGGATTGTTTCTCTCCATACAACACATGTCCTCAACCCTCACTGGCCAGGTTTCACTTCCATACATCACCACGCTTATACACTTATTGATAGACTTTTCCCTTGGTCAACAGTAGTAATGCTCTGTTGGCTAATAATATATAGATTAACGTAAGCAAATATTTTGAGAGGAGACTAGGGGTCCTGGAGGGTCTTAACAGAACAAGGTACAAGAGTTTTTACAGTTTTGCACGGACGTAAAATATGACCTTTTGTTTAACAACCCATAATAACAAGTTTTAATTTCTTTTTCTGTCCGATTAACAGTCCTGTCATAACATGTTTTAGCAGTAATATAAAGTACACTACAGCCATTCCCTCCTTGCACTAATAACACATAAGAGTCCATAAAAACATTTGAGTTGGTTGGTTAAACTCTTTCTTTGGTCGACAATGGTAATGCTATGCTGGTTAGTAATACTGAAGTTCTCTGAACTTCCTCTATCCACTTCTAACTCTTGCTATTACACCAGCGCATCTGAAAATATAATTAAACTAGAAGCCTATTTCATTTGTGTAGTTGATCAAAATTTCAATTGCAGAAATGAATTTTTTTTTTTTTTTTTACTTTAAAATTTTTTCTTTTTCTTTAAATTTAAAAAAAAAAAAAAAATTGTTTTTTATGACCAAAGCACGTTTATCAATTAACTTATAAACAACTACAAAATCATAGCAAGACACATGGGAGAACCAGCAAAATTGCATTTTGATGAGGTTTCCTGTGTTCACAGGAAGGTTTGCCCTTTACATCCATGTTCCTGACCCTTTACACCCATGTTCCTGACCCTTTACACCCATGTTCCTGACCCGTTACACCCATGTTCCTGACCCGTTACACCCATGTTCCTGACCCGTTACACCCATGTTCCTGACCCGTTACACCCATGTTCCTGACCCGTTACACCCATGTTCCTGACCCGTTACACCCATGTTCCTGACCCGTTACACCCATGTTCCTGACCCGTTACACCCATGTTCCTGACCATGTTAAGTTGCCAATTTAGAAAAGTCGTAAGTAAAAATCTGTCGAATTTTTATCCAGTGTTCAATGAATCCTTTAAAATATTACATAACTGAAGGTATGACAATTACAAATTGCAGCCGTGTACTGACTTGGTTCTCGTCTGACGTGTGTTGATAGTGACTGATGATGAGCGTACTTCCAGTCCGATATCTTGGATTTGAAGCGTACTGGTCAATCTATAAAGTATTCTTAAATAACTAACAATTGGTCTTAGGGTTACATAGTTTGTTATAGTTCTTCAGAAAACCATGAATAATTTTTTTTTTTTTTGTTTTTTTTTAAGTTTCTCATGGAGAGGTGCGCCCCTAACAGTCTTGATGCGTCAATCTTTGAAGTCCCAGAGTAAATCGGTAGAGCAAGACAGAGGGGGGGGGGGGGGTTATTACCCACTCTTTTCCGGCTCTGACGTCACCCCCAATTTGGTTGTGAAAAGGGGCAAACAACTCGTCCTGCTCCCCAATTACAGTATTCAACAATAGATATTTTGCCATTAAATGACTCTAAAAAAAAAAAAAAAATTTTTTTTGAAGTTTTGGTTTGCTATGAAACTAAATCTAAATTGGGGAAATACTTAAAAAAAAAAAAAAATTTTTTAAATGTTGGTTTGCTATGAAACTAGATCTAAATTGGGGAAATACTTCAAAAAAAAAAAAAAATTTTTTTAAATGTTGGTTTGCTATGAAACTAGATCTAAATTGGGGAAATACTTCAAAAAAAAAAAAAAAAATTTTTTGAAGTTTTGGTTTGCTATGAAACTAAATCTAAATTGGGGAAATACTTTTTTAAAAAATACAAAAAAAAATTAAAACTAGTTCTTTATCTGGCATTAATTATAATGCAATTAATTATAATGCAATTAATTAGTTATCTTGAGATTAATACTTATGAATGATTAACATTTGAAGAGACCAACTTAAAACCAGTTTCTAATCTGATAAACATGTAATGGGATTTGTTTAATTTGCAATTGTATGACTTAATGCCTTTAAATGTTGCAAATCAGTAAAATTTGCTGTGAGAAGATTCAACCACTTAATTAAATCTAAAATCAACATCAGCTTTTGTTTGGATAAACATTTTCCACATTTGAGTAGGTATCACGAACCAGCCAACTTTAGAGTGTGAAAACTGGTAAGTCTTGTTAAATTCTCTTCAATTCCAACTTGCGGTATCTTTATTTTGGGGTTATTTTGATAAAATTCAAATGTAAACAAAATTAAATCTTTTTTCCCCCTTTATAAATGTACAATTCTTTCTCTTGCATTAATTTTTTTTTTTTTTTTCCCGGGCCACTTCAAGTTGGGTTACTATTTTTGGTGACTGACAATTGAAATTTGGTGTACATGATATTGTGTATAAAAATAGTCCCATCTTGAAGGATCACTCGTCAATTTAAATTTGCGATATCTCGTTTATTTTGATAAAATTGAACCTTTTTTCTTTGTGGAAAAAGTGTTGACGTTTCTCAAATTTGTGCGCACAATATTGTGTATTTCTATGAAGAGTTACTCTTCAATATGGTGGGATTAGGGTTTTAAGTTGTCTTTCACAAAAAAATCTAAATTGAAACCTTTTAATGAATAAATTACTGTGGAAATTTTTATGCAATTATCAAATTGTTTTTGTCTGTTTTTACATGGTCCAAATCTGAGGGGTTTTTTTTTTTTTTGGGGGGGTTTTTTTTTTCCTTTTGGGTTTTTTATTTTTTTTATTTGATTCACTATTAAAAGTAAAATCAAGCTTGATCTCGATGTAAGGTATTAAAAAATGAATCTCATGTGAAAAATCAAAGTTGCACTTTCGTGTCATTTTCATTTACCACAAGATGACATATTTGTAAGGATTTTCCACTTGCTCCATGTCTGCGTGTTTAGTTATACACTGGAAATCACATTTTCTAATTTACTAACAAACATTGATCGGTCATAATTCGGTGGCTAATTGAGTTACTAGAATAAAGTGTGTACGATTGTTTTGCAAAGATCCATGTGCCCATGAACGAGTCAATAAAACATTTAGCCAAAATAATGGTGAATGGGTGGGACTTAGCTGATTGTCGGGTTGGTCTAGTGTATTTTACGTCTTAACAAATTTGCATTCAAAATGGTGAATTCGCCTTCTGATATCTTCAACTCCTCCGCTATCTCAGACAACTTCAATTTATGATTGGCCAAAACAAGTTGTTACATACTTTGTAATGTCGGCGTCGTAGAACTTTCGTTCGTTGATCCGAAACTGGAGCGATGTGCCGTTACTACCATTCGCGTTCCATTGTGTCGCCGCTTGCAGCTATTTGTACTAACCTTAATCGTTGTCGCGACTATTCGTACTACCTTGTTGTCTGTAGCTTGATACTGTGTCACCTGCTATCCTCTGTCGCTGCCACTGTTAGCCTTCGCCGCCGTCATAATCTTCGTTTCTTATGATCTTGGCGGTTTCTTCGTGGGCTGAAATCAATCTTTTTCTTCAATAAAGTACAACAAAGCTTTTACTGTTTTTTTTTTGTTTTTTTTTTTTAATTCGAGCCATTTTTTTTTTTGTTTTTTTATTTACTAGCTAATAGACGACAATGAGCGATCGTTGTTTGAGAGAGAGAACGCTAGTAATTTCTTAACTATTTAATCGCTTGTACAGGGAGGGAAATTGGAGATTCATCCTGTGACTCTTTATATTGGGATTCAAATCCCTTCAGCTTGTAACAGCTACATTTTATCGTTCGATGTTCTTTCGTTGGTTTCCAGGCGAGAACTGATGAAATCTCAATTTAGTTTTCTCACAGCGAAAAACTCTGATGTTACGAAACCTCGTGATCACGCCAGATGTGACCCAAACTCTTGAACCCGAGGTCACGTCACTGTCTCCGCAAACCGTGGGAAACACATCGCCCAGCTTTGCACGGGATGACTCCGCTAAAAATCGCGTAAGTCAAACCCGATCTCCAATAGATACGTCCATCCTTATAGCCATTATCCAACAGTTTGAATCTTTTCCAGAACTGTCGAATTTGGGTTCTTTGAGCATTTGTCATAACTTGTCTGTACCGATTGTTTAAAATCAGCGTACCATTTCTTAACCATTGTGTTCAACAGAACAGTCCGACTAACCGATTGTTTAAAATCAGCGTACCATTTCTTAACCATTGTGTTCAACAGAACAGTCCGACTAACCGATTGTTTAAAATCAGCGTACCATTTCTTAACCATTGTGTTCAACAGAACAGTCCGACTAACCGATTGTTTAAAATCAGCGTACCATTTCTTAACCATTGTGTTCAACAGAACAGTCCGACTAACCGATTGTTTAAAATCAGCGTACCATTTCTTAACCATTGTGTTCAACAGAACAGTCCGACTAACCGATTGTTTAAAATCAGCGTACCATTTCTTAACCATTGTGTTCAACAGAACAGTCCGACTAACCGATTGTTTAAAATCAGCGTACCATTTCTTAATCATTGTGTTCAACAGAACAGTCCGACTAACCGATTGTTTAAAATCAGCGTACCATTTCTTAACCATTGTGTTCAACAGAACAGTCCGACTAACCGATTGTTTAAAATCAGCGTACCATTTCTTAACCATTGTGTTCAACAGAACAGTCCGACTAACCGATTGTTTAAAATCAGCGTACCATTTCTTAACCATTGTGTTCAACAGAACAGTCCGACTAACCCTTACGCCTTCGCTTTGCTTGAACAGTATAGTTTCCCATCAGAAAGCAATGAACAAACGAAATTCAACTTTTTCCATTGTTTTGAAAGTTTGAAACCGTAGCTTCACTTGACTAATTTGTAAAGTAATAATCGGATTTGGCTCAAATTTTGACACTTGTCATTTGAAGGTTAGTATTTTATAAAAATCATGGATTTTTTTTATTATTAGTGGCGCCATCTATGTAAAGACTGGGACTTATCGAGTGCTGTGTTATGAATCAAAGGAAACATCTGTCTGATTTCTTTTTCTTCTCCATTTTGTGTTTAATTGCCGTTTGTTTTTTCTCCAACGCATAATCGTGGCATTATTTATTAATTTTTTTTTTTTTTTTTTTTTTCTAATTAGTCATCATATTCGGTTTAACGTCTGTTTTACATGCTGGCAAACGTTGAACAGCTTTAAGAAATTGACTTCCAAAGTAACCTATCTCTGGTCAGGTCTTATTTCTCCCTCCTTTTTTTTTTTTTTTTTTTTTTTTTTTTTTTTTTTTAGGTATATTATCACTTCCTCCCATGTTTTTTTTTTTTGTTTTTTTTTTTTGTCTTCCACATTTCACAGCAGATACAAGAGTTTACTGTTTTCATCTGCATTCTTCAAGTTGACTGGTATTTCGGGATACCTTTAATAAAAATTAAACTTCTTAAAAGCGGTTCTTCAGACATCAATTCGGAATACCAGTCGACTAGAAGAATGAAAGTAACAATCGGGCAGTAGAAGTAGGTCTTTCATTGTGTACTTGTTTGCGATTATTTGCATATGCATTAAATACGATAAACAAGTGGAATGCAGCATATTCTGCATATACCTGACAAAATATTGTGGCTGAGATTAGGAGACTTTTAAGTAAGCCGCCCTATATATATATATATATATATATATATATATATATATATATATATATATACTAAAGTACCTGTTCTGTTAATAGAAATGTCGAAATGTACCTTTTTTTTTTTTTTTTTTTCTTTTCAGCAAATCAATCGAGCGTTGCTCACAAAAGTCCACATTTTTCTATCGCAATAAAATATGTTTACATTTAAACAGTGACCGAGTTACATCGCCTGTTTCTTCTGATATTGTTTCGTTGAATAGCCTGATCTGATAGCACCAGGACGTCTGAAGATACCGACTTCCCGACTTAAAATGCACCAAACATTGATGTTATTGTTTTTATCCTTTCCCTTTGCAAAACTCAATCATGTTCTGCAAAGCCAAAAACAAAAACCATTTTCCTCTATAAAACAACCAAACCAAATTCCATGACTAAATATTTAAAGATATAAAGAACTCCAAACTTAAAGCTTTACCAAAATGACTGGATTCGACCTTAAATAACCTGAAAAGGGGTTTGATATGCCGTAAAACAAAACAATCGTTTAATGTATTTTGGGTGTGAGTGAAACTATGGAGGGGGTGGGGGGGGGGTCCTTTTTTTTTCTTTTTTTTTTTTTTTTTTCTTTTTTTTTTTTTTCTTCTCTTTCTTCAGGTTTTATATTGTCCCTACCCGGTGTTGCACGGAAGTGTTAATTTTCATCTTTGTTTTGTTCAGTTTATATACTAAAGTCTGGAATAGTGGATAAACATGAAAACAGACTAATAAAAATAAGGTCAGACTCATCACTAAAGCAGAACCAAGATGTTTCCGTCGATTTCTACTGTGAACCTGCATGAGTGCATTTACTGCACTATTCGCAATTGTGCTGGTCCTAAGTTGTCGTTCGACTCGGTCAGTGTTGCAAAAAAGAATTCTCATCCCAAGTAAAACCATGAGTACTGTTTATAACAGGGGCGGGCAACCTCCGGCCCCCAGGGCCACATCCGGCTTGCCACTCTGCTATGCTTTATTATTGTAATACGTCCCGCGGACCTCCCAGTAAAACCTCCAAGTAAATGTACGTTTCAATTAAGATTTACAGTGAGATAAAAATGTATGAATATCAGCGAGCGATGATGCATGTATATTTAATTTTTCTTTAACTATTAAGAGATAAAAATAGAGAAAGAAAGAGAGGCAAAGAGGAAACGTGAGACGAGTAAAGGGCATGAAATATAGAACCTATGTGAGGCGTGTCAAAACAAATGCTGGATCAACTTGCTACTTCCCCGTCATTATTTTTTTATGATTCCAAAATGGCTCTTCGTCGGCGCCTTTTATATAGCTTATTTTTGGCAGAGATAGAGGTTCTCGGGTCTAGTTGATGGCATTTTAATTTCAGTTTACCATATACCTTAATTTTCCAGAAAACCTTAAAAATGACCATTGTATTGAGGCATAGCCTTTATAAAAGTAGTGACCTTCCATGAGAAATGCCAGTATACTGAAATCATATGCCCTTAATAGGGTTAAGATGAAAATTCATATACACTAAATGTACAAAAGCAAGGAAATTCCCAAATTTGTACACTTTTATTGTCATTAAGGGTATGCGAGCACAACAAGGCTATATATTTTACTGGTAGGAATTTTTCTTCAGCGCACCTCACACACTTCATCCACTCATGCATAGATTTATACTGTAGTGATGTGATAATGAAATGGTTTGGTTGATATGTAGTCATACTCTTAATTAATGACTATGAAAGTGTAAAAATTTAGGAATTTTCTTGCTTTTGTACATTTAGTTAGCTTTTCTTAACTCTCTCATGCACAATTTATGATAATTATTCAGTCAGATGGGGCCTTTGACTGGGTGAACAATCAACAACCCTTTTACTCCTAACTTAGGCATTGTGTCGTTGACAGTGGTCGTATCGATCCAGAGTGATTCCATGGGACATCACACAACAGGGAATTATTTAGGTCAAAGTTATATGCGGATAAAGGGGTGTGCACTCCTCCAGGTGATGCACCAACTCTAACTAATCGGATCCATCTCCAGCGACATCCACTTGGATCCTCCAGACATAGGGTTCTTAGAAACAATCCAGTTCCTTTCACTCCCTACCGACCCGGTCACCACCATCGGTGACTGTGCCCCTCCATCATAGGGCAATATCTCCAGTCTACACCGAACTAAAATCTATTTGCTTCCCATCACTCAGCCCTGCTTTCCAGGTGCTGTTCCCGTTCAATCTCAACACAGTCTTGACACAGGTTCGTTATTCAAACCTCACCCCCGTATTTCAAACCCTGCATATGAACAAATTCTATATGGACTTGGTGTAATATCATTACTAACTCAATGGCCCAATCCATATGTTATCAATCTTTATCATTTCATTCATTATATCTGTAGACTCTAAAGGCCTCTCACACACACACACCCGTAATGTAAAAATGTAAATAATGCAGGTATTTCTGATTCAAACTGTTCGTTTTGGTTTTTTTTACTGGCTAAAACAATATATGGTAACTTTCCATTTTATTTTAAAGATTATTTCATTTTATTAACTCTAAAACAAACAAAAAAAAGTAAAAAAAACACCCACACACGCAATTAAAAAAAAAAAAAAAAAAAAAAAAAGTTTTAATTCACATGCTTATCACCGGCCTCAAACGATGCATTCTTTTCTATAACATATCCTAACTTTTTTTTTTATGTTTTTTTTTTTTTTTTTTTTTTTTTTTTTTTTTTCATAAAAATCAAGACCAAAAATCAACATCTCAAAAACTAGTCGCCAGTGCAAGTACAACTTAAAACACTCGGTGCTTGTGCATATCAACCCTGACATTGAAATATTTAAAGAATGAATAAACTTTATTATGTACTTACGTGTTAGCTGAAAATAAGATTGTGCAGAAAAAATTACGCAAATTCATCCAGTAGTTATTAAATTATAAGAAAAAGAAAAAAAATGAGTTTACGTACATTTTGACATTTTTGTAAACAATGGAGACCCCGAAATCGTGAAAATATGAGTTATCGTCCTTGACCACTGGAAAATCTAAGATACAAAATGGTGGAAATATCTACCGAGTGATAAAATCGTCTTTTATTTATAATTAAATAAATACTGGATGAATTAGCATAATTTTTGGTGTAGTCTTTTTTTTTCATCTACCACGTAAGTACATAAAAAAGTTTATACATTTCTTTAGCTATTTTATTTTTAAGAGCGGTCTAACATGTCAGGGTTGATAAGCATAAGCACCAAACACTCACTAAAACATCAGTTTATGGCGAACACAAACAAAAATTCTTTTTTTCATTCCTTAGCTTTATAAA
>OY744542.1:51794273-51939273 GCA_963556195.1 Sepiola atlantica
CTGACGCTGTCACGCTCTACTCGTCATGTCGGTAAAATGGACACTCGCGTATCTGAGGCAATGGCTGAATCCTTAGATAGTGACCTCTAGTATGTAGTGGAATGGGGTCATGAATGGATGGTAACTTTTAATGTTGCTAAGACAAAGCTCCTTTCCTTCAACTACAAGAAACTTCAACCACCGAATGCTATGGCAAATAACACCCTACCTGAGAGTCCAATGTTCAAACCCCTCGGCCTAACATTCACAGGTAACATGAATTGGATCAAATACATAGAAGACATTGCCAAGGCTGCTGCGAAGAAAGTGTGCTCCCTCTACCAAACTAGAAAACTTCTCAATATCCTATATCTCCACAAGGTCACCATCCGCCCACGCATGGAGTATTGTCACATCTGGGCTGATGCACCAACCACTAGTCTGCCCCCCCCCCCCAAAAAAAAGAGTCTCTAATCTAATCGGTCCGTCACTATCCACCAAGCTCCAGCGCCTGTCCCATCGCCGCAATGTTGCATCCCTGTACTTGTTTTACAAGTACTTCAATGGAATGTGTTCCGATGAACTTGCTGTTCTGGTTCCCCCTTTACGTAAATACCCCGACAATCAGTTAAATCCCATCCATTCACTGTGGAGGTCCCCAGATGCCGGAGAGCTTCTTTTCTCGTGCTTCCGGCCTCTAGAACTCCCTTCCTGTTTCCCTGACTGTACCGACATGCAGAAATATAAATTTAATGTAAACAACCATCTCGCCGCACAACTCCCCCCCTTACGTCTCGGTGGCAGAATACCTTGTCTAGAGTGAACACAAATTAAATTTTTTTTTTAATTCTGTGTTTGATGTATCTCACACCGAATCTTGCTTTGGTCTGTACACATTACAAAAAAAAAAAAAAAGTAAAGGGAAACAACTCTATTAAAAATCACGAGTTATTTCCCTTGTCTTTCACAAAAACAAAAATCCGATTTGGATGACTTAAAATTAATGAACAAATTATTTTCACATAATTTGTTTATGAAGTTTTTGATTAGTACTTTTTAAAGTTATTTAGTTGTAAGTAACAACTGAATCTTTATTATAAAGAAACAGTGGTTCAATTGTAGTATAGACAGTTGGAATATGTTGCCTTTTCCCTCTAAATTAGTGTTCGTGTATTTTAGGTACGTGCAAAATCAATGGCCGATTCACAAAATGAAAAAACATTTTGACCCCCACTTCACTTAAAAATACACTAAAATTCAGGAAATCAACCAATTTTAATGAAATTTTCAATATTTATTAATCAACAATCACGGAATATAATGAAACCATTATTTTTTTAATCTTAGTGAAAATGTATTTTTTTTTAAAGAAAATACACCTTTACTAAAGTTATATTTTTATATATTAATAAAAAAATTTTTTTTTAAATGCATGATTTTTTAAATGTTGCTTATGTAAATAAAGCATCGTAGATGTTAACAAAAAATTTTTTCAAAATATTTCGTAAATATTACGAAAAAGGCCAGTAAATACCGTGTTAATAAAATCACTATAACTCGAAGAAAAATTAATTTTTTGAATTAGCGATATTATTATTGAATAAAGCATTGTTTAATCAATATTTTCACCAAAAAAATAATATAATTGAAAAAAATATTTCATGTGATTTTAATGAATAAAGTTTCTGGGGAAAATAAAAAATGCAACATAATTATATTTCCCTTTCATACATGAACGTGGCATCATCAGCGCAAGAAATTTTTTTATGATCTTGAAAATAAACCAAAAATTGACAAATTTGAGACCCAGGAACTTAACTAAAAAAAGAATTTTAAAAATTGGATAATTTCTACTAACCATTGACTTGGGGACGTATGGTAGGCCAGTTGTGTAATAAACAGGCGGGATTAGCTCACCACCCCCCCCCCCATACCGTCCTCAAAATTTTATTTTTTAGAGATTCAACAGTTTCGTTAATTTCACAATTTCGTCAATTATTTGGAAAGATAAAACGTAAGTTTGTCTTTGTTTTGTCATTTTTTTCATTAATAAATATTATTTAAAAAGTTTAAAACAATTATTTATTAATAAATAAATAGGATTCAAATGTGACATTTTCTTTCAAAATTGAATTCTATTTATTTATTAATTAATAATTTTTAATGTGTTAACTTTTTTTTTTTTCAATGAATATTGTCAGTGTAGTCATTGACTTTAATTTACTTTTTCACACTTAAAATTAAAAAATACTCTTAGCTTTATTTTAAAAGAATTAATGTAATTTATCGTTACGACACATGTAGGAAATTCTTACATGTGTCGTAACAATAAATTAGTTATTTATTCTTTAAGAATTTTAATTTAATTTAAAATTACATTAATTCTTAAAGAATAAATCGAGTAATGTAATTGTTCAAGATTTTAATCAATCATCATGTAAAATTAATTAATAACATGACGCAGTTCGTAACGTAAAAAATAAAAACTATTAGGGCAGTTTGAGCCTTCCATACTTTGAGATTTTGTAGCCGTTGGGTCTGTTTACATTTACAACACTGGCTTCGGACATGTTTTAGCTAACTTTCATTTTTTTTTTTTTTTTTTTTTTTTTTTTGATAATTAAACAATTTTTAGTAAAAAAAAAAGAGGTAAATTATTTTGTAATTCACTCTCTTAAGACTTTAATTTAATAATTATCTTTAAAACAGTTCCAGAAAACTGATATTTATTTTTCCAGCGATTTTTAAACATGTTTTATTGGATCTTCACTTTTAACGGATTTTACTCTGTTTTGATAACATTTTGCATTCTAATTTTTTTTTCACACGTAAATATACATTTGTTTCCTTTTAGATATTAACTTAATGCTTCTATCTTTCGAACACAATCAAAAGTTAAACGAAAACTACTTTTAAAAATTAAGAAAAGACACTTTTAAGAACGAGAGTCAGTACAAGCGGTGGCCATTTTTGCACTTACCTAGTGTATTTCTTGTCCTAAAATTTTTCATTTACTTTTTAAAATATTAAGAATGTAGTTTACACTCAATGTTTCTTAAGTCTTGTGGCGATATATTTTTTTCTTCACACCAAAAATATTTTAGAATTTTATATGCAAACAAAAAATCTTTGAACATTCTTTTTACACAAAAGTTACATTTTGTAAAAGCAAAAATATTTTGTTTAAAACCCACTGGTTGACAATAAAATAACACTTGAAAAAGAAAAGGTGGCTGTAATCGAAGAATTTTGAATTAAAAAAATTATGTATAAAAAATAAAAATATTATTTCAAGACCTGAAATACAATACCAATTAATTTTATCCAAAATTTGGCAAAATCCAAGCAAGATATTCTAACAGTCCTATAGTACAATTGAACTGAAATAGTATTACCCATTTCCTGTGGATATTGTTAGATGTCACTTGTAGCTCTAAGCAAAATTAGATGCATGAATCGATTATACCAAAGCTGAATTAATCAATGTTTGTTTCTCTACGGCTTTTTTTTTTTTTTTTTTTTTTTTTTTTACCTAATTTTTGGTATACCTAATTTTTGGTATACCTAATTTTTGGTATACCTAATTTTTGGTATACCTAATCTTTGGTATACCTAATCTTTGGTATACCTAATTTTTTATATTTTTTAAATTTTATTATAAAATGGTTGAAATTCCGCTAATTGACAATTCTCACCCATGGTCTCAAAAAAAAAAAAAAAAAAAAAAAAAAAAAAAATTACCGATCTGTTAACTATTATGCACTTTTACTTGCTTTATGCTTCAACCCCTTTTTTTGTTCCTCAACAAAATTAATATTTTCTTTTTCAGATTCGTTTGGTTGTCGAAGAAGGCTTGAACTTGCTTCCATATAAAAAATGTCAGGTCACTACACCAACAGGTCGAGGGCAATTTTTACTTCATAAAAGTTTTAAATAATCAAAAAAAATTTTTTTTAATCATAACATGGTTTAAAATGTTCAATTAAATGCTCTGGTTGTTTTGTTTTAGGATAGCACCTTTCATTACTTCTTGGTATATCGATCCTCCTTGGTAAAGATTTGAATTTTATGTTACAACATACAATTCGACTCTAGTGATGTTTCCAGTTTTAGTGAAAAGCTTTTTTTGTTTTTGTTTTTTGTAAATTCTAAATGCCAAACTTTATATCCTGTCTAAACAATAAGGAAATTATACATAAATGTTTAAATATTAAAATAAATAAAAATACAGCAGTATTTTTCTTGTAAATTATATAAATCTTTTTTATAATGTTCTTGGCATTTATTGAAAGAATTACGGCTTGTTTCCAGTGATCCCATAAGTTTTTCCCAGATTTTAATTTTCTGAAATTTAATAGTAAATGGGAATTGTCTGAAGGCAACCATAACGTGTGAGTTGAGAGCTGCAGACAAGGCACCCATTTTCCCAGTTAAGGAACCTTTCCAAGTTGAAGATGACGATGAAGAACCGTTTAAGGAAATCTTCATTGTCAATTTTGTTAGCCATCCTCTGCACGTTTTTTCATTCAGACGTTCTTCTTCATTCAGACGTTCTTCTTCATTCAGACGTTCTTCTTCATTCAGACATTCTTCTTCATTCAGACATTCTTCTTCATTCAGACGTTCTTCTTCATTCAGACGTTCTTCTTCATTCAGACGTTCTTCTTCATTCAGACGTTCTTCTTCATTCAGACGTTCTTCTTCATTCAGACGTTCTTCTTCATTCAGACGTTCTTCTTCATTCAGACGTTCTTCTTCATTCAGACGTTCTTCTTCACTCAGACGTTGTTCTTCACTCAGACGTTCTTCTTCACTCAGACGTTCTTCTTCACTCAGACGTTCTTCTTCACTCAGACGTTCTTCTTCACTCAGACGTTCTTCTTCACTCAGACGTTCTTCTTCATTCAGACGTTCTTCTTCACTCAGACGTTCTTCTTCACTCAGACGTTCTTCTTCACTCAGACGTTCTTCTTCACTCAGACGTTCTTCTTCACTCAGACGTTCTTCTTCACTCAGACGTTCTTCATTCAGACGTTCTTCATTCAGACGTTCTTCATTCAGACGTTCTTCTTCATTCAGACGTTCTTCTTCATTCAGACGTTCTTCATTCAGACGTTCTTCTTCATTCAGACGTTCTTCTTCATTCAGACGTTCTTCTTCATTCAGACGTTCTTCTTCATTCAGACGTTCTTCTTCACTCAGACGTTCTTCTTCACTCAGACGTTCTTCTTCACTCAGACGTTCTTCTTCACTCAGACGTTCTTCTTCACTCAGACGTTCTTCTTCACTCAGACGTTCTTCATTCAGACGTTCTTCATTCAGACGTTCTTCATTCAGACGTTCTTCATTCAGACGTTCTTCTTCATTCAGACGTTCTTCATTCAGACGTTCTTCATTCAGACGTTCTTCTTCATTCAGACGTTCTTCTTCATTCAGACGTTCTTCTTCATTCAGACGTTCTTCTTCACTCAGACGTTCTTCTTCACTCAGACGTTCTTCTTCATTCAGACGTTCTTCTTCATTCAGACGTTCTTCTTCATTCAGACGTTCTTCTTCATTCAGACGTTCTTCTTCACTCAGACGTTCTTCTTCACTCAGACGTTCTTCTTCACTCAGACGTTCTTCTTCACTCAGACGTTCTTCTTCACTCAGACGTTCTTCTTCACTCAGACGTTCTTCATTCAGACGTTCTTCTTCACTCAGACGTTCTTCATTCAGACGTTCTTCATTCAGACGTTCTTCATTCAGACGTTCTTCTTCATTCAGACGTTCTTCTTCATTCAGACGTTCTTCTTCATTCAGACGTTCTTCTTCATTCAGACGTTCTTCTTCATTCAGACGTTCTTCTTCATTCAGACGTTCTTCTTCATTCAGACGTTCTTCTTCATTCAGACGTTCTTCTTCATTCAGACGTTCTTCATTCAGACGTTGTTCTTCACTCAGACGTTGTTCTTCACTCAGACGTTCTTCTTCACTCAGACGTTCTTCTTCACTCAGACGTTCTTCTTCACTCAGACGTTCTTCTTCATTCAGACGTTCTTCATTCAGACGTTCTTCATTCAGACGTTCTTCATTCAGACGTTCTTCTTCATTCAGACGTTCTTCATTCAGACGTTCTTCATTCAGACGTTCTTCTTCATTCAGACGTTCTTCTTCATTCAGACGTTCTTCTTCATTCAGACGTTCTTCTTCATTCAGACGTTCTTCTTCATTCAGACGTTCTTCTTCACTCAGACGTTCTTCTTCACTCAGACGTTCTTCTTCACTCAGACGTTCTTCTTCACTCAGACGTTCTTCTTCACTCAGACGTTCTTCTTCACTCAGACGTTCTTCTTCACTCAGACGTTCTTCTTCACTCAGACGTTCTTCTTCACTCAGACGTTCTTCTTCACTCAGACGTTCTTCTTCACTCAGACGTTCTTCATTCAGACGTTCTTCATTCAGACGTTCTTCATTCAGACGTTCTTCTTCATTCAGACGTTCTTCATTCAGACGTTCTTCTTCATTCAGACGTTCTTCTTCATTCAGACGTTCTTCTTCATTCAGACGTTCTTCTTCACTCAGACGTTCTTCTTCACTCAGACGTTCTTCTTCATTCAGACGTTCTTCTTCATTCAGACGTTCTTCTTCATTCAGACGTTCTTCTTCATTCAGACGTTCTTCTTCACTCAGACGTTCTTCTTCACTCAGACGTTCTTCTTCACTCAGACGTTCTTCTTCACTCAGACGTTCTTCTTCACTCAGACGTTCTTCATTCAGACGTTCTTCTTCACTCAGACGTTCTTCATTCAGACGTTCTTCATTCAGACGTTCTTCTTCATTCAGACGTTCTTCTTCATTCAGACGTTCTTCTTCATTCAGACGTTCTTCTTCACTCAGACGTTCTTCTTCACTCAGACGTTCTTCTTCACTCAGACGTTCTTCATTCAGACGTTCTTCATTCAGACGTTCTTCATTCAGACGTTCTTCATTCAGACGTTCTTCATTCAGACGTTCTTCATTCAGACGTTCTTCATTCAGACGTTCTTCATTCAGACGTTCTTCATTCATTCAGACGTTCTTCATTCATTCAGACGTTCTTCATTCAGACGTTCTTCTTCATTCAGACGTTCTTCTTCATTCAGACGTTCTTCTTCATTCAGACGTTCTTCTTCATTCAGACGTTCTTCTTCATTCAGACGTTCTTCTTCATTCAGACGTTCTTCTTCATTCAGACGTTCTTCTTCATTCAGACGTTCTTCTTCATTCAGACGTTCTTCTTCATTCAGACGTTCTTCATTCAGACGTTCTTCTTCATTCAGACGTTCTTCTTCACTCAGACGTTCTTCTTCATTCAGACGTTCTTCTTCATTCAGACGTTCTTCTTCATTCAGACGTTCTTCTTCATTCAGACGTTCTTCTTCATTCAGACGTTCTTCTTCATTCAGACGTTCTTCTTCATTCAGACGTTCTTCTTCATTCAGACGTTCTTCATTCAGACGTTCTTCTTCACTCAGACGTTCTTCTTCACTCAGACGTTCTTCTTCACTCAGACGTTCTTCATTCAGACGTTCTTCATTCAGACGTTCTTCATTCAGACGTTCTTCTTCATTCAGACGTTCTTCTTCACTCAGACGTTCTTCTTCACTCAGACGTTCTTCTTCACTCAGACGTTCTTCTTCACTCAGACGTTCTTCTTCACTCAGACGTTCTTCTTCATTCAAATTGAGTAAATATTCAAAGTCACTTTGTTTTTTATTTATTTATTTTATTTTTTTTTAAAACTCATAAAGCATGGTGTCGCAAATGCTCATTGGATAATTTCATGTTTTAAGTATGGATTAAGAGTTCTCTCTTGGACCATTCTGGAGATAAGAGTAATCTCCCTTTTGGACTATATAGTTTGAGTCTGAGAGAAAGTGGAACTCTAAGACGAAAAGGGACTGTGTTGTAGATATAGACGACCGTGACAAGCGTTGACATTAATGGCTTACAGTGAAATTTTAATTTTTTTTCTGGTGCTTGTGCTGTTCAGCGGCCATATTAAAAAATTATTTTTTTATAAAAACAGTTATATACTTTTTCAAAAAGTAGAAAAAAATATCCACTAGAACTTTAATTACAAGTATTTTTCCATTCTTCATATCATAACAGCGATTCGTTCACTAAGCCTCCATCTTAAGATTTCAAGGGCAGATAACTGAAAGAAGATGGACACTTACTGAACGAATCGCTGTTATGATACGCAGAATGGAAAAATACTTGTAATTAAAGTTCTAGTGGATAATTTTTTCTACTTTTTTGTACAGTGAGTAAGAATATAACGCTAAATAAGTATATAATATTGTTTTCATAAAAAAATATTTTTTTAATACGGCCGCTGAACAGCACAAGCACCGTTTTTTTTGTTTTTTTTTTCCTAAATAAAATTCTATAAAGTTACGTACGGCATAACAGCAGTTCTTGTTAGATCACCAAAGTTAAGCTACGTGGAGCCTGGCCAGTATCAGATGGGTGACCATTTCGGAATGCTAGGCGCTGTATGTCATCTTCCCATAACTGGGATATACATGCAACTGAGGACTGCTTGTGAATTTGACATTCCCTAGAAACTTCCTCCTTTAGAGGAAGCCGTCATAGCCTGACCATACTACACCAGGTATTATTGGTTCGTTTAGATGTGTCCAAGTACACATAACATGAATATTTTGTTGATAAATATTTATCATACACAAATGATAACATACGTTATATATGTAAGTTATATAACACATGATATATACCATATATGATAACATATATATATATATATATATATATACATATATGATAACATATATATATATATATATATATATACATATATGATAACATATATACATATATGATAACATATATACATATATGATAACATATATACATATATGATAACATATATACATATATGATAACATATATACATATATGATAACATATATACATATATGATAACATATATACATATATGATAACATATATATATATATATATATACATATATGATAACATATATACATATATGATAACATATATACATATATGATAACATATATACATATATGATAACATATATACATATATGATAACATATATACATATATGATAACATATATAACATATATATATATATACATATATAACATATATATATATATACATATATACATATATATATATATACATATATATATATGATAACATATATACATATATATATATGATAACATATATACATATATATATATGATAACATATGTACATATATATATATGATAACATATATACATATATATATATATGATAACATATATACATATATATATATATGATAACATATATACATATATATATATGATAACATATATACATATATATATATGATAACATATATACATATATATATATGATAACATATATACATATATATATATGATAACATATATACATATATATATATGATAACATATATACATATATATATATAACATATATACATATATATATATAACATATATAACATATATATATATATACATATATAACACATATACATACATATATAACATATATACATATATATATATACATATATGATAACATATATATATACATATATGATAACATATATACATATATATATATATGATGACATACATATATACATATATGATGACATACATATATACATATATGATGACATACATATATACATATATGATGACATACATATATACATATATGATGACATATATATATATACATATATGATGACATATATATATACATATATGATGACATATATATATACATATATGATGACATATATATATATACATATATGATGACATATATATATATACATATATGATGACATATATATACATATATGATGACATATATATATACATATATGATGACATATATATACATATATGATGACATATATATATATACATATATGATGACATATATATATATACATATATGATGACATATATATACATATATGATGACATATATATACATATATGATGACATATATATATACATATATGATGACATATATATACATATATGATGACATACATATATACATATATGATGACATATATATATACATATATGATGACACATATATATACATATATGATGACACATATATATACATATATGATGACATATATATATACATATATGATGACACATATATATACATATATGATGACATATATATATACATATATGATGACATATATACATATATGATGACATATATATATACATATATGATGACATATATATATATATATATATACATATATGATGACATATATATATATATATATATACATATATGATGACATATATATATATATATATATACATATATGATGACATATATATATATATATATATACATATATGATGACATATATATATATATATATATACATATATGATGACATATATATATATATACATATATGATGACATATATATATATATATACATATATGATGACATATATATATATATACATATATGATGATATATATATATACATATATGATGATATATATATATATATACATATATGATGACATATATATATATATACATATATGATGACATATATATATATATATATACATATATGATGACATATATATATATATATATACATATATGATGACATATATATATATATATATATACATATATGATGACATATATATATATATATATATACATATATGATGACATATATATATATATACATATATGATGACATATATATATATATATATATATATATATACATATGATGACATATATATATATATATATATACATATGATGACATATATATATATATATATATACATATGATGACATATATATATATATATATATACATATGATGACATATATATATATATACTTCATTTCCCTCGAGTCCATACTGATCACTTCCTCCCATGTTTCACTGTTTTTCTATTGTAAACTGATTTACCCAAGAACTCTAATCCATTCTTTTAATGTGACCATACCAACAAAGTCTCCTGTTCTACATAAATCTCCTTATACTGTCCAGAATTAATTTTCCTCTGAAGTCATCAGATCTAAGCTTGTCTTTAAGACTTGCATTACACATCATATTTCTTTCCATGCAACGCATGTCCTCAACTCTCACTAACCAGGTTTCACTTCTCTACATCAAACTGGTACACATGCCTGAGAGATTCTTCCCTTAGTTGACAGAGGTAACGCTTTGCTGGTTAGTAATGGAAGTTCCTTGAACTTACTCCATCCACCCCTAACTCGTGCAATCACACAAGCACCTGCTCCACCCTGTGCTCCGATGGTATCTCCAACGTAACAAAACTTCTCAACAACCTCGAAAGCTTTTGTTGGTATGCATTATTTCTACTTGCATTTCTTTCGGCGTCGTAGAGTCTGAGAATAAAAACAGGAATGTAAAAATTCCTCAAACCTCACTGGCCGTGTTTAGTGTCCATACGTCATCACATTGTGTACACAAACCTGACAGACTATTCCATTGGTCAACAATGGTAACGCTCTGCTGATTAGTAATGGCAGGAGTTCCAGAGAAATAAAATCCGTACAGAACTTATGGGATGGCTTAATGTTCTCATTGGTCGATCGGCTTTCAATTAGTTTTAGTAAACCTTCCACAAAGTTTGGTTTTTGTTTTGATTTTAAAAGTGATGCAAATTTTTTTCTTCAGGTCATGAATATGAAGGTTTAAAATATGAAAAGGGGAACTGTGGCGTCAGCATCATCAGGAGTGGTGAGACTTTTCTTTAAACATGATTATTGAATTTGATTAATTGGCTGACGACTATAAAAAAACATTGGTGCTTGTAGACAATAACTCCGCTATGATAAAAAAATTTTTTTTAAATTTGAAAATTAAAAAACGTTTGTATGATGTAAGTACGGTGACGGAAAGAAAATATTGTGCACCAAAAATCTTGTAAATTGATCAATAAGTTTTTTTGTTTTATTATTACAAAATAAATTTTTTTTCATCATTATTACAAAATAAATTTTTTTCATCATTATTACAAAATAAATTTTATTCATCATTATTACAAAATAAATTTTATTCATCATTATTACAAAATAAATTTTATTCATCATTATTACAAAATAAATTTTATTCATCATTATTACAAAATAAATTTTATTCATCATTATTACAAAATAAATTTTATTCATTATTACAAAATAAATTTTATTCATCATTATTACAAAAAATTTTATTCATCATTATTACAAAATAAATTTTTTTCATCATTATTACAAAATAATTTTTTTTTTCATCATTATTACAAAATAAATTTTATTCATCATTATTATAATTTTTTTCATCATCATTACAATTTTTTTCATCATCATTACAATTTTTTTCGTCATCACAATTTTTTTCGTCATCATTACAATTTTTTTCGTCATTACAATTTTTTTCGTCATTACAATTTTTTTCATCATCATTACAATTTTTTTTCATTATTACAATTTTTTTTCATCATTATTACAATTTTTTTCATCATTATTACAATTTTTTTTCATTATTACAATTTTTTTTCATCATTATTACAAAATTTTTTTTCATCATTATTACAAAAATTTTTTTTCATCATTATTACAAAATTTTTTTTCATCATTATTACAAAATTTTTTTTCATTATTACAAAAATTTTTTTCATCATTATTACAAAAATTTTTTTCATCATTATTACAATAAATTTTATTCATCATTATTACAAAAAAATTTTTTTCATCATTATTACAAAATAAATTTTTTTTCATCATTATTACAAAATAAATTTTTTTCATCATTATTACAAAATAAATTTTTTTCATTATTAAAAAAAATTTTTTTCATCATTATTACAAAATAAATTTTTTTCATCATTATTACAAAAGAAAATTATTTTTAAGTGATTATCGTAATCTCTACGAATTACCATTAATGTACAAGGTTTATCCTGCAAATAACACAAAAGTTTGAGTTATCTCTCCTTCTTCCGGGGGGGGGGGGGGGGCTTTTTCAAACATGGCGTTAATAGATTGATGCTTGTCGTTTTCCCCATAAAAAATGATTTTAAAAAAATCTACTTAATCAATTTAAAAGATTTTTCGTGTACGATATTTTCTTTCCGTCATGCGTACATACATCATACAAACGTTTCTTAATTTTTTTAATTTTTTTTTCATAGCAGAGGAATTTTCAATTAGCACCTTAACATTTTTTTTTAACAATTGTTTCTTTAATGGGAACTTAGAAAAATAAAGCAAATTATTTCAGACATTATTCAAACAATGTTTTTTTTTTTTTTTTTTTGTTTTTTTAAAATATAAATAGTGTCAATTACATAGTAAATAAACGGCGACTAAAAATTCTGTTACTTTCCAAAAATAAGCTAGATATACTTTTTTTATAATTAAAATTGATACATTACATGTTTAGGAATTATAAATCTTTCACCAGAGCAGCAAGTTATGACACTTGATGGATGCTGAAACTGGCAAATACTCGTTTGGAGTTTCTTTTCTCAAACTATGTGACTATCGACTAAACATGTTTGAGGTGTTTCTTGAAGGTTAAAACAAATGGTTTAAATTCGTCAAAGATGATTCCTTCAAAAAATAAAAATTCATGTGACTCCCAAAAAACGCAACCCATGTCATTTCTTTGCTCACGTATATTTCGTACAATAAAATAGGATTCGGCATTAGTCTCAACAAATTTTTCTTACTTAAACCATGTTTCAGTAAAGCAATTAGAACTCTTTTTTTTTTTTTTTTTTTTTTTTTCTCATTTATTAAAAAAAAAAAATTTATAACGTAGGATTTTCATTTAATTTTTATCGATATCTGGGGGGCAAAAATCTTCATTTAATCCATCAACATTGCTTATAAATCAACCACCGTGTTTTTTTTATGTTTTCTCTCTCCCCCCCCCCCCCCCCCTGTGTTTTTCCCCGTGTTTTTTGTTCCCCCCCCCCCTCCCCCATGTTTTTCCCCCATGTCTTTTCGTATTTTCTTTTTCGTGTTTTTTTTTCCTTTTTGTGTTTTGCTTTTTGTTAATTTAATTTCATTTTGAGGTACCTGTGGTATCCCTGATTTAAAGAATGTAAGAGAAAATTCTTTCCTACAAATGAATTTACTGAGGTGGCAGCCCTCCATAAATGTTTACTATCTTAAGGAAAGTTTCTTAAAATGAGATTTTGAAAATATATAAATCCTCTCTAACCTGCAAACAAATGTCATAAATTTAGTTAAAACTTATTCTTTTTAAACTTTTATTTTTTTTATTTTTATTTATTTATTTTTTCTTTTTTGTAACCACGATTTTGTTTCGTTTCCCCTCAGGTGAAGCCATGGAACAGGGTCTTCAAAATTGTTGTGGTCCTATCCGTATTGGAAAGATTTTAATTCAAAGTGATGCCGACACACATGAGGCAAAAGTGCTCTACTCAAATTTCCCACCAGAGTTCAGTAGCCGCAAAATACTACTTATGTACCCGATCATGAGTGAGTGGAAGTAAATTTCTCTTTCCTCTTTCTACATTCGTGCTCGTCTAAATAGAAACAACGGGTCCGTTCTTAAAAATATGTCTGTTCCTTTTGTTTTTCCGGGGCTTATTACCACTGAAACATAAAGGGCTGTGATAGGGGGGCCAGATTTAAAAGGGGAGGTGGGGGGGGGGGGAGTTTGGCAGGAAGATGTTTGTTCAAATTTCTGCATGTCGGTATGAAGAGCAGGGAGGGAATTCCAAAGGTAAGGGGTCAGAGGAAATAATCTATTAGTAAGCTTTCCGGCGTCTAGAGATCTCTACAATGAAGGGGGTGGTATTTTTCTGCTAGTCGGATGGGTCGGAGGTATTTTTCTGCTAGTCGGAGGTATTTTTCTGCTAGTCGGATGGGTCGGAGGTATTTTTCTGCTAGTCGGATGGGTCGGAGGTATTTTTCTGCTAGTCGGATGGGTCGGAGGTATTTTCGTTTAGAAGGGTACAAGTGCAGTAAGTTCGTCGGAGCACGTTCCGTGGAAGTACTTGTAAAACTAGCGCCGCGGTATGACGAGAGCTGGAGCTTGGCAGATAGTGTGGGACCTATTAGGTGTTAGAAATTCATTTTTGCACCCCCGTCCGAGAGTGAGTGGTTGGTGCACCAGCACAGATGTAGCAACAATACTCCATACATGAGTGAATGGTGACTTTATACAGATATAGGATACTGGTAGATTGGAGAAATTTCTAGCCAGATAAAAAAATATTCCCCTTCTCCACCCCCCACCCCCACCCCATTAATCGTTAATAAAATTCACAATCCCTTCTACGATTCAACCATATTTTGTACAAAAAAACTAAATTCGGATCTGCGCAGCAAGATGCCTGTTTACATTAGTTTTAAATTTCTGCATGTAAGTACTGTCGGGAAAACAGGGGGCAGGGAGGGAGTTCCAGAGGCCAGCAGCACGAGGAAAGAAGCTATTTGAGTAGAAGGCTCTCCGGCATCTGGGGACCTCCACAGTGAATGAATAGGATTTAGTTGATTGTTGAGTTGGGCTAGTGAATTTACGTCGAGGGGGCACCAGAGTAACCAATTCAGCAGAGCATAATCCATTGAAGTATTTGTAAAACAAGCACAAGGATGCTACATTGCGGCGATGGGACAGGGACTTGAGCTTGGTTGACAGTGAGGAGTCTGGTTTAGGTTTGCTTTTATTTTTTTGTAATGACATGTCTGTTTTGATTATAGAGTGGGTTGGCCAAGGTGGGTACTTGTTTGGTGCCAATAAGCTCACACATAAAATAAAAATTTGTCTCTTTGTATTTTATTTAGGGGGAGGGGGGGTTAGGGTTAGTTCTAGGCGCTTCTTTGAGTGGAAGTGAAACCAGTGAGGGTTGAGGACATGTATCCTATGAAGAGAAATGATATAAGAATAATACAATGGATGCATAATATGAGTGTTAAGACAAGTTTAGATCTGATGACCTCAGAGGAAGATTAAATCTGGACAGTATATAGGGAGATGTGTGCAGAACAGGAGACTTCGATGATCTGGCCATGTTGAAAGAATAGATGAGCATTCTTGGGTTAGCAGATGTAGAATAGTTGAGGTAGCAGTCACCTAGTTTGCATAAGTGGCGACACAATAAAAATAAGACGGGGAAATTTCACAATCGCGTTAATACTTACCTGATTTTTAAGCTTTTGGGTTACATACATAGTATGGTTTTGCTCGGCTCCAGGACACCATCCTCCCAGGCAATACCACCTCCTTCGGGAGAGAAGATTGATTTATTACCTATCACCTGAGGCACCCCTACCAGGGAATGCTGACTGGTCTGATGCAGGCTATTTGTATAACCATCCAAAGTTCCCCCATGGGGAGCTGGATTCACCATAAGAAAAAAAATCAACTTTCTGTCACATCCAATCATCTACGGCGAAAGGTTTTTTTTTTTTTTTTTTTTTTTTTTTTTTTTTTTATCTTGTTCAATCAAATCTTATGTTGAAATTTAATGGCTGCGTTGCCGTAGCATTTTTGTAATATCCGACGGTCTCCCTTCTCCCCCCCCCCCCGTTTCACATCCTATATTTTACACCCCCTTTTTTTTGCAGGTACAGGCAATACAGTAAGTAAAGCGATGAATGTCCTCAAACATCACGAAGTAAAAGAACAGAATGTGATTCTCTTAAATCTTTTCTCAACACCACGAGGTAAGAATGGTTTCCGTCTCAATTTTGTTACTCTTTTTTTTTTTTTTTTTTTTTTTTTTATATTGATGATCCTGAATCCGGATCGAGCGGTAGAAGTGAGTAGACTTGCTTCACCTCCGCCATAAAAGAACCCGTCTTTGCCTGCCGTGCAATTTAAAAGTTAAATGTTTGAATTGTAGGTCGAGTGAGTGTTCGAACACTGCCTGATTACGAATACCAGCTTAATTTTAGCTATTTTTATTTTAACATCCGGGACAGCAAATCTGTGTAGTTATGCAGATTGAGTTGGTTTTCGTGGGTCTGATTTGACTCCATAAAAGTAGAGTGTGAATCACTTGATATCAAGCTGCAAAATTATGTTAGCAGATGGCAGCTACACAACGCGTCATGATGGTGTGTGCAAATACATACACTGGAACATTTGTAAAAATCTAAACATCCAATGTAGCACTAAGTCCTGGGAACATCTACCGGAGAGGACTATGGGAAACGATAAGTATACTATACATTATGATTATGTGGTTTCTACATCTACCTACCTGGAAAATGCAGCAGTCAAACCGGACATAGTCATATTAAATAAGGCAGAAAGAGAGGCAACACTGATTGAGGTGAGTGTTCCAAATGACAGTGGCTTCAACAGAGCAGAGAGGGAGAAGGTGACAAAATACCAAGGCCTAATGTATGATATGAAGAGAAACTGGAACCTCAAAAACATCAACATTATCCCAGTTATAATAGGAGCTAAAGGCCTCATGAAAAAAAAAATTTCAAAAAGTATCTGGAAAGTATTCCCGGAAAACCAAGTGCAAAAGAAATCCAAATAATTGCACTTAAGGGAACGGCCAAAATTCTTAAAAGAGCACTCGGTTGGAACCTCTAAATAGCAGGTGATAGTCTGGCATTTGGAAGAATGTCCCGTCCCTATGCTAACGAAAACAGAAATAAGAAAACTTTTGGTGCTTATGCATATCAGCCCTGACAATGAAATATTTAAAGAATGTATAAACTTTATGTACTTACGTGTTAGCTGAAAATAAGATTGTGCAGAAAAAATTACGCAAATTCATCCAGTAGTTAGTTAATTATAAGAAAAAGAAAAAATGAGTTTACGTACATTTTGACATTTTTGTAAACAATGGAGACCCCAAACCCCGAAATCGTGAAAATGAGTTATCGTTCTTGACCATTGGGAAATCTAAGATACAAAATGGTGGAAATATCTGGTGATAAAATCGTTAAAATCGTTTTTTATTTATAATTAAATAACTACTGGATGAATTTGCATAATTTTTTCTGCACAATCTTATTTTCAGCTAACACGTAAGTACATAATAAAGTTTATACATTCTTTAAATGTTTCAATGTCAGGGCTGATATGCATAAGCACCAAACTTTTAAAAAATAAGAGAAATCGCATTTGTGGTCGGAAATTCATTTCTAAACTCGAGGTTGTGAAGAGCAGAACGGAGAGAAAGAAAACCTTGTGCGAGTGGTGAACCGTTTTTTTTTTTTTTTTTTTTAGGGGGTTTAATATTCACTCCAAACAAAGCATTGACGTGTAAGAGACTAAACTGTGGGTAAAATAGGTCCATATATTGACCCCTGGAACACACCTGTGTTGACCTGCGTTGATGTGATGTTTAGATGTACAGCCATCGAGGACGACCTATCTTTCTTTTAGCTGAGCAACATCTAATTATAATATTTGTCTATTGTACGAGACTTTCATGCCAGAAATTGACAAACGCTATTGAGATAGATAACGCTACTGTCTTAGTTTCACCAGTCGTATCCAGTGTGCAGTATCTACGTCCAGGGATGACCGTTAAGATATCCGTGATAGAACGGGATGGCCTAAAACTACACTGGTTTGAGAAGTTTTCAAGGTGATGCGTTAAAGATTTTGGCAAAGAGCGGGAGAAAACTGATATTAATTTTAAAATCTGAGTCATGCTTCACTCCATGATTTTTCCAAGCTCCCAGCTCTTAACAACTCTCGCTAAAAAAAGATGTCAATAAGATTTTAATTTTATTTTACGTGAGAAAGTGTCGTGCAACGACGTCTTAACTGGTACGGCCACATCGTCCGCCGTCGGTCATCCGAAAGGCTCCAAAGTTTGTCCCGCATTGACGTCGATGACATGAAGGGGATCAGTTGATGACGACCTGATCTTGGCGGCCGGCCGGCACAAGCGAAATGGCAACAGATAGGAAAATTGGAAGTCATTAATGAAACGTCTAATCTCAGATCTGAAACAAGACAAAAGTTAAAATAGGAATTATCTCCTTGACATTTTGATCGTTTCAGGTTATTATTTTAAATTGTCGTTATTGTAATCTTTTTTTGCCGGAATAATTGTCAGACAGAAACTGAAACAAATTATAGTTTTTTTTTTAATAAAATAAAAAAAAAATTTTTTTTTTTAAATTGCTAGTCTGAATCAAATATCGATTTGTTAGATCAATTGCTATTTGTGTGTAATATGGAAAATCTGACAAGATGATAACTTTATATATTAAGATATAATTTTTTTTTTTATCTGCTTAAAGTATTTTGCTCTGTTGGTGGGACCACGAATTCACTGACTACAACCCCATGCAGAGAGGTAACCTTCCCCCCCCCCTTCTCCCTGAAAATGAGGCCACCTGTAGGCCGTGGATGGCGACCTATGATGCCTTAGGACGGGATCCTGGTGGCTGAGTAGTCCGTGGTCGGGTGACTTGCAACACTCTACTTCGGCTAAACAGGAGACGGAGAGGATCGATCTAATCAATCGGCTGGTCACGTCATGCCGTAGTATCTATAAGTTCATCCCCCCAACCGTATTATTCAATCTGATTTTTCTAAAAATTAAAACTTTATTTTTATTTATTTTCTTTCCAAATAGATACTAGAAGGCAGTGGCTGAGGCTCATTCGTATTGAGAACAAAGAAGATTAATAATGTTTTCAAAGAGTAACGTTTTCTGGTAGAAATATTCTGACTTTCACTGTAAGATTTACTTCTGAGAGCAATGTATTCTAGGGATGTAACATAATAATTCTGCCTATAGAATTATATTTGACAACTTTATTCGGCATTAAATAACCCGTAGATGATTTGATATGCCGTTGTGGCGGAATTGATGATCTTGAGTCAGAATCGAGCGGTGGAGATGGCCCGGACTTACTTCATCCCCGCAGTAAGAGGGTCCGCCTTTGTCTGGCTTGCAGATGGAAGGGAAATAAGTTTTGGCTTACTAGTTTTCTAGTGAGGATTGAACTCGCAACCTCGAAGTAACAAATCTACTGGTTGCTGCACAATAATACGTGGATTCGCCTTGACGACAAATAGTGAGCCAGCGGATTATGTTTTTTCTGATTGGTTAAGCGGAATTAACTGAAGGAAAATCTGCTAATAAAAAGAGAAGAAAATCAGAAGGTGAAGTGAGTGTCGAGTGAGATTCTGCGGTGAGCCGAATTATTTTTCGTTCATTGGAGCTCAAAGTTACAGAGGGTTTTTGTGCTTCTACAGCTGAGTTTTTTTTTTTTTTTTTTTTTTTTTTGTTTTTTTTGTTTAACGTTTGGAGTCTAGTCATAGACTTCTGAATTCCCATTTTCATCATTAAAACAAACCAAACCATCTTGAAGTACTAAAAATTTTATTTCTTTTTTCAGCTGTGAAATCTCTAATTTCTTCATTCCCTGGAATCTCTATAGTAACGACAGAAGTTCATCCAGTAGCGCCAAACCATTTTGGACAGAAGTATTTTGGCACCGATTGATCTCTAAACAAACGCCTCTTCCCCCTCCCCCCCCCCCGTTTTTCTCTTAGCGTTCTCAACGCTAACCCCCCCCAATCCTGGCCGAAGCAACCTTCGGTAATGGACTTTGCTGCTGCCCGTCACATATGTCATTACTTTCTCATCATTCAAGTTGTGAAAACATCAAACCGGCAATTTTCCTGCAAATCGAATTTCTACAACAGAGACTTAACTTTTTACAAAAGTACTTTAATTGCAAATGGCTACAAACTATGGTGTTCTATATTATAGGTCACTTCATAAGTGCAGCTGGGAAACACGACTGGAGGCCTATTTTTTAAACGTTTGATTTTCAGAGATATTTGAAGGAAATTGAGTTGACTATATTTGAAAATGTTCAGAATAACATTCTGAATCATGTCGGGGGATAAGAGAATGTGTTGAAAGATAAATAAATTAAAAAAAATACTGGTTCAACACACGTCAGCATGTAAAATAGATCATATCTTTTAACAAACATCTTAATTACCTCCAATTCAGTCAAATTTTGTTAATGCATCAAAATATTGGTCATGGTCTAACTTATTGGTCATGGTCTAACTTATTGGTCATGGTCTAACTTATTGGTCATGGTCTAACTTATTGGTCATGGTCTAACTTATTGGTCATGGTCTAACTTATTGGTCATGGTCTAACTTATTGGTCATGGTCTAACTTATTGGTCATGGTCTAACTTAGAACTGATTTGATTTTGGGATATCTAGGTGGAAGTCACACTTTTGGCAATAACTTTGGTTCTGTTCATCGTAGAGACTTACTACTTGTCATTTTAAATTCTGTGGGGGTGGGGGTGTAGCTAAGGAAGTCTCACATCTTATAACTTTGACCTTGACATCTTATAACTTTGACCTTGACAAGTTCAGTCAAATTTGAAATTTTGACAGAATTTCAACTTGCATTGTCAGGTCTGCAATCTCATTAATGACTCGTGTTCTTTTTAATACTTAGCAGTTTTAACGACAAAAACTTTTCATTCTCTTATCCTCGTCGGGGTCGGAATCTTATTTTATGTATTTTCAAATATAGTTGACTTAATTTCATTAAAAAAAAATTTTTTTTTTTAATATTGGCTTTCTAACTAAAACTTCACTAAACATCGATGTTATTGGGGGTTCCCCCCCCCCCCCCATTTCATGTTCTGCAAAGCCAAAAACAACAATTTTTTTCCCTACCAAACAACCAAAACCAAACACTATGAATAAATACTTAAATGTATAAAGAACTTGAAACATTTAAACTTTTACCAAAATGGCCGGATTCTGCATTAAATAACCTGAAAATGGTTGATATACCACAAAACAACCAAACACCAAAAATGTTATTAAAATACATAGACATTAAAAAAAAAAAAAAAAATGTTATTAAAATACATAGACATTAAAGAAACAAAATGTTATTAAAATACATAGACATTAAAAACTAATGTTTTGGCATTAAATGACCCATTGATATGCCACAAAACGAACTAAATCCTTTAAAAAATCTCTGAAAATCAAACATTTTAAATAGGCCTCTAATCCTGCTTCTCAACTGTGCCATGAAATGGCCTGTAGTATAGAGCACCATGCTACAAATGTGATATTTCTCTCTTAACAAAAAATAAAAATAATTGTATACTTGTATCTGTAAAATTAACTTCAGTTTGCTTTTTGAACCACTGCCAATACAATTTTTCAACAATTGTCACTAAATGAATCTGACCCTTGCATTTTTTTTTTTTTAAATTTTAAAAGGGGAGGTAATGCCTTAATATAAAAATTGGAAATTGTCAATACTTGCTAATTTTTCTTCCACCCCCTTTTTTTTTTTTTTTTTTTCCTCTTAATAAATCAAGAATCTCAATACAAGGTTTTTTTTTTTTTTGGTTTTTTTTTTCCATGGAAATCGCTCCAGACAAGGCAGGAAGCCACTTGATGTAAGGAGCTAAAAAAAAAAACTTCAAAGTGAAAAACTAGCCAACGATAAGTGTTAGATGGATAGATTCCGACCCAGAAAACAGCACTTTTTCCCCTTTGTCAGAAACATCGCTGATGGAATGTGAGGACAAAATAAGGAAAGCAAGAGTTATGAGGCACTGCCGAAGCCGAAAGTAAACCCAAGGCCCACTTCTACCCTCCTTCATAGGATTCAATTTTGGACAGTTTAATAATAGCCTTTTAAAAATAAAATTTAATGACTAGAGCTTAATGTTCAGGAATACTAGTTCAAAATGACTTTGTTAGAGTTTAAAGTTGGGGGGGGGGGGCTTATTTTTTTTTTTTTTTTTTTTTTTTTTAGTGTAGACACTAATTATTCCTAAAATTAGTGAAAACAAATAATGAAAATTTTTGAAGCAACGATTTTTTTTGTGAACTTGTCCGTGTGCATTTACTGCACAGGCTGTGATTGTCCACTCATTGTCTTTATCCGAATTCGGTGTTGGATTTCAACACTGTCCGTAGTGTCTATCATGTGGCTTCAGTCACTGTTGTAACAAAAGGGTTTTCCTTCAAAACAAAATCACAACTCTAGTTTAAACAAGTAACAATAGTGGTGGGACGTAATGGGTGAAAATTTCAGATTCATGCGAGTAGTATTTTTTTGTGTTCATTTATACATAAATAACACTAAACAATCAAACATTTTGAAAATTTTGCAAAATTCAGAAGGTGCAGGCCAAAAATAGCCATTAGGGCTCCACGGGACGCAAAATCCATCATTTTTCGGTGAAAAAGTGGTTTCATGCGACATTGCAGGTCCTAAAACATCCTCAAAAGCTATGAATGGATATAGACGGTTAAATCTGATATAGTACTTTAATTTAGGACCATTTTCAGGCTGTGAAAGGGTTTTAATGAATGTAAAATAGCCAAAAACTATTGGCCTGCACCTTCTGAATTTTGCAAAATTTTCAAAATATTTGATTATTTAGTGTCATTTATGTATAAATGAACACAAAAAAAAATACTACTCGCATGAATCTGAAATTTTCACCCATTATGTCCCACCCCTAGTAACAATGTTTTATTTTGAGAGATGTTACGTCTTCTGAAAATTTAAAAAAAAAACAGACTTTTAATCAGCAAAAAAACAGATCTTCCAAACCCAAAAAGTCCCTCTGCTTAAGGCCCCAAAAGCCCCCATCTCAGATCAATGGAGACCAAACAAACCTCCTCTGCTCGTTTTGCTGGAAGGTATATAGATATCACTGCCATTTTTGGTAGGCCATGCAGCCAGCCTACTTGAAAATAACGGTCTGCTTTATCACTAGACATAGACCAAAAATTGATTTTTTTTTTTTTTTTTTTTTTTTTTTTTTTTTCAAAACTCAATCATGTTCTGTAAAGCCAAAAGCAATTTTCCTCTACAAAACAACCAAACGAAACATCATGAATAAATATTTGAAGATATATATATATATATATATAGAACTTAACTTGAAGCATAAAAACTTTTACCAAAATGACTTGATCTGGCATTAAATAACCCGAAAAGGGGTGATATGCCGTAAAACAAAACAACCTTTATCACTAGACATAAAAACTTGCTGCCCAGGGTCTCTTATCTGGGATTGACATTAATTCTGTAAGATTCTAGTGGTCAGATTCCTCAACATGAACCGTTTTAAAAAGGCAATCACTTTTTCAAAAGTGGAGAAATAATATTTTGGGTGCTCAAATAATTTCCCCATCATTAGCCTGTCGTCTGCAGCGTACATCTATGCAGACAATTAAACATGTTTACAGAATTAAGTTACCTTCCTGCTGATTTAACAAAATGATGGGTGACTCCTTTGCTTCAAAGGTTTCTGGAATGTACTTGATGAGAAGGATGAAATCTACCCTCCATTGACCACAATACTAACCCTAAATGGCGGATGGTGGTTGAGAATGCCTCGTAATTCAGATGAAGATCGTAAGATAGTCAAAATGATTACCTTTTATTATCAACACTTTTCCGAATGAGAAAATTTAGGAAAATTGGCAAGAGAAGATAACTTGTGATGAATCAGGATTTTAGCCAGATTGCAAGTTATGTTCGTTTCTGAAGTAAAGCATAAATAAAATAAATTAAAAATTAAGGTGCTTCTTTAGAGAAATGGTCGAGACAAACTATGAAAAGGGGAAATAATTCAAACGGGGGGGGGGGGGGGCTCAAATTTGATTGCTCACCAAATGGACTCAAACGACTTGAACTTAGAAGACCTGTTGTTTTTACGGGTGGGGGTGGGGGGTATTTTTATCGAATTTAAAATGCAAAAACAAAAATAATTGAGATTACGTTAAAATGAATCTATTGAAATAAACTAAACATCAAATAGATATTGGGTTTTTTTTTTTTTTGTTTTTTTCTCCTCCCCTCCCTACTCCCATCGATGCAGACGGAAATATGAGGGGGGGGGGGCATTATCTCCACCTTTCATATTTCGTCTCGACCACGTCTCTAAAGAAGCACCAAAATTAAAAACTTTAACAAAAAAATACTTTTAGTTTTTCAACTTGAATAATACTTGTCTGCATATAATTTTTTTATAGACAATTCATGGAATTCATTCACAATGCAGGAATGTACTGGATAGAAGTGAAACTGAAAACCAGATGAGCCGAGAAGTGAAGAAAAAAAAAATTTTTTTTTTTTTTTTTTTTTTTTTTTTAACAATACAAAAGAAATTCTTAAAAAAAAAAAAAAAAAAAAAAAAAAAATAGTTGAACAAAAATAGAAATAAAAATTTAAAATTAAAACAAAAAAAAAGCCCAACTTATTCTCACTTTCACGTTCATCTCGTCTTGTTTTCGGTCAGATTTTTATCCGGCATATTCCGTATCGTGAATTGTCTTCTATAAATTATATCTTACACACAATGCAAACTGAATTAACCTCTTAATATTTGTATTTTTTGTGCCGGGATTATGTATGCTTTTTTTTTTTTTACCTGAAATGGCGTCCATTTTCTCCCGATGAAAGTTAATATGAATGTGTAAGTATTGATTGGGAGGGTTTGGAGAATTTACTTCCCAAAACTTAAAATACTTGCCCTTTTTTAAATCCTCACAATACAAAATGGTGCTTTACATTTGCTGAAAGATTACAGATGCTTTTAATCTCAACATATCACAACTTTTCTTTTAGAAATGATTAAAAAAAACAAAAAAACAACTTAAAACAAAATAACATTTCTAAGACTTAAAATCCGATTCCTCTTATAATGTTTTTTTAAAGTCTCGTAACATGAGATTTGTACGAGTCTTGAAACTCTCAAACTTGAAAGAGAAAAACCAACAAATCATGACATTTGCAGTGACTTTTTCAAAAAGCAAACACCTAATCATGGGACTTTTTTTTCATCGCAGAATTTTGAGAAGTAAAAAAAAAATCAAATTTCATAAATTAATTTTACTAAAATTTGTACTTTTTATCCAAATCTGATCTTGGATATCTTAAGTATTTTTTAATTTTTTTTTTTGTTTGTTCTTCATAAGGGACCATACTTACTTACATATAGAAGTAAATGTAATAAAAAAAATAAAAAATGGGTGATCACAAAACAATAAACTTCTATCTTTGTAATTGGTTGAATTTTTGTTGTTATTTATTGAAATGCATGCATTTTTTTTTTTTTTTTTTTTTTTTTTTAAATCAATTCTAAATATTTTGTTTCTTTTCAACCAAGATCACTAATAAAGGTTTCTTCTTCCGATGCTCATCCTCGTTAAAATTCTTCTGAAATTGAACCTTGATTTCTTGCATTTTTCCCTGCATACAAGAAAAGACAATTTATACACAAATTAGTCCCCCACTAACCCCTGGATGATGTGTTCATAACCAATGTGTGCAGGAGGCCCAACAGATGGTGGCAAAAACAAAAATAAGTTGATGCTCAATTCCGACACGGGTCGCAATGTCAATCGTGTGGTCTCGGTCAGTGCTGCAACAGAAGCATTCTCCCTCCAAACAAAACCATGACATAGTTTAATCAAAAAAAACAAAGTTTTATTTTTAGAAGTTACAATGTTACTTCTTCACCAAAGACAGACATGCTTAATCAAAACCCAAGTCCAACCGAACACAGTACGTCAGCTTAGGGCTCGAAGGGCCCTCTGTCTCCGAAAACTACAGAAACCCAACTGACCCCCTATGCTGGAATATATAGATATCATTTGGATGACTTGCGATTATCAGCTGTTAATCAACGGACATAAAAACCTGACTAACCATGAGGTCCACTATCTAGTGTGGGCATTACTTTTGTAAAATCTCAAGTGGAACCTCGTATCCAAGAAGTTATTACTGTTTCAAAGGTAGCCCATTGTTAGGACAACTAAAGAAAACGGAATTACCTCCCTTGAACCATTTCGGGAGTTAAGAGTTATCACCCTTGAAATTGCTGGCTGCCCAGGGAGAGAAAGATAAACAAAGATCACGGCATCAGACGGTGAATATGTCAATCGCGTCCAGCGACCAATTAACTCATTAATTCATTCTGTGTTCAGTTTTAATAAATCTGTTAAACGTTTCTCTTGATAGTTCATCCATTTATTTACAAGTTATTATTTATTATAACCTAAATTACGAGGTTATAAAACCCATTTTTAGAGTTGTCTCTCTTCCTCTTAGCTAAATACTTCTCCCAGCGCAGGCCCGTCATCCGCATGCATTGCAACTATGCAACCCAGCATTGCGCATGTTTACATTTGTATATTTTACTAATTTTATCACGTTGATGGGATGATCACCACCTTGGTTACGATTTTTATTGTTTATGCCTAAATTGGGAAACGATATTAAACGGTAACCATACTCGATGTATTATAATATTAAAAATTGTTTAATTTTTATATTTCTGAATTTTTGATATGAGGATTGATAATTTGTATAAAACTACAGAAGTCTGGTATTTGACAAAAAAAAAAATTTGGGATAGTCTTGCTTGAAAAGTTTTCAATTACAAAAATAACCAAAGATTACTACAAAAATTAAATATTCGTATAATTCTGGTTATTTGGACTACATTTCTCAACTTGAATGTTATCACGCTTCGGCTGCTGTAACCTCCGGCCTTCTTCAGGTGTATCTCTAACTCGGGAATCAAGGACCCATGGCGCAATAGATATGGTACTAAGTTAAATTCAGTTCTAAGTAATAGTCAATCCTCGGTACGGTCGATACAAAGAATTGCAAATTACTGAAGACTTCTCCCAGTCATGGTTGAGTATTCTATTCTTTTCTTTTCTTTCGTTTTTTTTTTTTTTTTCAAATACCAAATTTCTGGATTGTATAGCTGTTAGCTCGATTTTTGAGCTGCTCTATGACCAAACTCCAAGTTTATGTAGTCCTACAATTATCATTTTGTATATTTCTCAAAGCAAAGCCACAAAATTATCTCAGCTGGATTTTTCAAAGTTAGACCTAAACGGTTTCCATCCAACAAAATCAATAATTTATTCTGAATAGCCAATTTTTCCTTTTTATACTTTCACCAATCTGAGTTGGTTATGTTAGCCTATTACAGATGCAGGAATGATATAACCACAGTGATAGTTCGGATACTTTATCTCTATCACATTCCTGGCGTAACAGCTTTTCCGCAAATGGGTTTTTATTAGAATTTTTTTTTAATATATACGGAACCTATGCCGTATATAATCTTTCTGCAATTGGATGAACCTTGAAGCTGGGTCTTTCTTCCTTGTTGTTGTTTTTTATTGTTTTTTGTTTTTTTTCTCCTCTCTTTTCTGGAAATCGCTCTAGAAAAGGCATGAAGCCACTGGAAGAAGCTGGGTCTACACGAATGATAGCTGATGCTCCACCAGAAGGATGTAAATCAAAGATCATTATCAAGAAAGTCTCACAAGCAAGTATTGATATGTTACACTCTTTCAAAACTGGTACCAACTGCCAATTGTGTTTTAGAAGTTCAGCAGTATACGAACATCAGAATGCTTCCGTTGGATTCTCGAATGACGGCTGTATAGTTGATCTGGGAACTTTTTCAAGGAGGCACACGTCATGCTTTGCTTAGATACTTAATAGCTTGGGTAAAATTTAACGTGGAAAAAGATTTTACTACCAGCGATGGTCAACTGAGATGTGTCGTAAGGTCAAGAAATCATCGAGCACAAATCATCATTCAGTTTAACATCCGTCTTACATGCTGGTATATGTGGGATAGTTTGTAGAAATTGACTTCCAAACTAACCTATCTCTGGCCAGGTCTTTATTTATCCCTCTTTCTCTCAAATCTGCCCTTATCACTTCCTCCCATGTTTTCTTTGGCCTTCCCCTATGAACTAAATCTATTACCTCAACTATTCTACATCTACTAACCCAAGAACTCTGATCCATTATTTCAACGTGGCCAAACTATCAAAGTCTCCTGTTTTGCACACATATACGTATATATACTGTCCAGATTTAATCTTCCTCTAAGGTCATCAGATCTAAGCATGTCTTTAACACTCATTACACATCCATCGTATAATTCTCATATTATTTCTATTCATGCTACGCATGTCCTCAACTCTCACTGGACAGGTTTCACTTCCATACATCATCACACTGTCTACACATGTCTGATAGACTCTTCTTCCCTTGGTCGACAGTGGTAACACTCTGCTGGTTAGTAATGGCAGAAGTTCCCTGAACTTACTCCATCCACTCTTAATTCTTGCCATCACATGAGCACCTGTTCCGTCCTGCACTCTAATTGTATAACTAGATTTGAGTTATAATGGATGCTGATGGCATACTCCAAGGAGACCATCGATGCAATTCTTCGGAGCATTTTATGTCCCTGATGCTAATCAGTTCTTTTATGGACACTCTCTTGCTTCAACTGTGAATGTTCTCTGCCAGTCAGGACAGCCAGCTTGAATTGCTAGCCAAGCTGATTGGGTTGTGAATGCCCCTTGCCAATTAGGACAGCCAGCTTGAACGGCTAGCCAAGCTGATTGGGTTGTGAATGTTCTCTGCCAGTCAGGACAACCAGCTTGAATGGCTAGCCAAGCTGATTGGGTTGTGAATGTTCTCTGCCAGTCAAGACAGCCAGCTTGAATGGCTAGCTAAGCTGATTAGGTTGTGAATGTTCTCTGCCAGTCAGGACAACCAGCTTGAATGGCTAGCTAAGCTGATTGGGTTGTGAATGTTCTCTGCCAGTCAAGACAGCCAGCTTGAATTTTTTAACTTACGGATAGATTACATCATGTTAGAAGACTTTCAGGGAGCAGAGAAGTGCAGAGTGGATGAAAGTTGGATTGTCTTTGAAACCTTTTTTTTTTTTAACTTACGGATAGATTACATCAAGTTAGAAGACTTTCAGGGAGCAGAGAAGTGCAGAGTGGATGAAAGTTGGATTGTCTTTGAAACCTTTTTGTTTTTAACTTACGGATAGATTACATCAAGTGAGAAGACTTTCAGGGAGCAGAGAAGTGCAGAGTGGATGAAAGTTGGATTGTCTTTGAAACCTTTTTTTTTTTTCTAACTTACGGATAGATTACATCAAGTTAGAAGACTTTCAGGGAGCAGAGAAGTGCAGAGTGGATGAAAGTTGGATTGTCTTTGAAACCTTTTTTTTTTAACTTACGGATAGATTACATCAAGTTAGTCGACTTTCAGGGAGCAGAGAAGTGCAGAGTGGATGAAAGTTGGATTGTCTTTGAAACCTTTTTTTTTTAACTTACGGATAGATTACATCAAGTTAGAAGACTTTCAGGGAGCAGAGAAGTGCAGAGTGGATGAAAGTTGGATTGTCTTTGAAACCTTTTTTTTTTAACTTACGGATAGATTACATCAAGTTAGAAGACTTTCAGGGAGCAGAGAAGTGCAGAGTGGATGAAAGTTGGATTGTCTTTGAAACCTTTTTTTTTTAACTTACGGATAGATTACATCAAGTTAGAGACTTTCAGGGAGCAGAGAAGTGCAGAGTGGATGAAAGTTGGATTGTCTTTGAAACCTTTTTTTTTAACTTACGGATAGATTACATCAAGTTAGAAGACTTTCAGGGAGCAGAGAAGTGCAGAGTGGATGAAAGTTGGATTGTCTTTGAAACCTTTTTTTTTAACTTACGGATAGATTACATCAAGTTAGAGACTTTCAGGGAGCAGAGAAGTGCAGAGTGGATGAAAGTTGGATTGTCTTTGAAACCTTTTTTTTTTAACTTACGGATAGATTACATCAAGTTAGAGACTTTCAGGGAGCAGAGAAGTGCAGAGTGGATGAAAGTTGGATTGTCTTTGAAACCTTTTTTTTTTAACTTACGGATAGATTACATCAAGTTAGAGACTTTCAGGGAGCAGAGAAGTGCAGAGTGGATGAAAGTTGGATTGTCTTTGAAACCTTTTTTTTTAACTTACGGATAGATTACATCAAGTTAGAAGACTTTCAGGGAGCAGAGAAGTGCAGAGTGGATGAAAGTTGGATTGTCTTTGAAACCTTTTTTTTTAACTTACGGATAGATTACATCAAGTTAGAGACTTTCAGGGAGCAGAGAAGTGCAGAGTGGATGAAAGTTGGATTGTCTTTGAAACCTTTTTTTTTAACTTACGGATAGATTACATCAAGTTAGAAGACTTTCAGGGAGCAGAGAAGTGCAGAGTGGATGAAAGTTGGATTGTCTTTGAAACCTTTTTTTTTAACTTGCGGATAGATTACATCAAGTTAGAGACTTTCAGGGAGCAGAGAAGTGCAGAGTGGATGAAAGTTGGATTGTCTTTGAAACCTTTTTTTTTTAACTTACGGATAGATTACATCAAGTTAGAGACTTTCAGGGAGCAGAGAAGTGCAGAGTGGATGAAAGTTGGATTGTCTTTGAAACCTTTTTTTTTTAACTTACGGATAGATTACATCAAGTTAGAGACTTTCAGGGAGCAGAGAAGTGCAGAGTGGATGAAAGTTGGATTGTCTTTGAAACCTTTTTTTTTAACTTACGGATAGATTACATCAAGTTAGAAGACTTTCAGGGAGCAGAGAAGTGCAGAGTGGATGAAAGTTGGATTGTCTTTGAAACCTTTTTTTTTAACTTACGGATAGATTACATCAAGTTAGAGACTTTCAGGGAGCAGAGAAGTGCAGAGTGGATGAAAGTTGGATTGTCTTTGAAACCTTTTTTTTTTAACTTACGGATAGATTACATCAAGTTAGAGACTTTCAGGGAGCAGAGAAGTGCAGAGTGGATGAAAGTTGGATTGTCTTTGAAACCTTTTTTTTTAACTTACGGATAGATTACATCAAGTTAGAAGACTTTCAGGGAGCAGAGAAGTGCAGAGTGGATGAAAGTTGGATTGTCTTTGAAACCTTTTTTTTTTAACTTACGGATAGATTACATCAAGTTAGAGACTTTCAGGGAGCAGAGAAGTGCAGAGTGGATGAAAGTTGGATTGTCTTTGAAACCTTTTTTTTTAACTTACGGATAGATTACATCAAGTTAGAGACTTTCAGGGAGCAGAGAAGTGCAGAGTGGATGAAAGTTGGATTGTCTTTGAAACCTTTTTTTTTTAACTTACGGATAGATTACATCAAGTTAGAGACTTTCAGGGAGCAGAGAAGTGCAGAGTGGATGAAAGTTGGATTGTCTTTGAAACCTTTTTTTTTAACTTACGGATAGATTACATCAAGTTAGAAGACTTTCAGGGAGCAGAGAAGTGCAGAGTGGATGAAAGTTGGATTGTCTTTGAAACCTTTTTTTTTAACTTACGGATAGATTACATCAAGTTAGAGACTTTCAGGGAGCAGAGAAGTGCAGAGTGGATGAAAGTTGGATTGTCTTTGAAACCTTTTTTTTTTTTAACTTACTGATAGATTACATCAAGTTAGAAGACTTTCAGGGAGCAGAGAAGTGCAGAGTGGATGAAAGTTGGATTGTCTTTGAAACCTTTTTTTTTTAACTTACGGATAGATTACATCAAGTTAGAAGACTTTCAGGGAGCAGAGAAGTGCAGAGTGGATGAAAGTTGGATTGTCTTTGAAACCTTTTTTTTTAACTTACGGATAGATTACATCAAGTTAGAAGACTTTCAGGGAGCAGAGAAGTGCAGAGTGGATGAAAGTTGGATTGTCTTTGAAACCTTTTTTTTTAACTTACGGATAGATTACATCAAGTTAGTCGACTTTCAGGGAGCAGAGAAGTGCAGAGTGGATGAAAGTTGGATTGTCTTTGAAACCTTTTTTTTTTAACTTACGGATAGATTACATCAAGTTAGAAGACTTTCAGGGAGCAGAGAAGTGCAGAGTGGATGAAAGTTGGATTGTCTTTGAAACCTTTTTTTTTTTAACTTACGGATAGATTACATCAAGTTAGAAGACTTTCAGGGAGCAGAGAAGTGCAGAGTGGATGAAAGTTGGATTGTCTTTGAAACTTTTTTTTTTTTAACTTACGGATAGATTACATCAAGTTAGAGGACTTTCAGGGAGCAGAGAAGTGCAGAGTGGATGAAAGTTGGATTGTCTTTGAAACCTTTTTTTTTTTTTAACTTACGGATAGATTACTTCAAGTTAGAAGACTTTCAGGGAGCAGAGAAGTGCAGAGTGGATGAAAGTTGGATTGTCTTTGAAACTTTTTTTTTTTTAACTTACGGATAGATTACATCAAGTTAGAGGACTTTCAGGGAGCAGAGAAGTGCAGAGTGGATGAAAGTTGGATTGTCTTTGAAACCTTTTTTTTTTTTTAACTTACGGATAGATTACATCAAGTTAGAAGACTTTCAGGGAGCAGAGAAGTGCAGAGTGGATGAAAGTTGGATTGTCTTTGAAACTTTTTTTTTTTTAACTTACGGATAGATTACATCAAGTTAGTCGACTTTCAGGGAGCAGAGAAGTGCAGAGTGGATGAAAGTTGGATTGTCTTTGAAACCTTTTTTTTTAACTTACGGATAGATTACATCAAGTTAGAAGACTTTCAGGGAGCAGAGAAGTGCAGAGTGGATGAAAGTTGGATTGTCTTTGAAACTTTTTTTTTTTTAACTTACGGATAGATTACATCAAGTTAGAGGACTTTCAGGGAGCAGAGAAGTGCAGAGTGGATGAAAGTTGGATTGTCTTTGAAACCTTTTTTTTTTTTAACTTACGGATAGATTACATCAAGTTAGAAGACTTTCAGGGAGCAGAGAAGTGCAGAGTGGATGAAAGTTGGATTGTCTTTGAAACCTTTTTTTTTTAACTTACGGATAGATTACATCAAGTTAGAAGACTTTCAGGGAGCAGAGAAGTGCAGAGTGGATGAAAGTTGGATTGTCTTTGAAACCTTTTTTTTTTAACTTACGGATAGATTACATCAAGTTAGAGACTTTCAGGGAGCAGAGAAGTGCAGAGTGGATGAAAGTTGGATTGTCTTTGAAACTTTTTTTTTTTTAACTTACTGATAGATTACATCAAGTTAGAAGACTTTCAGGGAGCAGAGAAGTGCAGAGTGGATGAAAGTTGGATTGTCTTTGAAACCTTTTTTTTTTAACTTACGGATAGATTACATCAAGTTAGAAGACTTTCAGGGAGCAGAGAAGTGCAGAGTGGATGAAAGTTGGATTGTCTTTGAAACCTTTTTTTTTTTAACTTACGGATAGATTACATCAAGTTAGAAGACTTTCAGGGAGCAGAGAAGTGCAGAGTGGATGAAAGTTGGATTGTCTTTGAAACTTTTTTTTTTTTAACTTACGGATAGATTACATCAAGTTAGAAGACTTTCAGGGAGCAGAGAAGTGCAGAGTGGATGAAAGTTGGATTGTCTTTGAAACCTTTTTTTTTTTTTAACTTACGGATAGATTACATCAAGTTAGAAGACTTTCAGGGAGCAGAGAAGTGCAGAGTGGATGAAAGTTGGATTGTCTTTGAAACTTTTTTTTTTTTAACTTACGGATAGATTACATCAAGTTAGTCGCATTTCAGGGAGCAGAGAAGTGCAGAGTGGATGAAAGTTGGATTGTCTTTGAAACTTTTTTTTTTTTAACTTACGGATAGATTACATCAAGTTAGAGGACTTTCAGGGAGCAGAGAAGTGCAGAGTGGATGAAAGTTGGATTGTCTTTGAAACCTTTTTTTTTTAACTTACGGATAGATTACATCAAGTTAGAAGACTTTCAGGGAGCAGAGAAGTGCAGAGTGGATGAAAGTTGGATTGTCTTTGAAACCTTTTTTTTTTTAACTTACGGATAGATTACATCAAGTTAGAAGACTTTCAGGGAGCAGAGAAGTGCAGAGTGGATGAAAGTTGGATTGTCTTTGAAACTTTTTTTTTTTTAACTTACGGATAGATTACATCAAGTTAGAAGACTTTCAGGGAGCAGAGAAGTGCAGAGTGGATGAAAGTTGGATTGTCTTTGAAACCTTTTTTTTTTTTTAACTTACGGATAGATTACATCAAGTTAGAAGACTTTCAGGGAGCAGAGAAGTGCAGAGTGGATGAAAGTTGGATTGTCTTTGAAACTTTTTTTTTTTTAACTTACGGATAGATTACATCAAGTTAGTCGCATTTCAGGGAGCAGAGAAGTGCAGAGTGGATGAAAGTTGGATTGTCTTTGAAACTTTTTTTTTTTTAACTTACGGATAGATTACATCAAGTTAGAGGACTTTCAGGGAGCAGAGAAGTGCAGAGTGGATGAAAGTTGGATTGTCTTTGAAACCTTTTTTTTTTAACTTACGGATAGATTACATCAAGTTAGAAGACTTTCAGGGAGCAGAGAAGTGCAGAGTGGATGAAAGTTGGATTGTCTTTGAAACCTTTTTTTTTTTAACTTACGGATAGATTACATCAAGTTAGAAGACTTTCTAGTATCATGACACCGTTGATCACCTGCCATCCCCAATCGATGGGATTTAAAATAAAACCAATTTCCTAATCATAGTTCATAGAATTTTGTAGCAGCTGATGTTGTGATTGTTTTAATCTATCTTTTGGGAAAGGGGATGATAGCACCATTTATTCAAGTTCCCTTCTGGTGTTCTTCAGATGCAATAATGCTTCTTTTTTTTTGGGTGCGGTACTCTCACGGAAGATTTCTGCACAATGATGTAAGTCTCGTTATTTTTATAACCGCTTTGCTTACATTGAATAAGTATGAACTTGTGTCACATCAAAATCAGGCATGAAGAAATGGTAAATGTAATCACATGTTTGGGCCAGGATCAGATTTTGAACAGTGAATATTTTAACAGTAGTTTCAACAATAAGACCATTGTCAATGATATACTGACATCCTGCTTGTTCTAAACCTTCAGAATACTTCTGTATAAATTTGTTTATTAGATTTATTTGCCAAGAAAAGTTTTTTTTTTGTTTTTTTTGGTGGAACCATAGTTAATCTACAGTGTACAGACACAGTATTTACTCCTCTTCTCCAACGAGTTATGTCTTTTACTGAAGGTTGTTCATGGTGTAGGGACGACAAAGTTGCCTCCCTTGAATAAGATTTCATTTCTCGAGAGATTCGGAGAAAAAGGATCAAGTCTCGTCTGTGATCCTGGAAGACAAGTCCACGAGTCATCCATTGGACAGCACTTGTATGATAATAAAAAGTGCGGTGAGGCGTACTCCGATGGATGTTTTCGCATTGTACACAAGGCCCGTTCGAAACACCATCTCAAGATGTTGAAGGCAGTGAGTGTTACAATGCGAAAACAATCGCTCTGTTGGCAAAGGAGTTGTCTCACAAATTGAACTTATTTAGAGACTTCTAAAAAGGAAAAAAAAAAGAAAAAAAATACTTTGCCTATTATGTCCATATATTTCTTTTCGGTTTATAATGGCGATATTCAAACTCCCTGTTTTTTTGTTTTTTTTCTTCTTCTTCTCTCCACGTTACTCTTTTCCCCGTTTTTAAGCGATATTCGCCGACGTTTCCCTTGACAATATGTCGGTTGAAAGGTACCTTGCGATTTAGACTGTTAATTTTATTCGATCTTTTTATTCTTTTTAAAAGTTTTTAATCGAATGTCTTCCGACGATTAAATATATTACTACAAATTTCCTCTCTTTTTTTTTTCTTGTGATATTGTCCTCGACTCGCTATGACTTCGTTCATTCTATTTAAAACCTTGATAAAATTCTGTACCACAAAAAAAATTTGTTCATATATATATATATATATATATATATATATATATATATATATATAAGTATTCTATATTATAATAAATATTCTGTTATTTATATATTAATAAATATTCCCCAAGTTTCAGTTTTCTTTGGAGTATTTTAAAGGAATTTTAGAGGGCATAATACAAACAGAACCTCCCATTTGAAAATTCAAATATTTCAGATTTGCATTAAACTTTATCCAAGATTAAGCACTTAAGCAAATACCCTAAATTTCAATTTTCTTCTTACGACCCCTTAAGCTTAAGCCTTAAATTTTAGAAATTTTCTAAAATCAAAAGCATGTAATGGATTTTGATCAAAATTTGAATTAGGATTCTAGACATGAGGTTTAGTAGCATTATATGTTCATTTTACTCTTTGTAAGGAGACATAAAAATGGTGCAAAACTGTTCTGTTCGAGGAATTAATTTTATCCGCTTTTGTATTTTTATTTTTCCTCTTCTATTCATTTAACGTCACTTTTACCCCCTTGTTTAGGGGTCAAACGTTTTCTGGTATTACGCAAACTCACTCTCCACTTCTCGTGATTCAGTGAATCAACTGTCTCCAGATTTCACTCTGTGCAGTCTTGTCTCATCACTTTCTTCAAAGTTTTCCTTGGCCGGTCAACCTTCCTGCGATTTAAGACATCCATGCTTCTGCAACGATTTATCCAGTAGGATGTACGTTCCATATGACCATACCAGCGTAACTGATTCATCCTAAGGATATGCTGGGCAAATGTAGTGCTTTCAGCAAATCCTGGGTTTGGTCAAATTTCACATTGTAGATCCATCTAATCATGGATCTGTCATTGAGCTGCACTCAAGCGAGTTATATATATATATATATATATAAATATTATTTTTTAATGCAACTTTAATTCCTATATAATTTTATTGCTAGCTACCATATTGCAGAATGGTTCTTGGATGTAGTGTTTAGATAGTATTATTATTATTTTTATTTTTTTATTATTGTTATAATTAATGTTATTTGATATGCAAATTACTATATCATACGGTAGTCTTAAGGGTAATATATTATTATTATTTTATCATTATTATTATTTATTTATGTATATATTAGTGATATTTTAAGCTGAATTATTTCGACACTTGATTATTGGGGAAATGGTAGTATAATCAGTACCATTGGAGAGCCATGAATATTATAACTGTCCTGTTTTTAAATCTCCGAAACAGTTACATGGTAAACAGCTGATGATCCCCGTGTTAATATTAGACGCTTAAGGTCTCCTGTTTTTGTTTCACTCTTAGATAATTACCCCCCCCCCTTTTTTTTTAATTTTTTTTTTTTACTTATATTTTTTCATTTATTAATTTTCCAACGAATGTTAAGTCTGCAATATCTTGGATTTAGTTAGTTTGTCTGGGAATTTAAACTGCATTTTACATTTTTTTTTTTTTTTTTTTTTTTAATGACTCAAAGCTTCTTTAGACTATATATATATATATATATATATATATATATATAATATATATATATATATATATATATATATATATATATATATATATATATATAAACGACATAAGAAAAATTGTTTCTTTTGTAAAAACCCTTGTCATCTTTGTCTAGCCTGGGACGTGAACTGTAAAAAATCCCTAAAAACGATAATAATAATAAGGGGACATTGGACCAAAGTGTCATCGGTATGAACTGCTTTTTATGACGCTGACTCGACCCTCTCAGTCTTGCTTAACGAAAAACAAAAGACATCAGTTTATGAAATGTAAAATAAATGGAACCATAGTCAATTTTATGGTCGACTCTGGTGATGTGGAAAATGTAAGCAAAAATACCACAAGAAAATAAAATTCTTTCATGATACCTAAACCCAAAACAATCATCATCATCATCATGGCCGTCACTCGAATCGAGTATACGGGTCACCAGGGGCTTCATTTGTGGGTTCTCATATGAGAAAACAGTCCAATTCGAGATCCACACATCCGATCACAAATCGGGCATTCATTATCGTTTGCCAATTGATTTTCGTGACACACTAATCTTGCTGCTTTCAATTCTTCAACGTGTTGACACCATTCACTTTTAAATCTTTGCACACCACTCTTTATTCCATTCCTCCACTCCACTCTCCCAAGTGCACTCGCTTCCCATGTTGTGTGATCAATTCCACACTTCTTCATATCCTCCTTCAAACAATCCTTGTACCGCTTCTTCTGTCCTCCAACCCTCCTAGCTCCCACATTCAGTTCGGAATGAAATATTTTCTTAGGATAGGACTGGTCGCTCATTCTCAAACGATTTTTAACAATTAAAGCCTCTATACTAGAGCAACCAGACTCTTCTAGGACATCGATGTTGGTTCGACGATCTTGCCATTTTTTGTGAAAGTTATTGATGTAGTTTTTCGAGTGCTATAAGATGTCGACGGTATGTCGTCCATGTCTCCGATGCATACAAGAGTGTTGGAAGGACAACGGCTCGATGCACTAGTATTTTGGTATCAAGTCTTAAATCTTTATCATCAAAGACTTTGAGACGAAGTTTACCGAAAGCAACACTTGCGCACCTAATACAATATTGGATTTCGTCGTCAATTATGGCATTGGAGGTAAGGTGGCTACCCAGGTACGCGAAGCGATCCACATTTTCTAGCAATTCACCGCCTAATTGAATATTAGGAGGGTTCTTGTTGTTATCTTGAGGTGAAGGCTGAAATAACACCTCAGTTTTTTTAACATCAAGATTTATAACATTATTTATTAGAGCTCCAAGAATTCAATCTCAACAATGGTCCGGTGTACGATCATTTCGGAGACGATTAGGAATAATATTTAATTTTCTTATTCTTTTATATATATATATATATATGATCCACAGTATGTCTCTCCTTCAGCGCCTTATACTTAGGACTCCAACTGAAAATTGAGTGAAAAACATCAAAATTCTTCTTTATTTTTCTTTTATTCATTTAGCGCCACTTTTCCCTTGGGGTCAGGGGTCAGACGTTTAATGATATTACACAAGCTAACTCTCCACTTCTCACGGTTCAGCAGGTCAGCAGTCTCCAAATTCCACTCCATGCGATCTTGTCCAATCACTTGCTTTCAAGCTTTTCTTGGCTGGCCAACTTTCCTGTGATTTATCATAGTCATGCTTCTGCAACAGTTTATCCAAGAGGATGAATGTTCCACATTACCATACCAGTGCAATCGATTTATCCTTAGGATAACCTCGATATTGGGCAAGTGTAGTGCTATTAGCAAATCCTCTGACCTGATGCGTTGGGTTTGGTCAGATTTCACATTGCAGATCCATCTGATCATGGATCTGTCATTGCGCTGCGGGTAGGCGAGAGAGGACCGGGCGAGGGACCAGCATTCCCTGCTATATATCATACAACTTATCCCGGATGTAGAGAGCAACAGCACATGATGTTATCAGAGGCAGCAAGTCACAATTTTGCCCAAGCTGCCGTCACTCTTGTGGCTGTACTGAGTTCACATTCACAATTCTTTGCACAATTCACAAATATTTAAGAAAAACTTATAACATAAAACACATGAAACATATCTTACATTAGTTCCACCATTAGTTAAAATATAAATACTACTACTACTAATAATAATAATATTAATCTTAGTAAATGTAATAATAATTATATCCTAATAATCATAGTAATAGTAGTAGTTACAATGGTAATTAAAGCAACACTTACAATGATTATAGCAATAAAATCAGTAATAATAATTATAAATAATAGGAATAATAAACATATTAACAATGATAATAATATTAATATTAATAATAATAATTCTACTATCAATAATAAGACAATAGTAATAATAATTATAATGAAACTTATAATAATAATAATGATAATAATAATAATAATAATAATAATAACAATAATAATGATGATATAATAATCTTATTGGTGATAATAATCATTAAAGTAATACATATCGAATCGGTAAGGTCTATATTGGATATGAATCTAAAATAACTGGTGATACCAGATCAGGCTGCCCTGTGGCTCCCTGAGACGAAATTCACCTACATTGACGTTTTTTGTTTTTCTTCTTTTTTTTTTTTTGTAAAACTTAATTATGTTCTACAAAACCAAAAACAAAAACAACAGCCCCTCTCCCTTTCTCCCTCCCCTTTTTTATTTTATTTTTAGAACTTGAAGCATAAATCTTTTACTATAATGACCAGATTCGGCATTAAATAACCCAAAAAGGGTTGATATGCCGTAAAACAAAACTACCAAACCAAAAACGATGATTAAACATTTGAAGATATAAAGAACTTGAAGCATAAAAACTTTTACTATAATGACCAGATTCGGCATTAAATAACCCAAAAAGGGTTGATATGCCGTAAAACAAAACTACCAAACCAAAAACGATGATTAAACATTTGAAGATATAAAGAACTTGAAGCATAAAAACTTTTACTATAATGACCAGATTCGGCATTAAATAACCCAAAAAGGGTCGATATGCCGTAAAACAAAACTACCAAACCAAAAACGATGATTAAACATTTGAAGATATAAAGAACTTGAAGCATAAAAACTTTTACTATAATGACCAGATTCGGCATTAAATACCCCAAAAAGGGTTGATATGCCGTAAAACAAAACTACCAAACCAAAAACGATGATTAAACATTTGAAGATATAAAGAACTTGAAGCATAAAAACTTTTACTATAATGACCAGATTCGGCATTAAATAACCCAAAAAGGGTTGATATGCCGTAAAACAAAACTACCAAACCAAAAACGATGATTAAACATTTGAAGATATAAAGAACTTGAAGCATAAAAACTTTTACTATAATGACCAGATTCGGCATTAAATAACCCAAAAAGGGTCGATATGCCGTAAAACAAAACTACCAAACCAAAAACGATGATTAAACATTTGAAGATATAAAGAACTTGAAGCATAAAAACTTTTACTATAATGACCAGATTCGGCATTAAATAACCCAAAAAGGGTTGATATGCCGTAAAACAAAACTACCAAACCAAAAACGATGATTAAACATTTGAAGATATAAAGAACTTGAAGCATAAAAACTTTTACTATAATGACCAGATTCGGCATTAAATAACCCAAAAAGGGTTGATATGCCGTAAAACAAAACTACCAAACCAAAAACGATGATTAAACATTTGAAGATATAAAGAACTTGAAGCATAAAAACTTTTACTATAATGACCAGATTCGGCATTAAATAACCCAAAAAGGGTTGATATGCCGTAAAACAAAACTACCAAACCAAAAACGATGATTAAACATTTGAAGATATAAAGAACTTGAAGCATAAAAACTGTTACTATAATGACCAGATTCGGCATTAAATAACCCAAAAAGGGTTGATATGCCGTAAAACAAAACTACCAAACCAAAAACGATGATTAAACATTTGAAGATATAAAGAACTTGAAGCATAAAAACTTTTACTATAATGACCAGATTCGGCATTAAATAACCCAAAAAGGGTTGATATGCCGTAAAACAAAACTACCAAACCAAAAACGATGATTAAACATTTGAAGATATAAAGAACTTGAAGCATAAAAACTTTTACTATAATGACCAGATTCGGCATTAAATAACCCAAAAAGGGTTGATATGCCGTAAAACAAAACTACCAAACCAAAAACGATGATTAAACATTTGAAGATATAAAGCACTTGAAGCATAAAACTTTTACTATAATGACCAGATTCCGCATTAAATAACCCAAAAAGGGTTGATATGCCGTAAAACAAAACTACCAAACCAAAAACGATGATTAAACATTTGAAGATATAAAGAACTTGAAGCATAAAAACTGTTACTATAATGACCAGATTCGGCATTAAATAACCCAAAAAGGGTTGATATGCCGTAAAACAAAACTACCAAACCAAAAACGATGATTAAACATTTGAAGATATAAAGAACTTGAAGCATAAAAACTTTTACTATAATGACCAGATTCGGCATTAAATAACCCAAAAAGGGTTGATATGCCGTAAAACAAAACTACCAAACCAAAAACGATGATTAAACATTTGAAGATATAAAGAACTTGAAGCATAAAAACTTTTACTATAATGACCAGATTCGGCATTAAATAACCCAAAAAGGGTTGATATGCCGTAAAACAAAACTACCAAACCAAAAACGATGATTAAACATTTGAAGATATAAAGAACTTGAAGCATAAAAACTTTCACTATAATGACCAGATTCGGCATTAAATAACCCAAAAAGGGTTGATATGCCGTAAAACAAAACTACCAAACCAAAAACGATGATTAAACATATATTGGATATGAATCTAAAATAGTATATTAGGGGATAAGAAGGAAATAATAGTAATAGCGATCCAAGAACATCACAATAATAATGAGCGCCACATGAACAATAAAGTTGCTGCCGTCACTAAAGCTGGATTATGTTAGAATTACTTTTAGTAAGAAACAAAACAAGTCAGAGATAACCTAGACAGAATTTTCCATGGGATTAACATAAAGGTAGAAGTGCATCAAGGGTTTTTCAAATATGAAAAAAAACAAAACAAAAAAAAACGAAATAAAAGACAAGAAACAGTTTGACAAATGCGGGCATAAAACAAACAAAAAATGAATGGATAAGAGCAATTAGAAGTCCTGGGGTTATTTTCAAAATGTAGGTGGGGTTTGCTTAGTGAAGAGTTTGTAGTCTTAAAAATGACTAACCGTTTAAAGATATTTCCTTTGCGGTCATAATCTTGGTAATTGAAAGTGAGAAAAGCAATTTCTCCACACTGTAATCCGATGAATTAGAGTTTAAATAACGGTAAAAAAAAAGTTGGGCAGCAAGATATTTGTTCACATTACATTTAAATTTTTGCCTGTTGGTATTGTCGGGGAAACAGGAAGCATGAAGGGAATTTCAAAGGCAAGATGCCTGAGAAAAGAAGCTATCAGAATTGAAAATCTTCAGGCATTTTGGAACCTCTACAGTAAAGAAGTTGGATTTAGCAGTCAGTCAGATGGGTTGTGGGTATTTTCTTTTAGGGGTAACAAATTACGTGGAAGTACTTATTATCCAAGAGGGATTGGCTAGCGATTGGTGTATCAATTTTAGGATCTTTCCCAATAATAGAAGGGTTCGAATTATTAGCCAGCCTGTAGTGTCGAGAGAGTAACAGAAAACGAGTGACCGGGCAAACACCCAACTTGAGAATGGGATTTATTAATTATTGGCCTTGTATTCGTCCAGACCATTATAATTGAAGAACAATCAGTTAGACCGTATTAGGAATAATGGAGAAGGAAAGGGAGGGGGGAAAGAGTTTGATGCTCTGATGGGGTTAGGTGGGCTGAAAGCACAAAAGAGAGTAGTAGATGATGCACCAGCCCAGATGCATGGGCGGATGGTGGCTTTATAGAGATACAGGATAATGTCAGGTGTGAGGAGTTTACTAACACGGTAGAGGGAGCCAACCTTCTTTGCGGCAGCCTTGGCAATGTCTTCAATGTATTTGTTCCAATTCATGTTACCTGTGAAGGTTAGGCCAAGGAGTTTGAATGATGAACTCTCAGGTAGGGTGTTATTTGCCATGACAATCGGTGGTTGGTTTAGCAACGAATCCTTGTCTTAAATGGTAACTCAAAAAAAAAAAAAAACAGCTGGTGAGTTAGTACGTTATGGTGAAACTGACCTGACCCAGTTTTAATCTAAACTTTATCCAAAAGTTCTGAGGATAAGAGAAAGATAGATCTGTGGATGCAAGATTAAAGATTAATTCCCACAAGGTCGACTCATCAATAGCTATAACTATTGTATAAATAATTAAGGAGTTAGGGTTAGGGTAAGGGTTAGCAGTATATGAATAATAATGTGCATTCCAAAACTATCCCTCACACACACACTGCCCCCACCACCGAAGCATCCTGCCCACCGACTACAACTCCACCCCCAAACACCCAACCAACCACTCCACCACTCTCTCAACCCAAACCCATACAATGTTGCATTAATAAGTTGAGGCTAGAAAAATGAGTAAGTTGAGGCTAGAAAAATGGTGGATGAGCCAGCCAAACATGTGGGGCAAAGGTAGCAGACAATGGGAAAGACACCCCAGTGGGGTATAGGCAATATGAGGAGCAATCCCAGAATACACATTATTCACCGAGCTCTAACAAGAATATTTATGGGTTTATGGGGGCCTTGATCAAGTTTATAGCACTTTGAAGTAAGAGTACCTGTACTTAATTTTGTGCATGCAATTGGACAGTACCTCATGCATTTTTATTTAATTTTTTTTAATGTAGTTCACCCCAAACAAGGCAGGCCGCCACTGTAGACGTAAGGGGCTACTGAGAAGAAAGAAAAGGGGAGAAGGTTTGTCAACCTAAACTGGGATCTGCGCAGCGAGATGTCTGTTTACATTAGTTTTAAATTTTTGCATGTCAGTACTTTCGGGGAAACAGGGGGCAGGGAGAGAGTTCCAGAGGCCAGCAGCACGAGGAAAGAAGCTATTGGAGTAGAAAGCTCTCCGACATCTGGGGATCTCCACAGTGAATGAATGGAATTTAGTTGATTGTCGAGTTGGTCTAGTGAATTTACGTCGAGGGGGCACCAGAGTAACCAATTCATCGGAGCATAATCTATTGAAGTATTTGTAAAACAAGTACAAGGATGCTACATTGCGGCGATGGGACAGGGACTGGAGCTTGGTTGACAGTGAGGGACCTATTAGGTTGGCGACTCTTTTTTGGACCTTGTCAAGGAGGGAGAGAGTAGTAGATGATGCACCAGCCCAGATGCATGGGCGGATGGTGGCTTTATAGAGATACAGGATAATGTCAGGTGTGAGGAGTTTACTAACACGGTAGAGGGAGCCAACCTTCTTTGCGGCAGCCTTGGCAATGTCTTCAATGTATGTGTTCCAATTCATGTTACCTGTGAAGGTTAGGCCAAGGAGTTTGAATGATGAACTCTCAGGTAGGGTGTTATTTGCCATGACAATCGGTGGTTGGTTTAGCAACGAATCCTTGTATTTCATGATAATAAGAGCCTCTTTTCTATATAATCTAAGGTACTTGTCTAAGAGTTAATAAGGGGCTTTATATATATATATATATATATATATATATATATATATAAATGAATAAATGCCAAAGGTTCGTTCGGATCAATGAACAAACCGGTCAAATCTCTCGTTTGATTTTTATTCCTGCGTTTAATTGTTTTCCTTTCTGTCTTTCATAAATTTTGTCTCCACATTTCATTTTATGATATATCATGTATTTTATCCTCATATATATATATATATATATATATATATATATATATAAATGTGTGTGTGTGTATTTTCAATCGATTTTATTGATTTTCACATTTTATCCTGATCTATAGGCATTTTTATTAGTCATTATTTATTAGAAATGTGCAATTTTTACTCCCTAACTTAGATCTAGTTCCACTCTCTTCATGATCGCCAGAAACACATTTAATACGAGACATTTTTAGAAATTTACTAATATTTCAAGCATTTTCATTTGCTATTGGGATTGTCAACCTTTTAATTCAATTGGTAAGTTTTGTAAAGATAGAGGGAAGGAGAAAAAAGAAATAACTCTAGGCAAAAACAACAACTGTTATCAAACTGGAGAGAAAGAGAGAGGGAGGGGGAGAAAGAGAGAGGGAGGGGGAGAAAGAGAGAGGGAGGGGGAAAGAGAGAGGGAGGGGAGAAAGAGAGAGGGAGGGGGAGAAAGAGAGAGGGAGGGGGAAAGAGAGAGGGAGGGGGAAAGAGAGAGGTGGGGGAGAAAGAAATAGCCGCCTATTATGATTTATGTACCACGGTGGCTCAGTTGGTTAGCGCCTTGTACTTAGAGACAGATGTTGTAAGTTCGAACCTCACTGGAGGCATAAATATTTTCACTCTGATTTTGTCTCAAAATGAACTTATTTTTTATGTCATGGATAAAGGCTTAGCATTTTGGTTGAAAAGAGTCTTTCTGGTCCGTTCCAGTCAATTTACTTCTGGAGATTTCGATTCTTGGTTTCCTCGATTTTCCTGTCCCAGTAGTATTAAAATCGATCGATTTTAATATTTAATCTTGATCCATATTTTATTTTGATTAGTCATAAATAGGAGGAGAGGGGCTTTTATCCTCACACTCAGAAGTCCTAACACTGCCACCCATAACACCGGTAGAAATTTAATAACAGACAATAACCTAAGGTGTGAGTATTTTATATTTCTGATGTTGTCCCAAAATAAACTTAAACATTTAAAATTACAATATTAAATAGATCGTTTAGTTTTAATTTTTTTTGTTTGTAATCTATATAATTTACGTAAATTAGAACCCTAACTGATTCTGGATAGCCCTGTTAGTGTGTGTATATATATATATATATATATATATATATATATATATATATATATATATATATATATATATATATATATCTAATAAGGAGAGGTAGTTTGCTTGAAGCATTGTGGGTAATACGTATATAGAGGAGTATTAGAAGGCTATCACAATGCAAGAAATGGAAATATGTCAGCGTTGAGAAGTAAGACAAAAACAAGTAAGATGGAATCTTACGGCTTCCTTCATATGCACGCTTGAACTTGAGTTGAGCATGGTTCTGAAGAAGTGAAGAGTTCCCGAAATATTAAAATAAAAAAAATAAAAATATTATATCATACGGAATTTTCACCAGACCATCTTGATACAAGTATTACATAACATTGTAACATTGTGTAGATAGACAGATATATATGTGTTTGTGAAAGAAAAAAAGAAAAATAAATAAATATATATATATATATATGTGTATGTATACATTGTATTAAGGGTGAAACTATTTCATTTGTTCCACCATTATATGTCTTATTTGCTCTAACTTGTGTCTATCCGTCACACCTCTGCATTGTATTGCCTTCTAAGTATCACATTTCTATAAGTAATTTTAATTTATATATTTTTGAAAAACTTTTTTTAATATTTTTTTTCCTATATAGTAAATCTTACTTGATTATGCAATAGTTCAACACTGTGATGTAATGTGTGTGACCGTGTTCCATAATATATTTCGAGGAAGACCTCTTTGTCAAATGGTAGGTGTTTCAAATCTCAAAAAAGGTGTGGATGGCAATATTGCTTATAACGCAGTAAATATTAATATCCACAGCAAATGTAATAAAACTAAAACTATAACTGATTATTTTGTTTTTATTATTTTAATTACTTATTTATTTTATTTTTATTTTTTCTGAATATTTTATATTTGAACCCATAGCAAAGTTGTATATGTGTGTGTGTCGTGGCATCATAGTTAAATGGTTGATCTTAGAATCAAATTATATGCAGATTTGAAATCAGCACCTTTGATCCGATGTCTTGATCGATGTCAGAAGTTCTTGAACCTGTTCTATTAAAAATTAAAAGTATGTAAGAATAACATTAGAAACAAATGTTCCGTCATTTTTAGCATTCCCTTTTAGCCAACCAAACAACATATACTTATAATATTCGTTTATAGTTTTCGCGTCAAATCATCATACTGTTTAATTTGAAGAGAAAACATTTATCCACTTTTTTTTTGCATTAAAAATAGATTGTTTTAAATATTTGATAAATGTTCACTAATATATTTGGTTAATTAGTCGTTTGACAGCCAAAATAGCAGACAATGAATCGTCTACCATTTTTCCGACCTCACAAATGAGTAACTAAACCCAAATAAATTGTTTGGGACTAATTTCAAATTGACCATAATTTATTTTAAAGGAAATACATATTTACTTATTCATTTGTGAGGTCGGAAAAAAATCAGAAAAATGGCAGACGATTCATCGTCTGCCATTTGGGCTGGGAAACGACAATTAACTATATATTTTTACTTTAATAAAATAAATTATTTTATATTTATGTATTTTATTTATTTTAGACAATCGAACTATTTTAAATCTATGTGAAGAGGTAAAAAATCTCTACGTCGATCTCATTTAAGTAGGTTAAAAAGATAAATTATTTGTGTTTGATCGGTGGCCAAGTGGGTAAACAATCGCCTTTATTACTTACATTTTATCCAATTGTGTTTTTTTTTGTTTGTTGTTTTTTTTTGCTATAGCGTTCCAATTATTAAATAAAAAATGGATGAAAAATATTTTATAGATGTTCTAACCTCCTAATCTTGGCTATAAAATTCAAGAAACTGTCTCGCTGTATCACAGTTCTTCACATGTTGTAGATTATTTATTATTTGATTATTTTGTTCAAAACATATTTCTTTAGGTTTAAAAATAAATTTTACGATCATCTTTAATGAAAAAAAGGACACCATTACGTATACAGTCATTGCAAGGATAACGTTGCATATACAGCATTTGCTAGTTTTCAAAATTAAAAAAATTCAATTTTTAAAGTTTATTTTCAGTGAAAAACATTTTTATTTTTCGTCAACTATCTCAAACATTTAAAAACTTTTAAAAAAATACATCAAAAATAAGTTCAATAAACCTTTTAAATAAAGTGACGATAACAAATTCATAGATAATAAATCTTACAATCAGTATTCACACTTGAAACATATACAGGTAGGTAGAAAAGTAAATTTTCTAGCGTTTGGTAAAAATAATTTGTTGTATACCCCCCCCCCCTCTTTGGCGTTGTTAAATATGCTACACTTTTGCCAAATTCAATTTACAGTTATCATTTGTCAGATTCTTATTTTGAATAAAGTCCAATTATTTAAAATAATTTTATAGAGGATTTATTTTTATTTGACAAAAAAAAAGAAGCTAAAAAATATCAAATTACTTTTTGTTGTAATTATTATTTAAAACTTTTGAATATAATAATACTGTAATTAGTTTTTTAGATTTCATAAGAAATTTAACTTTAAAATATTTTTTTTGTTCCATTTGATTTTTAAGATGAAAATGCTGATTTGAAAATGTTTTTAAATATTCCTTTAATGCTGCATACAACGTTTTCATGTGTACGCTTTTTTCTTTGTTAACAATAAAATAAGTAAATGAAAAAAAAAAATTGGCTTGTATATTAATGAATCGGAAATTTATCAAAAATAAAGGGAAAGAAAGAAAAGGGGTTGACATGCATATTTGTTCATATGTCATATAAAAAGAAAAATATTCAATATGAACAATATGTTCACACCTTTACAATATACTTTTTTTATAGATGTGGAAATTTTTTTGTGCATCTTTTTTTCAAGTTCATTCACAAATGCATTTATCAAATTTCACTGAAAAAAAGTTCTTTCATTTTTCAAACTACAAAAAAAAAACAATGTTCAAGGCAGACGACACATTTTCATTGAAAAAGGGTTCTTATGAAAAAATCTGTATATTGGCTTTCTTCTGTTTTCCTTTTTTTAAGTAATAGATTTACTAATATTACTTGTGTATCTGAAAATTAAATAATTGTTATCTCCTAACTTAATTAATTCTAATATTAATTTTTTTAAATAATTATTACTCCAATTATTACTCTTTTTTTTAATATTAAAAATATGAATTTCTGGGCTGCAAACCTTAAATTAAATTTACGATGACTTCAATTCTTCATTATCTGTTTATCCTTCGGATAAATAAATATTAAATTCAATAAATCTTTTAAATAATTAGTCCTTTTGACTAAATAAAAAATATTCTGGATTCTTTCCGATATTTTCAACAAATCCTTTAAATAATTAGTCCCTTTGACTAAACAGAAAATATTCTGGATCCTTGTGTCCGATATATTTTCAATGAAATTTGGTTAATATTCAGACACAGTTTTCCAAATATAACCATTTAAATAATGACATTTTTTCTGTCATAAGTGTCTTTTCACCAAACAATACTTAATATTTGGGGATTTCCAAACATAACTTTAAATAATGACTTCCTAGTCATACATATTTCATAATTCTTGGAATTTTCCAAAAAAATAACTTTATATTGTCATAAATTCCAAAGAATAAAAGTCTGAGCTCCAAAATTGACGCTCGGTCAATAAATACATTTTTCTCCCTCTCGCCAAAGGAAAAACAACAACAACCTCAAAAGTTTTATCAAACAAAAACACCTCGTGTTATTCAATTCTTTTTACCTATATATATATATATATATATATATATATATATATATATATAGTTATCCACATACTAACTGTTTCTCTGTATCACAGCTCTTCAGTGCGGCTAGACCAGTTAGTGCCTCAAGCCGGGATTTAAACTCAATCGTCGATCTGACAGTCGGCGATTCTACCCCTGCGCTATCATGCGACACTGACTGAATGTAAGTAATATCTCAATGTAAACATTTCAAGTGTCGGGAGCTCGAATTAGTTTTACCTAATGAGCTATGTCTTAAAGCTAATGGCAGTTGGCGATATTCTTACAAATAAGCTCTATAATATATATATATATATATATATATATATATATATATGTGTGTGTGTGTGTGTGTATTTTTCATCGGCATAATCACTTTGACACACAGTTGAAAAACATTAAGAGAAATAAATGTCTCATTTCTATTGCACTATATTTTCAAATTAAGGAGAAGATGGGTTCTGCGTATCGACCGGCTTTCGCACTCCTTCTCTGTCTATTAGCCAGACGCCATATATATATATATATATATATATATATATATATATATATATATATATAATAAGGAGAGGTAGTTTGCTTGAAGCATTGTGAGTAATACGTATATAGAGGAGTATTAGAAGGCTATCACAATGCAAGAAATGGAAATATGTCAGCGTTGAGAAGTAAGACAAAAACAAGTAAGATGGAATCTTACAGCTTCCTTCATATGCACGCTTGAACTTGAGTTGAGCATGGTTCTGAAGAAGGGAAGAGTTCCCGAAATATTAAAATGAAAAAAATAAAAATAATATATCATACGGAATTTCCATCAGACCATCTTGATACAGGTATTACATAACATTGTAACATTGTGTAGATAGACAGATATACATGTGTTTGTGACTAGGACAATGAACGCTGTCTCTCTTTCTCTCTATCTGGGCAACTTGGGGAAAGTGTTTTCGTCACTAAGTCTTACATGACTAGTCTGGGTCGTTCTTATTCCAACAGGTTGAGGGTACAGGTTAGACAGCTTGTCTGGCTGATAATATCGTGGGTAACTGTACGTGTCATGTCACGCATGGAAAGGGACCCTACAGTTAGCTTTCCCCAGGTCACAACCCCCATGGACTAAGTCACGACTAATGGACTGGTTGTGTGAGCTTATTGGCACCAAACAAGCACCCACTTTGCCTACCTGACTCTACCCTAATTCTCAGTAGCCCTTTACATCTACAGTGGCGGCCTGCCTTGCTTGGGGTTGTGATGGTCCAAGTAGTAAGTAACCGATACTTGCTAGATATCGGTTATTACTATGGCAAGGTTGCAAGATGGACGGGGATTAACGAGAGAGAGAGAGACGAACGAACAAAGATGGTGCTCGGTGAATATCAGACTGAGAAAAACCGGATGTCGCCAGGGGCCGTAACTCCTGTGACACCTGCGGTAATCTCCCTTTATTTGTTAAGGACATTACAGGGGTGAAATGTTAAAAAAAAAAAATTATTTAAAATTAATTTTTGACATCATAATGTCGATTTTTCATGAAAAAAGTGTAAATTAATTTAATGTAGACACACTGTATCCACAGTGATGTGTGACACAACGTGTAGCACTTTCTGTTGAACTAACTACAGTTTGCAATCCCTTGTGCCAGACTTGGAGACAAGTGCAATAATTCTCTGCAATTCAAACGTGTCAGTACGCCTGTGTTAGTCGTGTTTTGGAAAACTGGGGGTCGGTGTCAAACCAATGCAATGACAGGTGCATGTGATGGGTTCAGAGATCAGACCAGCTGTCATCCAAAATATGTTAGAAAATCGGAACAGGTTGTTAAATCATAAGAAACACTTGTGGGCTGAGAATACCTTATCTCTCTGCGTCTTTTTTTTGTGTGTGATGTATTCTCACCCCCCCCCCATCTCTCTCTCCCCTCCCCTTCTTTCTCTCTCCCCCTCTCTCTCTTGTGAAGAGATTGATGACAGTCGTTTCGAATCAGCACGCGACGCACGCGTTTGTCGCGCTCATACTTTTTTAAAGTTTTAATTACGTTTCTTTTCGGCATAAATAAATTATATTTATATATATAAAATAATAAGCTTGATTTGGTATTAAATTAACTGGGTAAAAAATGATATGCTGTAAAAAAACAAAAAAAACATTTAACGAATGTTTTCAAAATATTTATTTATTTTTTATTTTTTGCCTTAATATTTTTTTATTTTTTTTGCAAAGAACTTTTACAAAAAAATACAATTGATTCGGCATTAAATAACCTGAAAAGGGTTGATATGCCGTAAAACGAAACAAACAAAAAAACACACATTATTACAGAACGTACTATTGCAGCACAACGGTCCTAGCCAGTCCAGCATGCAAGCCGACCAAACAGCCAGCAAGCTGACCAAATACCCAACTGGGTATGAACCCTTCCATTCAAAGAAAGTTGTTTAGTCGTTAGGACCCCAGAGATCTGGTGCGTGCCGTTCCCAGGACGAAAAATCCCTTCTGAAAAAGTCCTCAATGACAAGGCACACCAAGTCACACTCCCCGATCAGATCATAGATGGAAAAATAACATGTTGCTATTTCAAATCAAATTTTCCATCTGACGAAATAATCGTCAAAAAATTTTATCGTAAGATTTGTCGTCTGGTTCTGTTTACTTTTTAAAACTGTCACGTGACTTAAATTAACCAATCAAACGATGGCCCGAAAGTAACCCTTTGAAAACAGACAACATGGTGTCGTCTGGCCAAAACATTTTAGGCGCGGTTGAACAAAAAAACTTGAATCCGTTAAAAAACGAATCTTACAAACTCTTATTTTCACTGAGCGTTTTTAATTAAAATGGAATATGAATTCCAAAAGATTTAAAATCAACTAAATATGGAGGGGCCATTTTTTTAGTGCTGATAAATAAACTTTTATGAAAAAAATTATTTTAATTAATTAATTAATTTAATTAATATGCAGAATTTTAAGTTTCATAAATTATTAATTGATACGAGTATAAAATTATTTATTCACAAACTTAATAACTATTGAATTCGAGGAAACGCCTTGAGCCTGCTCTTGGCCTGCTAAGCCAGCAGGATATCTGATGAAACTTCCTCATATTTGCATATTGGTTTTGAAAAGGGACATTTTGTTGCTTTAACTATTGTTTTTTTTTTTAATAATATGTGGGGAAAATCCATCAACGTTAATTCTATTTTGAAAAATAACAAAATAAAAATAAACTGAAAAGAAAAATATTGTATTCAGTGGCGATTCGGTGCTAATTTTTAATAATGAAGACGATTCTCTATTTTTAAATGATTGCGATTGATTGTATCATTTGGGTCACGTGAGACAAATCCTGGTGGATAGTGGAGGATAGTGGCGGATACAAAAAGTGCTGGCCCCCAGATTAGGACCCAAGCTTACCCTAACAGACGCCAAGTCGATTTTAGCTTGGGTCCTAATCTGGACAAGTACCCTAGTTTTATTCACACAAGTAAAATTATATTAACCCTAACTTATTTAGAGAGAAGATGGGTTTCGACATTATTTCCAAACAACTTATTTTTACTTAAACCATGTTTTAATAATAAAAAAAAAATAACATTAGAAAGTTTCAGCGTATACGCGAAACGCCGAAATGAAAACTATACACGACAAAAAACTCCCATCTCTATGAATAAGTCAAGAACGAGGCTAAGGCACATCATTTTCTAATTAAAGGACAGTGAACTATTTTTATAAGGGTAAAACATGGTTAAATAAAAAGTTTCCATTTCGTCATAACCGTTAAATCGGAAATTTCGTCCTGGGTTAATCAAAAAATAAATAAATAAAATCCCCATCATATTTTGCTCTATTTAATTTTTTTTTTTTTTTTTTTTTTTGCAAATAATAATTTGTTTTCGCTACTGATATCGATCCTGAACCAGTTTTCGTGAGGTTCGACTCGGAAGCGTTTGTCTGTCCTACGCAAACGCCCGAGAGTTGATAAGCCGATTTGTACCAGACGACAATTTTGATACGGTGCTGCGTCCTATGATAATAATGTTTTGCTTGTTTTGATTTTTGTTGTTGTTGTTAGGGTTAGGGTTAAAAATATTTATTTGATAACAGTAATTTCGCTCTGTTTTTTTTTGTTTTATTTGTTTTGTTGTTTAAAAAATTGGCACTTCTGCAGTCTTTATGAAGCAGCTGCCAATTAAGAAATCGAAATTGAAGAGTTCCGTTTTTTTTTCTCCAAGTACCATTCATTCATAATTCACCGGAAGTTGAATTTACCGGGAGTTGAAGTAGAATTTAGTTTTTAGAAAATGGAGTTAAATGAGCTGAATCTTCGCGACATTGGTAATTTAATGAACCAGACGCAAAAAACAATAGATTTTTTACAGGCACACCGCCTGATTTCTTAATGTTAGGGTTAGGGTTTTTTATTTAAATTTTTTTTACTTCATATAATAAAAAAAAGAAATTGTTAATTGTTACCCAAAAAAAAATCAGTCTTGCATTTTTTTTTTTAGGTTGTAAATAAGTCACTTCCGGTTGAATTACTTCCCTTTATTTTCAGTAGAAGGACAGAAAATCCGCTGCTTCATAAAGACTGCAGAAGTGCCAAAAAATTTCTTGCAACTATAACTAAAAAATATAGGACGCAGCAACGTATCAAAATAACAAAAATGTTTATTTGATAACAGTAACTTCGCTATGTTTTGCTTGTTTTGTTTCTTTTAGAAAATTTCTTGAAAATATAACTTACAATCACAGGACACAGCACCGTATCAAAATTGTCGTCTGGTACCATTCGGCTCGTCAATACTAGGGCGTTTGCGTAGGACAGCCGAACGCTTCCGAATCGAACCTCACGAAAACTGGTTCAGGATCGATATCAGTACCTTATTTTCAACAATTTGTTTAATTATTAACAAAAAAGTCAAATCAAACTGTTTTGGAATGTTGTTTTTTTTTTTATCTTTTAATATTTTTAAATAGTTTAATTATTAACCAAATATAATAATATTACAAAGTAACAAATAATTAGATAATCAATGAAGAAAAAGAACATAGAATTAAAAATACGTAGCCATTTTGTAAATAGTAACAAACAGAGGTGCCTGTGAATTATAGAAACAAAATAGCGGCAAACAAAATTTCCTTCCTTATTTCTAGAGAGTGAATCGAAAGGGGAGATAATTCGAATTATTTTAAATGTCATAATTCTTTTCCTAATTTTCCAAAAATGGACGTCAATGCGTTAAATCTTGAAGACATTCTATATTTAACTAGATATAAGGCGAAGTTAGTCGATTTTATGTATTTTCGATTTTTATATTTTTTATGATGTCAAAATTACTCAAATAAATCTATTTTATTTCCTTTTTAATACCGTTTCTAAATGTATTTTATTACAAAAATACTGGTTTGAAATGTTTCTTCTGACAAATGCTCATGCTTTTTCTATATGTGTTATGGTTTCCCGTGACGAAAAAATCGAATATGATTGTTTTGTTATGAGTCCCTCTAAAAAAATAATTCGAATTATCTCCCCTTTTGATTTACTCTTCTAGAAATAAGGAAGGAAATTTTGTTTGTCACCATTTTGTTTCCATAAGGCACAAGCACCAAAATTATTAACAAATAATAAATTCCAACTGTTTTTTATGTATATATGATATAGTTTATGGTGCTTCTTTAGAAACGTGAGCACAATTTGAAAGGAGGGGATAATTCAAACGACAAACAATTAAATAGGCAGATAATCCAACCGGGGGGGGGGGGGGCGGGGCGAAAAAAGGGTTTCAAATCTAACCCTAAACCCTGGCTATCGTAAATTTCGTTCATTTCAAATGTCCTTTGATTATGCTCCTGTGACGCGTCCGTTGGTCTCTAGTGAAATTATTGTTTTTAATGATTTTTCGTTGCTTGTGGACTGTAGGTCCGAAAAACATAATTTTTATCTTTAATTTGAGTAGAGTCAAATAAGGAGTGGAACTCTAGTTTCAAGTTTCAACCACGATGCATCTTTAAATGAATTTTACTAATGTAATTATTCTAAAATAAACTTTTTAAAAATTTATACGTAAAAGGAACTGTTTTAAAACAAATTGCCGAATTTTACCCAGTGTAAAACTCATTTATTTTTAAAACTTTATTTCCCGTGTTTCATGTTTTTTTCTTTTTCCTGTAATCATTTATTTGAATAAATGACTTTATTTTTCAAAATCATTGTATTTTTCAAAATCACTTTATTTTTCAAAATCATTTTATTTTTCAAAATCACTTTATTTTTCAAAATCACTTTATTTTTCAAAATCATTTTATTTTTCATTGGTGCCGAATGCGTTGTGATTGTTTTATTCCTAAATTATCATTTTACGTATACATTTTTTAAAGCTTTATTTTAGAATAATTACAATAGTAAAATCCATTTTAAGATACATCGTAGTTGAAACTTGAAACTAGAGTTCTCTCCCCCTTATTTGACTCTCATAAAATTAAAGATATTTTTTTCGGACCTACAGTCCACAAGCACGGTTTTTTCTTTTTTTAAATTTGTTTTTACTACAACATGGTTCAAGTCACTCAAATTCAATTAACCAGATTTGTTTTGTTTTTTTTAAGAGAAAGAAGTTTGGGGTATATGTTACGACGCTCAGCAGAGGCGCGAACGGGGTCCAAAAAAAGAACGAGAAAGAGTTTAAAAACATAAATTTGCAACAAGTAAAGTTGATTTATGTCTCGAATAGACATTTTTCTACTTACCTATGTAATTTGTTTGTATTTTTACGTAGTATAAATGGCTTTTTATTAGATGTTAAAAAAAAATTTCTTGTTTTTTAAAACATCTAGTTTCTCAAAGGAAAATGCCGGCCATTCCCTCTATATTATTACGTAGAGCGGCCATTTTGAATTCTTCGAAAACCGTCTGTCGAACATAAATTTCTAATAAATAGCACTTCAAACGGGTTTAAAATACAAACAAATAGCACATGCAAGTTTGAAACTAACTTTTACAGCTTACAGTTACTTTTATTTGTTGTAAATTTGTTTTTTTAGCGTTTTTACTCTGCTGAGTCTCGTAAAAGATACCCGAAGTTTGTTTTGTATTATTATTAATAATTATTAGTTTTATTTGCATGAGTAAAATTATATAAATAATAAAAAAAACAAATAATAATAATAATAATAATAATAATGATGATAATAATAATGATGATGATGATGATGATGATGATGATGATGATGATGATGATGATGATGATGATGATGATGATGATGCGGCGTATCAGAAGAAGAAACGACCCGTAGGTATTTAATTGCTTCCCACCGCAGTCATGTGTGACACAAGGTCGGACGATGGAGGAAGAGTCAAACCAGCGCCCCTAAAGGAGGAGCACTCTGGCCTAACAAAAATAGCCTGGGCAGCCCCGTCGGCATTCCCCGGTCAGGGCACCTCAGGCAGTAAGCCATAAACTTACTCCACCCCAAAGAAGGGAGGCAAGGCCTGGAAGAGTGCACATCCTAGGGCAGTATAAAAGGCCACCGAAATGGCCCAGTTCCTGCCGGACTGATTGTCGAGAATGAATCCTCGACCGGTATTACCCCATCCCGAAGTCCTCAATCAACAGAAGTTGCTGAGAGACTGAACGGGCTCGGGCGCCATTCCGAATTCACGACAGCAAGCCGCAATCAATAGACTGTCTCTCCGGTCGTAATTTTTTAAAAGTCAAAATCTTTTTCATGTAAAACTTTATAATTAAAACTTGCTGAAAGGAAAAGTTATATATTTTTATTTTAAATAATTTCGGCACTTCTGTAGTATATATGAAGCAGCTGCCGATTAAGAAATCGAAATTGAAGAGTTTCGTTTTTTTTTTCTCCAAGTACCATTCATTCAGAATTCACCGGAAATTGAATTTAGTATTTAGAAAATGGAGTTAAATGAGATTAATCTTCGAGACATTGGTAATTTATAATGAACCAGCCGCAAAAAACAATAGATTTTTTACAGGCACACCGCCTGATTTCTTAATGTTAGGGTTAGGGTTTAGGGTTAAGGTTTAGGGTTAGGGTTTAGGTTAGGGTTAGGGTTTAGGTTTAGGGTTTTTTATTAAAAAAATTTTTTACTTCATATAATAAAAAAAAGAAATTGTTAATTGTTACCCAAAAAACATTGCATTTGTTTTTATGGTGTAAAAAAATCACTTCCGATTGAATTACCTCCCTTTATTTTCAGTAGAAGGACAGAAAATCTGCTGCTTCATATATACTACAGAAGTGCCATAATTTCTTTTCGAAAAATGAGTAATCAATCAAATAAGTGTTTTTTTGTGTTTTCTTTTTAATCATTGAAATATGAATTTTTCAGTACTTGTAAATTTTTGTTTACTTTTGTCTAAAAAAAAAATCGCGTTGGCAGCGTTCGGGCATATTACGTAAACTCCCGAGAGATGCCGAAGCGATTAACCAATCAGCTGTCAGGCGACATGGAAGGAATGCGGCGTTGGATTACCGAACACGCAGACCGACTGGAATAATTTTTTGAAGGGGGTCTGCGAAAACCATTTGTTACGAAGTCCTCGTCAGTGGAGGCCTAGGGAATACGGTTGAGATAGACGGGTCTCTATTTAACCCTAACCCAACTGATTAAAAAAGACAATGTCAAAAAAGCCCCCCCCTCCCAAAAAAAATGTTTCAGTTTTAAGAAACACACACAAAAACCTACCTTTTAAACCAGTTGACTACATACAAAAAGGAATGCAAAAGAAAAAAAGAATAAAAATGTATTTATTAACAGAACAGTTGTTTAGAATTTTGTTAAAAAAGTATTTAATAAATATTTTTTTTATTTTCAAGATAGCAAATAACAGAAAAACGAACAAAACATAACAGTGATTTCGTTATGTTTTGTTCGTTTTTCTGTTATTTGCTATCTTGAAAATAAAACGGAAAAAAAATACGACGCAGCAACGTATCGAAGTTACCGTCTGTCAACATTCGCCTTGTCATCTCTCGGGTGTTTACGTAACATGCCTGAACGACGTTGACGACGCGAAGTTCCCGGAAACTGGTTCATAGTCGATATCAGTACCAATTTTTCTACCAACAACAGTGCTGTCGGAATGGCATATATTTAAAAAAAATCCATTTTTACTTTATATTTAATTTTCATTAAAAAAGAAATTACCAGCCAGTTTTACGTGAAAACGATTTTGACTTTTTAAAAATGATGACCGGGCGCACAAGTCGATACTCTTATAAAGAACGCCTTTTGGCTAAGATCAAAGTATAGTATCTGTTCCGATGGATACTGCACCCCATAGACTGGTATTGTCTTGGCCTTCGGGGCTTGACTTATGCCGGTCTATGGGTCTGTCCTGTGCAGTTCTAGGAGGTCCACCCTCCCAGGCTTCGCCTCCCCTCTTTGGGGAGGAGTAAGTTTATTGCTTACTGCCTGAGGCACCCCTACCGGGGAATACTGACGGGGATGCCCAGGCAATTTTTAAACCCCACTTTCCCGACCCGACCTTGGGTCACATCTTACTTGTGGGAGTAAGATAAAAACTGGCCTTGTGCCTAACTCCTGGAGAGGAGTAAATCAATACTCTTATAAAGAACGCACCGCATTTCCATCAACGTTCGGACAGAAGCGCTCGAGAGTTGACGAAACTATTAACCAATCAGGTTGCAGCAGGCATTAGACTATCAGGTTTCAAGCAAGCAGACGATAACTTTTGGAAGAATGTATTTCTACGATCTAAAGCGTGTTAAAAAAGAAATGAATTTCTACGATCTGTGTCAGCGTGTTGAATCTGCCGAAGTACTCATTGAGTTCTGTCAGCAACGGTCACTTCTAGCGAAAGACTAAACCAAATCCTAATATAGAAAATGTTAAATAATAAAAAAAACATTTAAAAAAAGAAGAAATTGGTTAAAAACAGTGGTTTCGTTGTTTGTTATATAAAAAAAATATCATCTTTTGAAACTTTTCGGTGCACACAAAAAAAAAAAAATATTTAAAAACATTTGATTAACAATGGTTCCTTTGACAGAAAAAATGAAATGAACATCTAATTAATAACAGTTGTTTAGCTATGGTTTGTTCGTTCTTTATTTTTATATATGTATTTTACCTTGATTTTCTTCGTCTGAACTTATCGTCTGCCAGTCTTCAATTTATCGTTTGGCAGTTTTCGCTTCGTCAACTCTCGGGCGCTTCCGAGACCTGGCCGAACGTTGACGACGCGAAGTCACGGAAACGCGGTGCGTTCCTTATAAGAGTATACCCGGTAGTCTATTGATTGCGACTGGCCGTTATGAATTCGGAATAGCGGCACGCTGACTACCAGTCGTTTCTTCTTCTGATACGCTAAGAAAGCATAAGAACAAACGTAAATTTTAAATGTTAAGTTTTACAAAAGAAATTATTTTTTTTTTAGCTGCAGGTAAGATTCGAACTCGGGTATTTTATTTTATTTTTAAAGACGGAAGCAGAAAAGAAATTTTTGACCAATCAAATTATTCAGTTTGAAGTCACGTGTCCACAACGCCTTTATAATACTACTACTACTACTGCCGATTTCTCTTAACAGAGAGGGAAAGAAAGAGAGAGCGTGAAAGAAAGAGAGAGGATTGCATTTATAAAGTAATGGCGGAGATGGAGCTATTTCTTGGGAAGGGCCCCCCTTCACTTTTAATTCTTTCTTACAACGGCTGCTATCGTCGCCATTGTTAGTCGCCCTCCTCGCGATAGATCGAAAAACGCGAACCATCTAGTACTACTAATACTACTACTACTAACCGTATTTCTAAGCGGTAGCCATAATCGCCCCGCTTACTTGTTTGTGTGCGTGTGTATATACATATATATATATATGTGTATATATATAACAAAAGATATCTATATAGATATATGTAGATCTTTCGTTTAAATAGTATTTCTAAGGAGCGTTTTTATTTTTTAATATTTAGTGCATTCACGTTTTTTTTGTTTTTTTTTTACTTAAATTACCCATCATGCAAAACGGTAAAGATTATTATGAATAATAATAATAATAATAATAATAATAATAAATAATATCGTTACCTTAACTTAAAGTATTATATATAAAGAGGATATAGATTAAAAAAAAAAAAAAAAAAAAAAATTGTGACGTTTAAATGTCTATATACGTTCATGAATATTATCAGGTCAGTATTGCCTACATTTTCTTACAATTACATATATATTTACTCACACTGGCGAAAAAGAAGAAAAATCCTAAACTTCTTGTTCCTTGTTCTCGCGTAATTATAAGAAATATACATACATCAGGGCATCCATAAAAAAAAAAAAAACGTGAACAGACACATTTAAAAACAACAAAAAAAAAAACAAGAAAATCTTTTAATAATGACGATTATTTTATTTTTGGTTGATACAAGTTCTTCGATGAACCAACGAACGTATATCGGAACTACCCTTATAGATGTCGCGAAAGGGGCCGTTGAGACATTCATGAAGGTAAATATATATAAATCTGGTGGGATCTATTTTACATACTTGCATACATACATACATAGCCTATATGTATATATGTAGGTAAATATAATCTTGCTGGATTTTTCTTTTCTTTTAAATCACTAATTCATAAACATAGGCACTAGAAAATAAATAAACATGGGATCGATTTTTTTTTTTTTTTTCATATGCATTTAGCCGGAAGAATTCCTTCGGGGGGGGGGTGAAACAAGTTTCGGTTTAGCTTACTTGCCATAAGTATACATGTTCACTACTATTAAGCTCTAACTTCTCTATTGAGCACTGTTGAAGTAAATCATAAAACGAAAAATATGATGTATGTATAATAATATAAGTGTGTGTATGAAAGGCTAATACATATGTTTGTGGTTTGTTTGGCTTGCATCGACAAGTCGAGGTTTCGATCTGTGGTGTGTTATATATATATATATATATTACAAGTATATATTAATATACACACCTGATGTTATAAAAAACACACCCATTGCATATCTGTAAGTAACGTATGGCACTTTTACGTAGCAAGAATCAGGTCATTATTTCAAATGGAATTGTAAATGTATGAAGAGATGGTATCCAAAAACCTATTGCCCCCAGAAACCGCTGGTACGGATGGCTAATCAGCACATAATTCTAAATAACCAGTGTGTACAATTATACAAACATGAAGTTTTTTGTTTTTTTTAAATTTAATCTAGAAAAATACTTAATTTAAATAAGTTTGAATACCTAATTTAGATATTTTATTACTTGAAACTTTTTTCTAAAAGCGATTTCTTTTCCTTTGTAATAAATTAATCTCTTGTTAAATTGCTTTAGTGTAGGTAGTTTTTTTTTCTATATTTTACAAAACTATATTGTAGATTTTTTTTTTTTTTTTGTATACGTTTATTTTGGTTTAAAAAAAAAAAAAAATTAAACAAATCTAAATTAAAATCAAAAAGAAAATTTAAAAAAAAACTTAATAAATTTCCATTTCTTTATTAAAAGATCCGTTCCAGGGATCCTGTTTGTAGATGGGATCGATACATGTTGTTGACTTTCGAGGATCCTCCAGCAAACGTTAAGGTATCTTTCTTTTTTATCTTTTAATCCTTTTTCTTTATAATCCTCGAAGTTAAGTTTTTTTTTTTGTTTTCTTTTAAATAAGATTTTATATAGCAAAAAACCTGAAGCAACCAAATCGCCACCATCTTTTTTTTTTTTTTTATCTGTGGTATCTTCCCTTTTTTAAAAAAAATATTAAAAGCGAACTTTTCCAGCCGACGTGTTTTGTCTGGTAATTATTATAAACAAAATATATTTAGTCCTCTAATTGGTCTTATTTTGGTATAAATATTATTTTTAAGGGTTGTTTTCTGGCCGAAAAAGCAGGTTATAATGTTGCAAAGAGTTTTCTGGTGGTCTTGATAGCTTGGCCGCCATCTTAGCTCTGTTCGGCTGCGCGCAATGCATTCTGGGTAAAATAGTAATTATTATGACGATGATGATTATGGTTGGGTGGATTGATTATGACGATGATTATGGTTGGGTGAATGATTATGACGATGATGATTATGGTTGGGTGAATGATTATGACGATGATGATTATGGTTGGGAAGATGATTATGACGATGATGATTATGGTTGGGAGGATGATTATGACGATGATGATAATAATTATACTCCTCCTCCTCCTTCCGTGTACATGTTGATATTTAAGTGTTTACCTTATTCAATTGTATTTAAAATTTATATAAACAATATTTTATTGATTTTAATATTAATAACATTTTAAATGTTTCAATTTTTTTTTACTTGAAGTTTAATACTTCGTTTTTTTTTGTTTTTTTTTTAGTCTAACTTTTTCTACCAGATTTAAATTAAATTTGTATAAAAATGAAAAATTATATAAAAATAAATTAATGATTCTGTTCTATTATTTTCAATTTTATTTCTGTAATTTTTATTAAAAAATAATAAGTTTAATTAAAATATTTCATAATAATGAACATTTATTTACTTGGAATTATTTTTAATTCAAATAAAAAGTTGACATAATTTAATGATTTTTTTTCTTCTATTAAAGGAGGTCGAAGAGAAAAGAGTTTTTTTTAAAGATTTTTTTATGGAGAAAAAGAAAGTTGGCTTATTTTCAAGAACAGTGTCTCCTCCGATAATTTTTTTTCTTTAGTTCCAAAGCCATAAGTTTCAAGACTTTAAAATCATTTTCGAATGTTTTTTTGATTTTTTTTTTTTAATTTATTTTTTATTTTATTTCGACAACGATGTGGAAAATTCGAATGTGATTTTGAAGCTTTTAAAATGTCATTCAAAATTAATTTCTGTCTAGAATCAAAGTTTATAAACCAAAGTCGAGTATTATGGTTCGTTTGCGCTTCTAAGCCAAGAATAACAGTATATTCTGGAGGAACCACCAAAAGTTCGCTGTGATGCAATGCATTTTTCGATATTTTTTTCCTCCTACACTGAAAGTAAAACGGAAATAAATAACTATATACACTAATGTGTGTGTGTGTGTGTGTGTGTACACACACACTTTATGTACATAACTGGTTGTGTATTCGATTTATTACTCCACGTGGAACAAACGAATCCCAAACAGCGGCCGAAAACTGTTTAACATGTTTATGATGATGATTGAAATCTATTACGAGAGTCGAAAAGAGAATCCCTTTTCTCGAGTTATTTACATTATTTACAATGACCTGGGAGGTCACTGTTGAATTGCAATCAAATGGCTACCCTGTATTTTAGCGCCGGAAAACGGGGAGGGGGTATCCGGCCTTTTGGCTAGGATCAATGTGTAGTATCCGTTAGTGGGGGGGGGGGGGTCCTTCCCGCCACTCCCCCTCTCCCCTCTGTTAGAAGGAGAGGTGGATTCGTATTGTCTGAGGCTCCCTCATTCAAGAGGGAGTGCCGATGAGACTAATACAGGTCATTTTCTTTCCATCCAGTTCCCCTTTTGGGTATTGATTTACTCCTCTCCAGGAGTTAGGCACAAGGCCAGTTTTTATCTTACTCCCACAAGTAAAATGTGACCCAAGGTCGGGTCGGGAAAGTGGGGTTTAAAAATTGCCTGGGCAGCCCCGTCGGCATTCCCCGGTAGGGGCGCCTCAGGCAGTAAGCAATAAACTTACTCCTCCCCAAAGAGGGGAGGCGAAGTCTGGGAGGGTGGACCTCCTAGAACTGCATAGGACAGACCCATAGACAGGCGTAAATCAAGCCCCGAAGGCCAAGACAATACCAGTCTATGAGGTGCAGTATCCATCGGAACAGATACTACACTTTGATCTTGACCAAAAGGCCAAGCTTTTGGGTAGCTGGATTTTTCCTATGTTAAAAACAGTTTGCATCTAGCTTTGACCTCGTCCGCAGTCAAGAAAATAGGGATTGTATGGGTTTTTGTCATGAGAGGGATAGATCTCCATTTCTTGCGTACACAAAATCCCCTATGCACTGTCTCCCCTCTTTCTCTCACACACGCACATGCATAAAAAGTAGGGAACTAAAAGTATTATGTATACTTTTAAATTTGAACCTATCATGGAATAATTTATGCTTGATATACGAGATAGGGCAAATATAGACAAATGGGTGCTGATATCGATCCTGAACCAGTTTTCGTGAGGTTCGACTCGGAAGCACTCGGCCGTTCTACGCAAACGCCCGAGAGTTGATAAGCCGATTCGTACCAGACGACAATTTTGATACGGTGCTGCGTCCTATGATAATAATGTTTTGTTTTTTTTGTTGTTAGGGTTAAAAATATTTATTTGATAACAGTAACTTTGTTATGTTTTACTTGTTTTTTGTTTTTTTTTCTTTTAGAAAATTTCTTGAAAATATAACTTACAATCACAGGACACAGCACCGTATCAAAATTGTCGTCTGGTACCATTCGGCTCGTCAAGACTAGGGCGTTTGCGTAGGACAGCCGAACGCTTCCGAGTCGAACCGCACGAAAACTGGTTCAGGATCGATAACAGTACCGACAAATGAAAGAAGAGTTATAAAAGATGTGACAGTAATTGTGTGTTTCTGAGATGAGGTGTTTTCATGATGGATTTCAGTGTTCGGACTGACTTCCTCATCTTGACTGCCGTGCTCACAACGTTTCGGCCGTTCTGCCCTTTGGCCTTCATCAGGTGTCCTGTATCGAACTCGAAACCCGTCTGTCTGGACTCTCGAACCCAATCTCTTTATTGTCACGGGGGTACCACGCCTGAGTTCCATTTTTTTTGGCTCTGGGACACACTCGTTAATTCTTCGCTACTTTCATTTCTGCTGCTGCTACTGTTGCTGTCACTGAATGTTACTTTCACTGCCTTCGCCCAGGATTGAACTTAGTGTGGGGAGGCAAGTGAAATGGACTTTAAAATAAATTACAATTTTATTTCTGGACTAAAAATACAATTTAAGACCAATCAGTTTTATCAAAAAATCTGTGAAATAGGTTTATTTCGATATAGTTAAAAAGCGCAGTGCATGACTGAAACCATTGAAGATGTGGTGTCGGCTAGGAAGTCATGTTGCTAGGAGTAATGGGATGATAAATGCCAGCTACAGAAAAGACTTCTCAAATGCAAGACCAAGAGGACGCCCTCCAAAAAGATGGTCCGACAGCATTAGGGTACAGTGCGGCGTTCCTCTTCAAACATGCAATTTGGAGACAGAATTTTGTGTTCAACACAACGAGGGGACGTTAAGTCGTGTGCGATTAAAGAAAGAAAAAGTTTTAAAAAAATAAAAAAAATAAAAACGTTCGACCAGAATGCATTAGTGAACATGTTAAACAAGGTGCAGCCATGTTGAAAAATGGTCTCTCAAACAGTGATAGCGTCATTTTTATCTGTATAATAATATGCTACGGTAACTTATGTTCCTTTTTTTTAATTTTTTTTTTTTAACTATGCAATCACCGAAGATGTAATGCAAAAAGTCATTTTATTTTTAAAATTTTATTTGGTAGTCAAATGTTAAACTAAAACTAAGATACACTTTCTTGAGCTGTGATAAAAGTGTAATATCGTTCTGTCCAAAAATGGTACTATAATATCACACTACAAACTGTCACAAACTTGTATACAGGCTTTGGAGATACACCCCCCTCCCCCTATAATCGGATATATTCTGAAACTACATAAACCAGAGTACTTAGATAAGTGTGTTTCAGTTTGAACAAAGGTTGTACAATATTGTGGGGTCTGCATTCGCGCCGGACATCCATATAGACTGGAAATATGTCACAAACCCCTACACAGGTTTTTGAGATCGATCGCCATAAGCATGGCAGCAACATACAACATGACATACAACTGTAGAATTTCCACGGGTCCCACTAGTTGTTTTTGGACAAGAAAATATGTCTTAATATAATTTATTATATTAGACATATTTTCTTGTCAAAAAACATTAAATATTCCCCTAAAGTTAATGTTACCCAGACCTCCTCCGCCCAATATTTCATTATGACGCTAAAAACAAAATGGCATAAAATTTAAGCCCACCGCCACCAAAACTTTGATTTATCTTGAAAAATTTTTCTCCAATATTGATGTGAATTTTTAGAACCATATTTCATAACTTTATTTCATGTATTTTCAGATGAAGCTTCTTGCTGACAACTTCTTAGTGGCCAGATTTTTATTCATTAAAAAACAGGGTTTTTTTAATTTTTTTTTTTTTAGAATTGCTAGCATTGTGTCTTTTTGGCAAAAAGAAGGATCTTGATTTAATGAGTCGTGTAAGTTTAATTTGCCAAAACTGACCTCCAAAGATGGGCAAGTCGAGAGAGGAAGAAAAAGAAAAAAAAAGAATGAAGAATCTATTAAGATTTCTTCATTCAATCTGCACATTCAGTAATGAAAATGCAATTTAAAGCTTAACGTGACAGGCGAATTCCGGAAAAAATCTATTTTAGAGCGGCTTTCAAAGTTGCGTGACTGACCGACGGACAGGGCCTCTTAGAGAAACGTTTCGACGCATCTAAAAAAAGTTGTTCAGAGTTTAGATCTATAAAAAATAATTGGAATCAATTATGTCTGTTTTGTAATTAGCAAAAGTACAACTCACCTAGTTTAGTCAATCATCTTTAAATAAGTGATAAGACCACTTGGAAAAAATCATTTAAATTTTTAAATATCTGATTTTTCCATTTTTTTTTTTTTTTTTTTTTTTTTTTTTTTTCATTTTTTTTTAAATTTTTTTTTTAATTCGGACTACTGTTCTCATCTTGTATTTTATTCTCACATCTCGGCTGCCGTAATCTCCGATCTTCTTCAGGTGCATAATGTGAAACTCAGGAATCTGTACGGAATTTTAAACGGAACACTTTATTTAATCCATGGGAGTAAACTGCTCTTGTCCTGTCATGACCAGGTAGAAGTTTTAAGTAGTTTTTACTTATATTCTTACTATCATATAGTCATGACTGACAAATGAGAGCTGGTTACCCTCATGGATTAAATAACTGGTTCGTTCCATTCAGAATTTCATACAGATTCCCAAGTTAACATCCAAGGTGAGAACAGTAGTCCAAATAATACAAATTATCAATCTTCATCTAAATAAAATTCTGAAAAAAATTTTTATTTGTGATTAGATGTAGGTATTTTGTATATTTTTAAGGTTCGCCGATTAAAGAAAGTAAAAATTACTAAATACAAAAAAAAAGTCTGTTATATTGACACTTTCGCGAATACATTAATTTACATGTAATAAGAATACCCCTAGGTAAGTTTGAACTGTCTACCAGAAATAGCTAACTTAAGCCAGAAATAGCTAACTTAAGCCAGAAATAGCTAACTTAAGCCAGAAATAGCTAACTTAAGCCAGAAATAGCTAACTTAAGCCAGAAATAGCTAACTTAAGCCAGAAATAGCTAACTTAAACCAGAAATAGCTAACCTAAGCCAGAAATCTACCATTTTCAGTTATAAGGGTTCAGGTGTTTGTCTGCTGGAGTATAGGGGGAGGGGTTCTTCATAAAGCTTTCTCTCCCCCAATTTCAGTGGAAATTCTCTTTTATTACCAAATGCAAGGATATGCTGTGGCCGCAGTTTAGAAAATGGGAAATAAAGATAAAACTCAAATTATTTCGTTTACATGAACAGATTATAAACGTGTGACTTTCATGTTATCCGAAATGAACGATTTACTAGACTAAAACCAGCCTTACTCCCTTCGAAGGGGTTGCATTTGTGGCGGGCATAACGCCCATCTTTTACACTCGGCCTGTATGGTTTCTTAAATTCTCATTGGATTTCTTCGATTTTAATTTGTTTGTTTTTTGCAAAGAAAGTATATCTGGATGACAAAGGTATTGAGGTGTCGAGAGGTTTTGTTACCTTGGTGATTGCAAGAGTTAGAGGTAGTAAGTTCAAGGAACTTCTGTCATTACTAACCAGCAGAGCGTTATCACTGTCGATCAAGGGAAGAAACGATTAAGCATGTGTACGCAGTGTGATAATGTATGGAAGTGAGTGTTAAGGACATGCCTTGCATGGAGAGATTTATGAGAATGGTACAATGGATGCGTAATGTGAGTTTTAAAAGGTTTAGATCTGATGACCCCAGGGGAAGATTAAATCTGGACAGTATAGGGAGATGTGTGTAGAACAGGAGACTGATGATATGGCTATGTTGAAATAATTTATGAGACTTCTTGAGTTAGTCGAGGTAGATCAGTTGAGGCAGCAGGATCAGTTGGCAGCGGAAGGGCAAAAAAAATGAAACCTGGGATGAAGTGATAAAAATAGACTTGAGAGAAAGAGGGATAAATAAAGACCTGACCAGAGATAGGTTTGTTTGGAAGTCAATTTCTAACAGCCGTCCAATACATGCCAGCATGTAAAACTGCCGTTAAACTTAATATGTTTACGATGATAAATACTGGAGAATGCCGAATGCAAAGGTTACAAGAAAGATTGCCTATCCAAAAGGGAAACTCTTGGATTGGCCTCTTATTTTCTTGTCACGAACAACTGTTGACATTTTGAAAAAGAATTAACGGTGTGTCAAAATGCTGACCGTTTTTTTGTCCCGCTATTGTCTATTATTATAGATGCAAATAACATGGCTAAAATCTATAATGTTATCATGTAAAATTAAAATGACCGATGACTATTGGAGGCAGACTCACCCCTAAATTTGATCATTAAATCTCGCTTAACTTGTGTGACAACTTTTCATGTGTCTGTGTTTCTTGCCTCTGTGTAAAACTTACACATTTTTTATTTACTATTAAGCAATTATTGAAATAAAAAATACAAACTTAAAAAAAATTTTTTTTTTAAATAGTGAAGTTGGGCGAGAGAAAACGAATGCTTAATTAGTACTCACTCTCTTCTCACACAATAAAAGGTATCTAGCCAGTTCTCCCCCTCCTTGCATTCGTCACATAATCAGAACTCCACCCTCTATCAGCTGTTTTGCTGATTTGGCACCTTTAGCTCTTAGCATCTCATTATTTACAAATTAAACAGTTTAAAAAATAAACTCTAAAGTATTTGTAATTTAGGGAAAAAAAAAAAAAAAAAAAAATGAGTGAAGACTCCTGGGCAACCCGTGTTCGGTACTTTTTTTATAATGTAATTGTAAAGAAGTACCAAATTAACATCTTTCACTCTATAATAATGAGCAATGTGTATTTACTTGTATATAAATAAATATATGTACTTCCATCCTGTCATGTAAAAGTTAATGAGTAAAACACATGCCTTTTTTTAAACTCCCGCATAAAACTATTTCAAGTGGTGAGGAGAATTGAGAAAGCAGGTTTGATAACTACCTCGGACTTACTCCGTCACCTGAAATGAATTCGGAAAGAAATTCTCCAGCTATGATAAAAAGTCAACTGTAGGTATTTCCTTTTTTTTTTCTTTAGGTCATCAGAAATGATAATAATTTATGACATAATGTGAATATTTGAGTGCTTTCAAAGAAATAGATGCTCTGAAACCAAAGCCGCCTTTAGGAGTGCCAGCAATCACTGCGAAAGAGTCCTATGCTTAATCCGTTAAATCTGATTAGATGTTAGGTTCTCACGAGTTTTGGCAAATAACAAATAGGGTTCTGAGCAGACGTAAAATCTCAATTCTAACCATCGTCAATGGATTAAAAGTAATCTCCTCGGCATCTGATAAAGCCAAGCTTTTCGTAAAAAACTTTGCATCAAATTCCACGCTTTGCGATCAGGGCCGTTTACTTCCTGTATTTCCCGCTATGGCTGAAAACACTCTGAGCGACATCCATATATCTTTCCGGGATATTGCCAAACTTATCAAGAACCTCGATGCCAGTAAGGCAACTGGTCCTGACAACATTCCAATCATAGTGATTAAGAAGCTGCAACTGGAACTAGCTCCTATCCTTACAAAACTGTTCAATCGTTGCTTAAAGGAGAAAAGCTTCAAAATCACCTTGGAAAACTTTATCAGTTTGCCCAGTATTTTTAAATATTGGAGATCGGGTTTTCTGCATCTCAGTAGAGACCAATCAATTTCTTGTGCGTCATGAGTAATTTGTTTGAATCTGTGATAAATCAAGTTGTCAGCCACCTCAGCAAAAAACAATCTACTTAGTGACAAACAATATGGATTTCTTCCTGCACGATCAACAGCTGACATGCTGACTAATATCACACAGGATCAGCAAATCTACTGACGAGGGCTTAATTTCTAGAGCAATAGCCTTTGATAGGATTTGGCACAAAGGTCTACTTCACAAACTTACTGTTTATGGAATATCTGGAAATGTCTTCTCAACCATCAAATCCTTTCCCTCTGATAGGTTTATAAAAGTATTTGTTCATGGTCAGACGTCTGAAGCACATTGTATCAATGCTGTTGTGCCTCAAGGATCCATTTTGGGCCCAACCCTCTTCCTAATATTCATCAATGATCTCCCAAATCACATTCTAAAATCATTCGTTAATATCCACGTAGGTGACAACTATCTACGGGAGCACTTCGAAAAGTATAAATGATAAATATCTTTTTGATTTTTCTCTCTCGTCCGACCTGGAGCACGTTGTGCAATTGGGAAAAAGTGGCTGGTTACTTTTAATACATCTAAAACCAAGCTTCTCTCTTTTCACCACCAACGCTCGGATCCTCACTTTGCCCCAGTTGAAATGGATGGAGCTTCCCTTGAGGAGTGAGCCCTTCTGTTTTGATAAGCTTCGAGGACTGATGTTCAGTGGAAGACTTACATCAGATCTCTGGAATAGTGGTTGGATCATTCTACTGCTCCAGAAGGTATCTCGCTCCTGATGCAATCCTCTACCTGTAGAAGAGGCAAATACGGCCTAAGATGGGGAAGTACTGTCGCCACATCTGGGGAGGTGCCACTTCAAAGCACTCTCTCCTGCCTTGACAGAACAAAATCAACTTCAGCATCTTCCTTGCAGCCTCTTTCTCACAGAAGAGACGTTGCTAGTCTTTCTCTACTCTATCATTATTTTCATGGAAGGTGCTCGACTGAGCTCCAATCTATGGTTCCCTCCAGTAAAACATTCACAGCAAAAACCGATCTAGCTACAACCACTGTAAATAATTCTCCTTTTTTCCTCTATATATCTAGAACTAAACAGACCTTCCATGAGCAGAGTTTCTTTCCAAGAACTGTCCGCTTGTACAACAATACCATGGGGCTTCTTTCACAGTTGACAACAAAGTCCAATGTTAAATTCTTGTTGAACCATCTCATTGAGTAATCAATTTCAACCCAGATTCAACCATGGTCTGTAATCCTTAAGGTGTTTGTCTTACCATCCACCTAATATAAACCATTAACCCTTGTCCTCGAGTGGCCTTTGGGCCCTAATGAGCGGTGATTCGTTAGTAATAAAAAAAATCTAAATAAATAGTGCAAATATTTTTTTTTCTCGCCATTTTTGATGTAGGGTTTACACGAGTTTAGGCATATTTCATGAGTTTATTTCGTGTGTTTTCAGATGACACTTTACTGACAACTTCGTAAAAAATATATATACTTTTTTTTTTTTTTTTTTTTTGGTAAGTTTGCCTCATTCAGGTTTTAGTTTGAAGAAAATGAATATTTTTTAAAAGTACAGAAATTAGAATGGATCCGTTCGTAACCAGAAAAATGCTTTGGTTCCATCCAAAAGGAGTCTTTCATTGTGGAGTCCAATTGAGGCTGCTTATACAGCTAACCAAAGTAGCTCAGTATTTCTCACTGTTATCTTGCACACCGTTTTGTTTATTGGCTACGGCAGCTTAAGCAATAGTTTTTCAACCAGTAACTTCTGAGCTACAAACACTGCAAAGAACTTTCCTCTCTCCCTCCGTGTATCTAAAATCGAATGGAACTTCCATGAACAGTTTCTTTCCAATCTGTGGCACACAATACCATGGGTTTACTTCCCAGCTGACTACAACATCATCATCCGGTTTTGTAATTAAAGTGTTACGAGTATCCCAGACTCTAAGGTGAACAACACCAGGCAACATCTCATGCCTGCTCTATATTTGATTAGATCTAAAAGGGTTGGTATCAGTCATGTTGTATGTAGCCAAATTGTTTCTTATGCATTCAAGCCAGGTCTCCTTCGGTCTACCACGCTTTCTAGTGCCTCGGATATCCAGGCGTGTTATGGAGTTAATGCAAGAGGTGGCACGCTGTACATAGCCAAAGCACTTGAGACGCCGAGCGCATAAGGCATCCGTGATCCCAACAATACCAGCGACTAGACATGGAAATTGGAATGTAATATTGAAACTGGAAGGCGTACAAAGAAGGGTGACAAAACTAATAAGTAAAGTAAAGGAGTGCAGTTACAGGGAGAGATTGGACAAATTGGGATTGACTACTTTGTTGGAGAGAAGAATGAGAGGTGATATGATTGAGACTTTTAAGATAATTAATGGCATTTCTAACTATGGTGGGCATTTTTTTTAGTATTTCTCCTAGATCTGAAAGGTCATCGTCCAGGCAGTTTTCAAAAACTAGATCTGTTAACCAGTTAAGTTTTTTTTGCTCACAGAGTAATGGTTTTGGAATAAGTTGCCAGATCGGATTAAGAACAGCAATAGCGTGGATCAGTTTAAGATGAGGTTGGATGAATTCAGAGAAAGTGATAGGAGGGAGAAATTGAGGGGGCACTTTTGGGAGTTATCAAATGAAATATTTAACAGAATTTGATCTGGATATCGATACTGTACTAAGAGTTTTATTTTTAAAATTTTTAACAGTTGAATTGAGAAGATAGTTAAAGGAGAGATGCCCAAGGAGGCATAACAAATAAATAATACTACTACTACTACTAATAATAATAATAATAATAATAAGAAGCTTCTGATGAAGAAAGGTTGAAGAGATCCCTTTCCTCCAGTTTGCAGCCGTACATCCGCCAGATCATTACGTCGAAACTGTTCATATCATCCCCATATTCGATTTAATGTTCGTTTAACCTGCTGGCATGTGTTGGACGGCTTTAAGAAATTGGCTTCCAAACTAACCTATCTCTGGCCAGGTCTTTATTTTTCCATCAGGACCTTTATCTCTGAGTGGACGTTGCAGATCAAAAGTGTTTGGAGCCCATGTTTCACTGCGATGTAAGATGGCAGAGTGAACACAGGCTAAAAAGGCTTTGCCTTGAATCTTGAAAGAAATGTCTAGATGCAACACAACAGAAGTGATAGCGCGTTTGCAACCACCACCAGCATTCAACATCGGGTGAGGCGCCATCTACAATGTGCCACACTTTTCAAGTTCAATGTTAACAAATACTTGAGCCATCCTTAAGTAATCAAATTTTATCCCTTTTTTTTCATCCATCGTTTTCAACTCTCTCAAGGTAGTTCAGCGTCCAACTGACCATCTCAGTAACTCTTATCTTCGAGTGACCTTTGGCCTTGGTAAGTGATGATTCATTAGTATTAAAAATTTTTTTTTTAAATATGCAGTAATTAGCCACAGCGTTTACAGGACACTATTTCATACCTCCAGTGTCACCAGACCTTGACTGGAGTTGGGGTTACAAAAACAAGCCACCAACTCTACCGAACCAACTCCTTTTCTGCAGCCTATATAATTGGGGAGGCTATATTTCCAACAACCAAACTCTATGACAGAGATTAGTGCAACAGGTCTATAAGGTAATAAGGATGAGATCATCTTTCCTTATTAGGAAGTCCAAAGGCACTAAAAAAAAATCATACTTTTTTTATAGATATCAATAGTGTAATCCAAAATGACTTAGAAGTATCCAAGTACCATGGGTAATGTAGTTTTATAATATATATTACTATTGATGTCTTTCTCCCAAATCCTAAGCGTTTGTGAATAAATAAATAAACAGACAGAAACTACATCTTTATACATATATACTAGCAGGAATTGTGTGCCGGCAGCTTCCTGGAAAATTGAGGAACCAAAGAAACTCCTGCTGCCACCCCTGAATCCCATTTACTTATTTTTATTTGAATTTTTAGCTTTCTATCAGTATAAATTTTCATGTAATAAATGAAAGTAAAACGTCTGGTATAGTTGGTAAATAAACCAAATACTCCTGAACCTCATTTTTTTTTTTTCTTTAAGAATATTTAACTTTATATAATTACTAGCTGACCCGACCCAGCGTTGCCTGGAAGTTTTTTTTTTTTTTTTTTTTTTTAAATAATAAAGTATTATTTTTAAATATATCAAATGTCTTTGCAAAATTATGTTCGATCTGTTATTATAAACTTTTAAGTTTATAAATAATAGGAGGTTAAGAGCCAGAGTTAAAATAGGGCACATTTACTTGCTCTTTCTGTTTCTCGTTCTAAGCAGTATTATTATTCTAATATCATTAGATTGAAATGACTATCCAAGAGAAGGAAATAGTAAAATAAAGCTGTAATATACAGAGAGAGATAGTGTATAAACAGTAGAATTAATTTGGGCGATGAAATGTGCTGGAAATAAATATGAATGAGAGGGAAGGAAATGTGTTTTTGCTATTATTAGAATAGCATTGTTTTTCATCTTCCCAATAACTAAAGGGAAATAACTCTGATTTTTTTTTTAATGAGTTATTTCCCTTACACCGACTCATTCCTCAGTAATTTATAAAAGTGTGTGTGTGTATGTCAAGAGAGAGGGACTGGGTGGAAAAGAAAGAACTGGTGGGGAGAGAGAGAGAGGGGTAGAAGTTTTAATACAAATATATTACACTTTTGCCCCAAAAGATATATGGTTGTCACTCAGTGTTTTCAGTCATAGAATGGTAGGTGCCCCCGATCGCAAAGAGTGGAATTTGATACAAAGTTCTTTGCAAAAAGTTTGGCTTTAAGTATTGCTAATTTGTATATTTATTTTTTAAATAGTTTCTAATAAATTAATATTCTGTAATATACATTTGTAATTTGCATTGTCATATTTTCTCATATATACGCAGTAGCTTTGTCTATAGTAAAACGTCTGTTTCTGGGATGCAGAGAACAGATACTATACTTTGATTTTAGCCAAAAGGCCAAGGAACTATATAATGTTTTTGTCACTAGGCATTTTCTTAATGAATGAAAGAAAAAATGCCTGATCTAATCTATTACTGTATTAATTTTTAATGTTGCAATACCCACCGACGATAAAACGGTTTGGATAATCACAGATTTCAAGGTAGTTCTATTAAAATAGTCATATTTTAAAAACCAAAGCACTTGAAGTCCTCCAAATACCACTATTTTTTTCAGAAATGAATATCCTTTCACATGTATTAATAAATAATAATCTACATTATATATTCGAAGAGTTTTCAGCAAATAAAATCATAAAAATGTTAACGCCATTTTCTGTCATTTACATCACTTTTCTTTAACCCCCCCCCCCCCCTCCGCCGTTCTTTTTAAAATCCCGTACCATTAGTCTGAGGAATTTCGTCATGAAATTTTAAAAACAATCAGGAAAAATATAAATTTTAATTATTGCCGGGGTACAAAATTAATTTTTTTGTAATCTTAAAAATAAACCTTCAACATGACGTGTATCGAACATTTAAAAATATATATATTTTCTTACCCTAACTAGTAAATAAATAAATCTTTTTTTACTTTTTGTATGCATTAAAATTATTATTGTATGTTGTTTTGTCTTTCGGTAGTAGTAATTTTGAATTACCCTATCAGAAAAAATTTCAGCGAAAGTCAACAATTTAACTATTAATAACTGCTTGCTATATCAACGATAATACTATTATCGCTGATATAGCAAGCAGAAGCTGGTTATAAACAGTTTTGTAAACTTAATTTACCGACTTTTGAAAAAAAAAAAAGACAAAAATACTTTTTGTGCTTAAAAAAGTTAATGCGTTTTGTGCTTCTTTTATAAAACAGTGACTCCTTCAAATATACTCAACTTTCGAACTTTAATTCTAGTAATGACTTTCTCGTCGGCAATTTTTTAAAAATAAATAAGATTCTACCCTTTTTAAGGCGATTGTTTTGTGTGAGCACCCTAAAAGTTGGTGGATAAAAGAGAAAAAAAAGCAACAAAAAATAATTTTGAATTTACAATGGGAGATCAGTTCTGTTATCATGATACATTCCTCCTAGGCATTACCTCCACTTAAGGGGGTAGGAGCAGTATAATATATGTTTGTTCCTCATAATACAATCCTCCCAGGATTACCTTTTTGAGGGTGGGGGATAGTGTACTATCTATTCTGTTGTGATATCCTCCTAAGAATTAACTCCTCCTTTGGGGAGGGCGTAGTAGTGTTCGTTTATCATAGTATCCTAGTCCTTACTTCCTCCTTTAGGGTTCAGTAGATGTAGTTTTGTTCACCATTATATCATCCTCTTAGCAAAAGTATGCTAGATATATATATATATATATATGAGATTAATCCTGCTTAAAATAAACATGGCTGACCTGTGTTTACCATTAATTATTCAGAATTAACTTTTCAGACTTGAGTAAGTAAATTCTTATGAATCGGAACGGTACAACTTTGTTGACCGGTTTGATTCTCTTGTCGGCATTCTTGCAGGAGGGACCACGTAATGGTTGCCAACATCCCTAAGTGAAAGTGATTCTATGGAATCGACTGGATTCGAACTTGGAACACCCAGGTCGTCAGTCCGCGTCGTTATCCACTTAACCACCGTCACCTCCCTTTAAACTACTGATTACAAAGGAATTTCTGGCTTTAATTAAAGTTAAAAAGCAAAAGTGGATTTTTTTTTATTTAAGAGGATATGTGTTGTTATTCTCCTAAAACAAAAGCAGTCATTTTCAAATGTTTTTTTTTTTTTTAACATAGTTTACCCCAAACAAAGCAGGCTGCCACTGTAGACGTAAGGGACTACTGAGAAAAAAGGGAGACGGTTTTGGGTGTGGGTGGGTCAACCTAAATTGGGAGCTGTGCAGCAAGATGTCTGTTTACATTAGTTTTAAATTTCTGCATGTCAGTACCATCAGGGAAACAGGGAGCAGGGAGGGAGTTCCAGAGGCCAGCAGCACGAGGAAAGTAACTATTGGAGTAGAAAGCTCTCCGGCATCTGGGGACCTCCACAGTGAATGGATGGGATTTAGCTGATTGTCGAGTTTGTCTAGTGAATTTACGTCGAGGGGGCATCAGAGTAGCCAGTTCATTGGAGCATAATCCATTGAAGTATTTGTAAAACAAGCACAAGGATGCTACATTGCGGCGATGGGACAGGGACTGGAGCTTGGTTGATAGTGAGGGATCTATTAGGTTGGCGACTCTTTTTTGGACCTTGTCAAGGAGGGAGAGACTAGTAGATGATGCACCAGCCCAGACATGGCAACAATACTCCATGCATGGGCGGATGATGGCTTTGTACAGATACAGGATAATGTAAAGTGTGAGGAGTTTACTAACACAGTAGAAGGAGCCCACCTTCTTTGCTGCATCCTTAGCAATGTCTTCAATGTATTTGTTCCAATTCATGTTACCTGTGAAGGTGAGGCCGAGGATTTTTCTTTTGAAATGAAACTATAAATAAAAATGCAAAAAGTTAATTTTTTTAAATGCCTTTCTCATAAAATTTATACATAAAACTTTTGGGGTTTTGTTGATGCTTAGACAGCGTCCGCCCCATATATATTTTATCGTATAAGCAACACATAAACAAAAAAGAAAACAAAGACGATGTGTTTAAGATATCACATTTATTTAATGCGACCCCATATAGGTTGGCTCCCAATTATAATTGTGTGCGTAAAATACATACAGAAGTCCAAGAAAGTCTGAATGGAGTGGGTGTATGAAAAAGTTTAGGGACTATGTCTCGCATACCGAGGATTTTGCATGTACGTTGTAGGCATGTTGTCGGAGGTATGAGTGACCAGGAGTGGTCCACCATGCAGTGTATCAGATGAAGAAAAAAGAGAATCTTTTTGTGATTCGGCTTTTATAGTTCCTGATCATAGCGCCATCTAGTGTGGTGAAAAGGGAGATCATTAAAGGTCCGAGCGCCCTCTGGTGTATGAATGTCTGGGAAGGTAGATAACGCTACAAACTGTTGCTCGTTTATGAAAATTAAACAAAAATAGAAATCGTTGAAGCAAAGCAATTATTTATTAAGAGACAATGGATACCCCCTGTAAGGGTGCCTGTGTGAAAAGTCTATAGTGAAGCAAGTGGGCACACAATCACCAACCACACTTCTGAACGAGCATTGCTTGAGTCCAGGGCAAGTGGTAACAATGTTAGGATAAGCAGAGAAAGACTGGTGTGATATCAGGATTTTCCTTCTCTTAGACTAGTTGCACAACCAAGGCTTGAGAGCCGTCTTCTACAATGTCAAGCAATGCTTTGAAATAATATCATCTAACATAAAATTATCTTGTAAGATTTTCAAACTCTGACCCAGATAGTAATCCATCAGACATATTGTTACTTGATTCTGACTATTTTGTTGTTGTTTTTATTCTTCCATTTTGTTATACGCATAAATATATTTTATTTCGCTTCAGTTTTTTGTTCCCCCCTGTAAATACTTATTCCGGTTAAGAAAACTGTTAGGATGAAGACATTTTCCCTTAGTTACCGAAACAGATACTCTTAAATTTATAAATAATGAGAAGTGAGGAGTCAAAATAAGCGAGCAGACCAATAGTAAGGAGGGGGGGGGGGCTGATTACGTGACATGTGCAAGGACGTAGAAACTGGCTATATACTTATTCTCGAAAGTGCAAGAAGGGTGGAGAGAGCGAATTATCCTCTCTTTCTCCCCTTCTCTCTCTCTCCCCTTCTCTCTCTCTCCCCGCTTCTCTCTCTCTCCCCTTCTCTCTCTCTCCCCTTCTCTCTCTTTTCCCTTCTCTCTCTCTCCCATTCTCTCTCTCTCCCATTCTCTCTCTCTCCCATTCTCTCTCTCTCCCCTTCTCTCTCTCTCCCCTTCTCTCTCTCTCTCTCCCCTTCTCTCTCTCTCTCCCCTTCTCTCTCTCTCTCCCCTTCTCTCTCTCTCTCCCCTTCTCTCTCTCTCTCCCCTTCTCTCTCTCTCTCCCCTTCTCTCTCTCTCTCCCCTTCTCTCTCTCTCTCCCCTTCTCTCTCTCTCTCCCCTTCTCTCTTTCTCTCCCCTTCTCTCTCTCTCTCTCCCCTTCTCTCTCTCTCTTTATCTCTCTTTCTCTCTCTTTCTCTCTCTCTCTCTCTCTTTCTCTCTCTTTCTCTCTCTCTTTCTCTCTCTCTTTCTCTCTCTCTTTCTCTCTCTCTTTCTCTCTCTCTTTCTCTCTCTCTTTCTCTCTCTCTTTCTCTCTCTCTTTCTCTCTTTCTCTCTCTCTTTCTCTCTCTCTCTTTCTCTCTCTCTTTCTCTCTCTCCCTCTCTTTTTCTCTCTCTTTCTCTTTTTTTTTTCTCTCTCTCTCTATTTTTTACTCTCTCTCTCTCTTTCTCTAAAAGTAAAAAAAAAACTACACAAGACACACCCACAAAGCTGATATGTTCTTTTTCAGCATTGCCTAGGGCACGATATATAGGTACACATTTTTTTATTTTATTTAATTAACATTCATTGTTTCGGGAATCTCCAGGATTTTATTAATTTTTTTTTACAGTTGCCAGAAAAAGTGAGAGGGGGTGGAGAAATGTTACGTAGATCTTTTAACTCTTTTTATTTCAACCAAACCTGGTATGAGGGTGGGAAGTGGAGTCTCCCACCTGAAAGCAATTTATGAGGGGTCTAAAGCGCTAGTGTGTATCTAAAGAAAGATTGTGAACAGTTTTTGTTCACTTTTGAAAATAAACATCAATGACTTGTTTACAAGCGTGATAAATGGAGATGAAAGATTGAACCGGACAGAAACTATATCGATCATGTGCTCAATTATGTGTGCGTGTGCGTGTGTGATATATATATATATATATATATATATGAGAGAGAGGGGGTGCGATATTGTTAAACCTGTTTGCTTCGATGAAAAGATTGTTTAGCAAATTCTTTTTCTTTGTGCTTATACATCAATACATTTTTGCATTCATCGCAGTTGCCAGCTTACATTTCACCTTTATTTTTATTTTTTTTCGAATGTGCTAAGCAGTCTTATTGTTGCATATTATTTAGCAGTAACATATTTTTGAGGTTTGATGTAGAAATAGATCTCTAGTGCAACATGATTGAAGGTCTATGAACTTGGGGGGGGGGGGTTAACTCTATAGAAAGAGTAGATCATGATAGGTCAGTTTCAGCTTGACGCATGAGAGATTTGAAGTTTACCCTTTGATGCTTCACACCCCTACCTATGTTGAACGACCCTTACTTTGGTTCGCCTCGAGCAAATCTCTTCAGTTTTAATCTTAATTAGTGAAAAAGCAATTTTGATGTTTGCTATTTAGATCTTATCATTATTAACAAGCTGCGCGTGCGTGGTCCCCCTCTGTATGTGACTCGATGTGGCGAGTGTAAAATGCAATAAATTTGGGCAATTTATAGCATTTTTGACCTCCTGGGGGCGCGAACCAGAATTTTTCTGAGGTCAAGGATGCTCATTTTATATCCAGAACAATTGCCTCTACATTTTGGCCAAGTTTCAGAAAAATTGAATGGATGGATCAAACGTTATGGGAGAAAAGGGTCATTTTTTTGCCATTTTGGGGGCTTTTGACCCCCTGGGGGCGCGAACCAGATTTTTTCCAAGGTCAGCGATACTTATTTTCTATTAGGAACAATTGCCTCCACATTTTGGCCAAGTTTCAGAGAAATTGAATGGATGGATGAAAAGTTATGAGGCAAAAAATGTCATTTTTTGCCATTTCGGGGCCTTTTGACCCCCTGGGGGCCTAACCAGATTCTTTTTCAAAAATCGGAGAATGTCACTTTCTAACCTGACCAAAATTACAACTTCATGCAAAATTTCAGAGAAATTCAATGGATGGTTGCGGAGAAAAATCCGGAAGGATGGACGGACGGACATGCCTCAAAACATAAGTCCCCCGATTTTATAAATCGGGGGACCAATTACAAAAAGCCATACAGATGGTTCCCTGGAATAAATGAATGAAGACCCTCCTGTGGACAACTTTCTTTTTTTTTTTTTTCAAACAGGGCAACATTGCCACTGCGGCTACTGTTGTAGGGGTCAGATTTATAGGGGCCAACCTAGGTGAGGAGTTGGGCACCAAGATGTTTGTTCGCATTACATTTAAATTTCTGCATGTTGGTACTGTTTGGAATTCCAAAGGCGAGTGGTCCGAGGAAAAAAAAAAAAGCTATCAGAGTAGAAAAACTTTCTGGTGTCTATGGACCTCTAAAGTGACGGGGTGAGATTTAGAAGCTAGTCAGGTGGGTCGAGAACCAAATTAAAGCATGGCACGTTTATTTTTTTTTCTGTAGTTGTTTCAAAAACAACACTGAAACTAGGTCAATCGGTTTTCTTTTATTTATTATATTGAACCAACAGCGATGTGAGTTCTCTGCTTTTTAGCAAAATTCAGCTTTTTTATTTATCCAGAAAAAACTGATTTCTGCCAAATCGTTAGAACCTTACTTTATTTTTTCATCGCTATTTGATTGGATTTTATTTCTTTCTTCCTCTCTCTCTCACTTAATCTTTTTCTCTCTCTCTCTCTCTCGTCTGTCTCTTTCTCTGTGTCTCTTTCTTTCTTTCTCTGTGTTTCTGTCTCTCTCTCTTTCTCTGTCTCTCTCTTTCTTTCTCTCTGTCTCTCTCTTTCTTTCTCTCTGTCTCTCTCTCTGTGTCTCTCTCCCTCTCTCTCTCTCTCTCTCTCTCTCTCTCTCTCTATCTGTGTCTCTCTTTGTCTCTTTCTTTCTTATAACAGTTCTCTTTAAAAACTGAAAATGTACCCACCCCCATGTTGGAATACTATCTTGATTTCAACTTTATTTATTATTGGCTACTCACATTCCTTTGGCCTTTTGGCTAAGATCAAAGTGTAGTATCTGTTCCGATGGATACTGCACGCCTGTCCTGTGCAGTTCTAGGAGGTCCACCCTCCCAGGCTTTGCCTCCCCTCTTTGGGGAGGAGTAAGTTTATTGCTTACTGTCTGAGGCGCCCCTACCGGGGAATGCCGACGGGGCTGCTCAGGCAATTTTTAAATGGCCAGAGTGCTCACCTCTCGAGCGCTGGCTTTTCAAACCCCACTTTCTCGACCCGATCTTGGGTCACATCTTACTTGTGGGAGTAAGATAAAACTGGCCTTGTGCCTAACTCCTGGGGAGGAGTAAATAAAACATTCCTCTTGGCCTTTTGGCTAAGATCAAAGTGTAGTATCTGTTCTGATGGATACTGCACCCCATAGACTGGTATTGTCTTGGCCTTCGGGGCTTGATTTACGCCTGTCTATGGGTCTGTCCTGTGCAGTTCTAGGAGGTCCACCCTCCCAGGCTTCGCCTCCCCTCTTTGGGGAGGAGTAAGTTTATTGCTTATTGCCTGAGGCGCCCTTATCGGGGAATGCCAACGGGGCTGCCCAGGCAATTTTTAAACCCCACTTTCCTGACCCGACCTTGGGTCACATCTTACTTGTGGGAGTAAGATAAAAACTGGCCTTGTGCCTAACTCCTGGAGAGGAGTAAATCAATACTCACATTCCTGGGAGAGGGAAGTTTTAAAAGATAGTCATTACACACGCTTTTAAAATATTTTATTATCCCTGCCCCCCGGGTAATGTCGGGTAGCCTTGCTAGAGCTAAATAAAACAAAATCCCCTAACATAAAAGAATGCTCAAAAATCCTTGTTAAGAGACAATAGACATTAAAAAAAAACATGTTACTGCCAGTTTCCTGCTGGTTCAATTTTCAAACATGTCTGAGAATTTAACAACCATGAAACTGGCAGTAACATGTTTTTTTTTTTTTATGTATTGTTTACTAACAAAAATTCTACAGAACTTATCTCGTGTATATATATATATATATATATATATATATATATATATGAAGAGTTCTAATCGAAAACACAATAAATGTAATTTCTCCAAATGAAACAATAAAAATACGCTTTTTATAAGGAAAGAAAAAATGTCATATGTTGACTGTTCTAGATTATTAACTAGCAGGGTTATCCGGGGTTCCCCTCCCCTCTCTCTGCAGATAAAGGTGTAACAATCTCTTTCTTTTCCGTTGTAAAACTTAATTATGTTCTACAAAACCAAAAACAAAAACAACAGCCCCTCTCCCTTTCTCCCTCCCCTTTTTTATTTTATTTTTAGAACTTGAAGCATAAAAACTTTTACTATAATGACCGGATTCGGCATTGAATAACCCGAAAGGGATTGATATGCCGTAAAACAAAACTACCAAACCAAAAACGATGATTAAACATTTGAAGATATAAAGAACTTGAAGCATAAAAACTTTTACTATAATGACCGGATTCGGCATTAAATAACCCGAAAGGGATTGATATGCCGTAAAACAAAACTACCAAACCAAAAACGATGATTAAACATTTGAAGATATAAAGAACTTGAAGCATAAAAACTTTTACTATAATGACCAGATTCGGCATTAAATAACCCAAAAAGGGTTGATATGCCGTAAAACAAAACTACCAAACCAAAAACGATGATTAAACATTTGAAGATATAAAGAACTTGAAGCATAAAAACTTTTACTATAATGACCAGATTCGGCATTAAATAACCCAAAAAGGGTTGATATGCCGTAAAACAAAACTACCAAACCAAAAACGATGATTAAACATTTGAAGATATAAAGAACTTGAAGCATAAAAACTTTTACTATAATGACCAGATTCGGCATTAAATAACCCAAAAAGGGTTGATATGCCGTAAAACAAAACTACCAAACCTTTCTTTTCCGGTGCCTTCCCCCCTTTCCCCATCTCCCCCACCCCTCTCCCCATTGCCCGGGGCAAAAGCGTAACATATTTCTATCATTAAAAGTACTATCTCTGTCTTGCCCGGTCGTTCCACTCACCCACCCCCCTCAACGTATATTTAAGTCATCGTTTAAAAACAAATTTTTGGTAGTCGGTGGGGATCGAACCGCCAACTTCTTGGTCTTGGTCGTTCTTCGATACCCGCAGCGCCAAACGGACAACGTATAAGATACGACAAAAAATAGGTCACTTGAACGCCGTTTGAATCACAACATACAGATGACGGGAAAACAAAGAAATTTGTTCCCCCCCACACACACACACACACACACAAAAGTTCCATGTCTGTTCGGCACAAAGAAATCAATGTTTTTTTTTTTCCCCAATTTTTCGATATTATGCGTCCGAAAGCTGGGCGATTCAGAAAATGTCAACTTCACGGTGGTTTGTCGAGTATCTTGGGAAACTTTTTGCAGACATGCAAACACACAGACAACTGCCCTTCATATTATAGACTAGCAGGGCTATACGGCGTTGCCCGGAGCCATAAAAAAAAAAAAAGAATAGAAGTTAAATAGCATGTGTAACATTTTTGTTAAAACTTCTATCTATCTCTCTCTCTCTCTCTCTCTCTCTATCTCTATCTCTCTCTATCTCTATCTCTATCTCTATCTCTATCTCTCTCTCTATCTCTCTCTCTCTCTCTCTCTCTCTCTCTCTCTCTCTCTCTCTCTCTCTCTCTCTCTCTCTCTCTCTCTCTCGATACTGTAATGTTAGTAAAGAGACTTTCACAGAACTGCCAAAAGTACCGTTAAAATCAAGGTATTAAGAAAAGAAAAATAATGTTGATAATGATTATTGATTCTGGGCAATGCCGAGTAGAATAAATAGTCCCGGTCTATTCCTAATTTCTTGCCCCCCCCCCCCATTTCAGAATAATAGGAAGATAAAGTCAATAGCCATACGAGTTTTAATATATATCCGTTACCAAAATTAATACTGTAAACTTCCGATTTTTGATCGCAGACAACGCCAAAGAAGAACAATTGCTCAATTCCTAATTTCACCCGCCCCCTTCCATTTCAACATATTAAAAAGATAATGGTATTTGTGTAGTTTTCTATTTTGATAATAATTGTGCACCTTGTTGCTATTTGATGATAGCCTATTCTCGTCTTTCGAGTGGTGAAGGAATATTTGTTGGTGGGTAGGGTTATTCGTGATAACAATGATAGTGGATTGTCTTTGTCTGTCGAGAACCCATGTCCTCACGACCAAAGTTTATTATATTCTCGCTGATATCTGAGTAATCGTGTTGTGACTGACAACGGTCCGTTTGATAAGCTGTGGTTCGTTCTCCAGGGTTGCTTGGGTTTTCGCTTATGTAGCGATATTCAACAGTTGCTCGGCTCCCAGGGCAACTTTTTCTGATTTGAAGTTAAATTGAGTATTTTACAGAAATTTTTTCTTCTGCTTCTTTTGTTGTTGTTATTGCTCGGAATAGGGTTCGATCATTAAGAGAAAAACTTAATAACTCTGAATGAGATCTTGCTAATAATTGTATAACAGCTGATACTTGATGTATTTTCAAAGTTCATCTCTTAGAGGATCTTTTGCCAAATACAACTTACTCAATGAAGCTTCCCTAGGAACTGAACCTGGAGCAAGCTTCCTTCATGGTGTCCTACGAGAGACACTTGAACACCAGTTTTATTCTGACGATCAGCTCATCCTTACAGGCAGTATGGTTGCTGTCTTTCTCAACTATACTCCACACATAATACTCCATGGGGTTGCAGTTGGGTGAGTATTGATTTACTCCTCTCCAGGAGTTAGGCACAAGGCCAGTTTTTATCTTACTCCCACAAGTAAGATGTGACCCAAGGTCGGGAAAGTGGGGTTTAAAAATTGCCTGGGCAGCCCCGTCGGCATTCCCCGGTAGGGGTGCCTCAGGCAGTATGCAATAAACTTACTCCTCCCCAAAGAGGGGAGGCAAAGCCTGGGAAGGTGGACCTCCCAGAACTGCACAGGACAGACCCATTGACCGGCGTAAATCAAGACCCGAAGGCCAAGACAACACCAGTATGGGGTGCAGTATCCATCGGAACAGATACTACACTTTGATCTTAGCCAAAAGGCCAAGTTGGGTGAGTAGAGGTGACTGGTCAGATGTTGAAACTGGTGAAGTTCTCAAACAGTCACTTCTCGGTTTTATCGGAAGTGTGACACGGAGCTGAGTCCTGTTGCCACACATATGGCCTTCTCGCAGCCACCTCTTCACCCATCGTTTGACAACAATAGACAGTAACGCAAAATAGTCATCTGAATTGAGTCCGAGTCTCTTTTCGAAGATGTGGAATGACATGACCTTTCCTAGAAACAAACCCAAAAACCATTACAGTTTGAGGAAACTTTGTTTTCATGACGAGTGGGACTTTGTGTGGACTGTAGATGAGGTACCTGTTTAATTTATTTTATTTCTTGAGTAGCTTTTTTTTTTTCAAGTCCTATTATTTATAAAACAATAATGTGAGAGAAAGAGAAGCAAAGAGACAGATACAGACATAGGTAGATAGAGAGGGGGAGAGAAAGAAAGAGAGTCAACAGATGACGATTAGAACGGAAGTGACACCGGCGTTACTGACATAGTGTTGCCACGAACGATAGCCAGAGAGATGCGTTGGAACAACCAGGCTGACTCACGGGGCTCGTGCCTAGACGTTGAAATCCTCCGTACAATGTCCTGAAAAAATTTAACAGTCTTGGGGCCAAGCACACCCGACGTTTTCACTGAAATTGGTTGGAAGACAAAACGGTCAGTGAGCGAGCTATATTTTCCGCGCTTCCTTGTTTCAGCAATCCTTGCTGGTGAAAAGGAGTCAGAACAAGTGGCGTCCCAGATCAGCGGCTTTCCGGCTCGAAAAGCAAACACAGTCATCCCGTCAGGCCTGCGACCGTCGCCCCTGTCCAGGCTGACTGGTTCAAGGACTTACCTGTTGTTCTGCATATTGTGCAACTGGTCCAGCAGAAAATCTCGCTTGAGAAGAATCAGAGCTTCTCTAGCTCGACTGGCTGTTTGACCTCGTTTAAGAGTTTCTTGGCTTTCGTAAGACTGTTCTCAATTCTTGTATAAAAATAGCTAAAAGCCCTGTTCAGTTCTTTCTTCATAGTCGCTACTCCGACATCTTTCTCTTGCCTGGATTTTTCTGCACCTATTTTTGCAGCTTCTCTACAAATTCCATTGTGTGGATACAGTCGGAATGTCTGCTATGCATTCCTACTAGCCACTTATTCCGCATCTCCGTCACAATTGTCCAGCTCACATCTGACTGCCTTCAAAGTATTCAAGGAGCACTGAGTTGCAGCTAAGATTTTGTGAATTATCATAATACAGGTCACTCTTTTCCAATATTCCGGTGCTTTCCAGTTGTCCATAGTCTCCAGCTTTCAAACCCGCCAACACCTGAACAGCTATGCGTTGCACTTTACCCCTAATAAATACTTCAAATGGTTCTTAAATGAAAGAATATAAATATTATCAAATTTATCCCAAATCCTGTGTAGAATTTAACTGTAAAAGCATATTTTAATTGAAAGCAAGAAAATTAAGTAGATGTTGTAAAAAAAAAAAAAAAAAAAAAAAAGCTTTTTTTCAAAAAGCTATGAAAAGAAATAGTTTTGAAAATGACATCATGTTTTGCATTAAAACTTTTCACCCAAAACAGTATTGGAAATGATATGAACCCTCCCCCTCTCCTTAGCTTTGGATAAAATAAATGGTTTCCAATAGGTATTATTGGGTATTAAATAACCCAAATAGGGTTGATGTGTCAAAAATCAGACAAACCAAATCCTGTTCAAAACTTGTGAATATATACATGTGTGTAAACAGTTTTTCATGGTAAACAACTGATGATCTCTTAAAATAGTGTTAGAAACTAACTAATATAATAACTGTAAAAAATAAATTGACTTACATGAGTGATTTTCCACTGGAAGACTTGAGACTATAAGTTTTTTTTTTTTTTGTTTTTTTAATATAATTTTTTTTTTTTTTTTTTATATATAGTTTTAATGGTTGAGAAACTTCCGAGACTATATATATAGTAAGCAATGAAAATATATATGGCAATCAAGCTACACAGAGGCTCCCGTGTTTCATCCCGGGGGGAATCGTCAGACTAAATGCATTTAGCCTGACGATTCCCCCCGGGGATGAAACACGGGAGCCTCTGTGTAACTTGATTGCCATATATATTTTCATTGCTTACTACCTAGCTCTACTTACGTATCGAGCACTGTTGAAGTAAATACTGAAAACTGACACATAAAAAATTATATCTCCTTATAATATTTTATGTGGATACATGAAGTACTATATATATATATATATATATATATATAGTGAAGATAGTACTATCTGTCATGTAGAGTAGTGAGGACTCGTCAGTTGACTACCAGAGCGACTGTTTCGGGGATTTGAAGACAATACAGTCAAAATGCTCTGGCTCCCCAAGCAGAACAAGCCAAGTTCTACCGCCCATACTTATAAGAACAGGTTTACATGGAAATGAAAGCACTGAAGTATCTTTGGTACCATCATGAGAAAGTTTAGGAAGGAGGATACCTCGACAATGCAAAAACTAAACTCAGGTATATGTAGTGAAGATAGTACTATCTGTCATGTAGAGTAGTGATATATATACAGGGTGGGCCAAAATAAGGGTCCTATCTTTAAATTTGAATACCTTGAATTTGAATAACTTCCACAAAATAAAAGTTAAACTCACCAAACTTTATGTGTGTGTAGACTGACCCTTCCGAGATTTTTTGAAATAAACAAAACAAATTTTAGCCGAAAAACACTTCTTAAAACTTACAAAAACTAAAGTATTGTTTTTTACACTGTTTTGAGTTTTTTAAGCAAAAATAATGTTTTCTAAATGAGGGTACGTTCCTTAGGGCTAATACGGCTCATGCTTGCTTCGGAAGGGGTCCTTTACTTATTCTAAAAAAAAAAAAAAAAAAAAATTAATAAATAAAAAAGTTATGAATTTTTAAAAATAGGACCCTTATTTTTGCCCACCCTGTATATATATATATATATATAACCTACATACATAAGTAGGTATCCCAAGCCAACGTGGTGATACCAGATCAGGCTGCCCTGTGGCTCCCTGAGACGAAATTCACCTACATTGACGTTTTTTGTTTTTCTTCTTTTTTTTTCTTTTTTTTTGTAAAACTTAATTATGTTCTACAAAACCAAAAACAAAAACAACAGCCCCTCTCCCTTTCTCCCTCCCCTTTTTTATTTTATTTTTAGAACTTGAAGCATAAATCTTTTACTATAATGACCAGATTCGGCATTAAATAACCCAAAAAGGGTTGATATGCCGTAAAACAAAACTACCAAACCAAAAACGATGATTAAACATTTGAAGATATAAAGAACTTGAAGCATAAAAACTTTTACTATAATGACCAGATTCGGCATTAAATAACCCAAAAAGGGTTGATATGCCGTAAAACAAAACTACCAAACTACCAAGCCAACGTTTTTATTTTCATTATATCAACAACAAAAAAATGTATGTGGCCATATAGATCTTTGCAAAACAATGATAAATTTGGTAGCTCAATTAGCCACAAAGTGCGTTGGAAATTAGAAAATGTGCCGTCTTGAATGCTATTGGTCCAGAAGCAAAATTACAGTTTATAACTAAAAATGCAGGCTTTGAACAAGTGTAAAATCCTTACAAATGTAATTTCATCTTGGGGTCAAAGCAGGCATCGAAGCCTATGTCCCCATGCGAAAATTCTTTAGCAAGCCCCACTCTCTCCAATGGTTCACCTCGGAATGTGCAGCTGCCATTTCTAAGAGGCAACAAGCATTCCGTAAATTTGGCCGCCATAAGTCAGCTACTAATAGACATACATTTATAGAGTCAAGAAATAAATGCATGGCCGTGATAGGTGAAGCGAAGAGAAGGTATAATGAGTTAACAAAAAAACGCATCCAGTGTAAAAATTTGGGAATTTCTTTGCTTTTGTACATTTAGTGTATATGAATTTTCATCTTAACCCTATTAAGGGCATATGATTTCAGTATACTGGCATTTTTCATGGAATGTCACTACTTTTGTAAAGGCTATGCCTCAATACAATGCCTTCTCATAAGGTTTTTTTGAATTTTCTGGAAAACTAAGGTATATGGTAAACTGAAATTAAAATGCCATCAACTAGACCCTAGAACCTCTATCTCTGCCAAAAATCAGCTGAATCCATCAAATAGTTGATGAGATACAGGGTGGCACGTACGTACGTACGTACAGATAATTCTTGAAGTCTATTAAGGGAGAAGAGCGCTCTCGCGCCTTCCTTGATTTATCACACACCAAGGGTTTTACAGATAGACTCCATAATCATACACATTCTCAAACTACCTTACTCGGTTGGATAAGTATAATTCATTTTTATCAAAGAAAATACATTATCTTTGGGGCTGTGATCACGCTTGACATCCATAAAAAGTAATATAAGTTTTACTTGATTTTATTTAAAACTTAAAGATCATAGAAATTTAAAAGAAAAAAAAGAGAAAAATGTAAAGAGGTTCAGGGCTTGGAGCAAGAGTCCACAGGAGTCCTCATGGATTTACGAAAAACGTTTACGAACGAGTTTAAGCCTATAAATTTGCTGAAAATTATTTTTATAAATGTCACAGTATTTGCGTCCCCTCCCACCCAATGAATGGTGTGTACATCCGTGTGTCGCACCTCCAAAATTAAATATAAAATGTAAAAAAAAAGTAAGAAAACAAAAAGTAATATGGTATTATAGGGTTCCTTATTCAATCCCGGCCAACACCGGATCTTCCTTCAATGGCCGTTTCATGCTTTCTTACAATCTTTAGGTTAGAATGGAGCCATTCGTTGTTTTTGTGGCTTATTTACAATGATGAATTTATGCGAGAAGGCATAAAACTGACTAGTGAAATGGTGAAGTATATGAAAGAAATGGTAGGGAACCGTCGTCTTGCTGAAATTTGGACGCTTGTACAAAAGGAGCGAACAACACATATTTTATATATATAATATATATAATATATATATATATATATATATATATATATATATATATATATATATATATATATAAATAAAAAAAAAATTTAAAAAATTCTATTTATTTTTACATACCAAAAAACAAACAACCTGATACTGAGCTGGGCTTTGTACAACCGTTGTGTACAAACATAAAATCCCAACTGAAATTCTTCCTCGAGAGAGAGAGAGAGAGAACGAATCAAAGAGAAAGAAACAGAAAGACTAGTCACTGATGTTATTAATTGACAAGTCTATTGGGTTCAGCTTCTTTTTTACCTTTCGGCAGTGACTTCGAGCCCTGGATTGCTTTGAAACTGCCAATGATTTTATAAAACAACTTGGCCCTCTGACGCAGGCTTACATTTGAAGTGGTGTGTTGTCACACTGCCGCTAATGCAACAACACCATTATCCCCACGAGAACAATACAAGTCGGGCACAAGGCTTTTAAATGTGGGAAATTGCAGCTCCTATAAACCCTTGTCACACAGGAAGCTGTGAGTAAGATGAAGAAGGGTACGGCTGTAAAACCCTCCGGCTTTGTTGGAGAAATGTTGAAGGATATGGGTAAAATAGGCATTGAGGTGATCACAGATTTAACAAATCAGATCATAAAAAGAGGTTGTCCTGAAAGACTGGGATCTTAGTATAATTGGGAATTGTTACAAGGGTAAAGGGATCTCTGGATAAAGGTAATTACAAAGGCTTAAAGTTGATTGATCAAGTCCTGAAAATGATTGAGAGAATAATTGAGTCGTAAATAAGAAGTCCGCTAAGCATCGATGAAATTCAGTTTGGTTTTATGCCTGTGCAAAGTACCACTGGTGCTATATTTATCCTGAGACAAATGTAAGAGAAGTATCTTGGTAAGAAGAAGAACCTGTATTTTGCTTTTGTGGATCTCGAGAAAGCTTTTGGCAAAAATGCCAAGGAATGCTGTCTGGTGGGTTTTGCATAAATTAGGGGCAAGCGAGTGGTTGGTGAAGATTGTTCATGCAATGTATAGAAATGCTCAAAGTCGTGTTAGAATTAACAGCACATTTAGTGACAGCTTTAATGTTAAAGTAGGAGTACATCAGGGTTCTGTGCTGAATCCGTTTCTTTTCATTTGTGTCTTAGAAGCATTGTCCAGAGAGTTTTGTACAGGTTACTAGGAAAAGTCTGAGAATCACTGTTACGAAGAGCAAAGTGATGATCAATGGTTGTAGTGTTGGAAAGCTCCCCTAAAGGAAGAAAGTTCCCCTGCTCAGTTTGTGGAAAGGAAAGTTGGAAGCACATTTATTGATAGCTTTAATGTTAAAGTGGGAAATACATCAGGGGTCTGTGCTGAGTCCGTTGTTTTTTCATTTGTGTCTTAGAAGCATTGTCCAGAGAGTTCTGTACAGGTTACTAAGAAAAGTCTGAGAATCACTGTTACGAAGAGCAAAGTGATGATCAATGGTTGTAGTGTTGTCAGTGTTCTGTACTTAGTCTGTTGCTTTTCATTTGTGTCTTAGAAGTTTTGTCCACGGAGTTTCATACGGGTTGTTCAGAAGAAATGCGTTATGTGATGATTTAGTGCTTGCCTGTAGAAGAATGGAAGACCTACTTGTTAAGTTGGAGACTTGGAGAAATATTATGGAAAGTAACGGTCTGAGAGTGAATGTTACCAATATCAAAGTGATGCTCAATGGTTGTAGTGTAGGAAAGCTCCCAGAACGAAGGAAAGTTCCCCTGTTCAGTTTGTGGAAAGGGAATTAGGTGCAATTCAATTTTTGTGGCACTTGTAAACGTTAGGTACGCAAAAAATGCATTGGAATTACTGGTAGTTTGAGAGATGATAACCAATTTGCGTGCAAGACAATGGAGACAGATGAGAACTTTTATGTGGGGGAAGTATATCTGGATGGCGAAACTACTGAGTTTGTTCAGAAGTTTTGTGACCTTGGTGACACCATTGAAGAATAGAAAGGAGCGGTTTCTAGTGAAGAGTGAATGGGAGTTCAGGGAACTTCTGCCATTACTAACCAGCAGAGCGTTACCACTGTTAACCAAGAGAAGAGTCTATCAGGTATTTGTGTGTAGTGTGATGGTGTATGGAAGTGAAACCTGATGTGATGGTGTATGGAAGTGAAACGTGATGTGATGGTGTATGGAAGTGAAACCTGATGTGATGGTGTATGGAAGTGAAACCTGATGTGATGGTGTATGAAAGTGAAACCTGACCAGTAAGGGTTGAGGACATTCATTGCTTAGAGAGAAATGATACGATGGATGTGTAATGTAAGTCTTAAAGACATGCTCAGATATGATGACCTCGGAGAAAGATTAAATCTGGTCAGTATAAGATGATGTGTGCAGAATAGGAGACTTTGTTGGTATGATCACATTGAAAGAATGGATAAGTGTTCTTGGGTTAGTAGATGTAGAACAATTGAACTAGCAGTGGACTAAAACGTTTTGCGAGAAATAATTCGACCCTGGAATTATTCTTTCGTCACTTTTGCTTTTGACGAACAATAAAAAGTTTATCCAAGAAATAATTCGACCCAGAATTATTTTTGGTCACTTTTGCTTTTGACGAACAATAAAAAGTTTTTCCAAGAAATAATTCGACCCAGAATTATTCTTTCGTCACTTTTGCTTTTGACGAACAATAAAAAGTCTATCCAAGAAATAATGCGGCACTTTGCCTTTCTCTTTCATTCACTTTATCTGACTAACGCATCCACCAAAATCCTGTTTGTCCTGTTCTTTATATGTCGAAATCTAACTCATGCTAATGACCGTGTGCGACATAAGCCAATGCTCGCGTTTGTTTACTTTCGAAAATGGCCTTTTCCGGGTTCGCGCCAGCAGTTCTCCTCTGCACAAGCAACAAACCAAACGTTGTCTCTTTGATCGACGCAGACAAGTGTCTTTGTTCACAGCATTCAGCGGCTCGTCCTGCTCTCCACTACAGCGAAGGGCAAGAAAAACATGAAAGGAAGTGATAAGGATTGACTTGAAAGAAAGAGGGATAATAAAAACCTGGCCAGAGATAGGTTAGTTTGGAAGTCAACTTGTAAAAGCCATCCAACACATGCCTGCGTGTAAAACAGACGTTAAACTGAATATGATGATATATAATATGCATACATTTGTATATGTACACTAAAACAAATACTAATTTTGAAGTTTATTTTCATGTTAGATAAGAAAATCCTTTTGTCTGCATAAAGATGGTTGTCATATACTAATATAGAAGATTCCAAATCCTTGAGATGGAATGAAGAACGGGTAGTGGCAAAAATTTTAAACAATTGTCGGTGTAGACGGATTAACGATTAAGATAATGTATTAAATGCTGACCAGCGGCCAAATCAACTTTGTCCGAATAAATTATGCATCTAAAACCTGTCAGTGTAGAATTTCAAATTTGTAGGAAAAAAAAAATGCCATGGAAAATCAATGCTTTTCTTTTCTTTCGCTATTGATTATGTGATTAGTTTGTTGTCGGACAGCCGGCATGTTGGTCACACACCTTAGAGGCTTTTTTCTTTTTTTAATTCATCAACCGATCGACGTTAGTGGATTCGTTGATGAATTATGTATATCTGTGCATTAGTTTCTTGCACACAAATGTTCTTTTTCTTTCTTTTTTTTTTTTTTCATTTTGCAAAAAAAGCTATTTTGATGCTGTTAGGTTTTTAATGTAATGAGTACCCTTGGTGCACAGATAGTGATATGATCACCAAATAATCCAAATTGGTCCCAACTAAATTTTCTTAATAAATTTTTGTATTAAACTGTAGGACACACTCGTCCCCCCCCCTTTTTTTTGGTCCCCCGATTTTATAAATCGGGGGACTTATGTTTTGAGGCATGTCCGGATTTTTCTCCGCAACCATCCATTGAATTTCTCTGAAATTTTGCATGAAGTTGTAACTTTGGTGAGGTTAGAAAGTGACATTCTCCGATTTTTGAAAAAAAATCTGGTTAGCCCCCCCCCCCCCCCCAAGGGGTCAAAAGGCCCCCAAAATGGCAAAAAATGACATTTTTTGCCCCATAACTTTTCATCCATCCATTCAATTTCTCTGAAACTTGGCCAAAATGTAGAGGCAATTGTTCCTAATAGAAAATAAGTATCGCTGACCTTGGAAAAAATCTGGTTCACACCCCCAGGGGGTCAAAGTCCCCAAAATGGCAAAAAAAATTACCCTTTTCTCCCATAACGTTTGATCCATCCATTCAATTTTTCTGAAACTTGGCCAAAATGTAGAGGCAATTGTTCTGGATATAAAATGAGCATCCTTGACCTGAGAAAAATTCTGGCTCGCGCCCCCAGGGGGTCAAAAATGCCCCAAATTGCCCAAATTTATTGCATTTTACACTCGCCACATCGAGTCACATACATTTTTTTTTTTTTTTGCATGATTGAATGTTTTTGGTTCCGAATGTTAATTTTAAAAGACTGTTTTTGTCACTACCTGTTTCTTTTTTATTTCGTTATGTTTGTAACGGAAGGTGTGTTACTAATGAGATAGACAGACGTGTCACCTGACGTATCTAGACAGACATGTCGCAGCTCATGTTAAGAAGTAAAAGAAGTTAGCTCCTTACATCAAGTGGTTTCATGCCTTGTCTGGAGCGATTTCCATTAAAAAAAAAAACGTAACAAAAAGGAGACAATTCCGGTGTAAGATATAAAAAGGAGTTTTTAATTTCTGAATAAATTTAACTCGCAGAAAGCGCACAAAATAAAACGTTATCGCTGGAATTGCATCCGGATAGTTGTGAAAGAAAGAAAAAATAGTAATCATGAATATGACTTTATATGGCGATAGTCTGTCAGGGATTTTATCTGCTATTATAGCTTTGCTTTTGATTGTTTGGTCTGCAGCCATGTCTGTTTTCACCGAATCTATTAATCTCGTTATGAAAATGTCTGACGCTGCTGCTGTGTTTATCAGTTTGGTGTGGATGTAGCTGATGATCGTGCTTTTGGCCTCAGCTGAAGTTGTCGTCCCGTGAAAAGGCAAAAATCACCAAAGCGTCTGCGTTCAAAAAATACCTGCTTTGAGTGAAAAGAAGTCTTCTTTTGAAATGATGTTCATCTCCGTCGTCGCGTTCCGCATTATCTCTCTTTTTTCACACCCTCTCAACAACAGCTGAACTCCGAGCAGTTTGGGTCCAGCCAGAACGCTGGTCACTCTCCACTGATGTGCGGCCATTTTTGAATCGATTGAACCACTAATTAATTTTTTGTTAAATCCATCGTATCTTCTCCAAACACCTGCTGAATCTAACGCGACGGCGGAGATGAACACCATTCCAAAAGAAGACTTCAAGAGATGTTTCCGGCAGTGGATGGATCAGTGGGCTAAATGTGTGCAAGCACAAGGGGCCTACCTTGAAGGGGATTAGGATCCCAACCCCCTTCACATATTTGAAATATTTTTTCTGGCCTAAGGTCGGATACTTTTTAGACAGGCCTCATGTATATATATATATATATATATATATATAATAATAATAATGGTAATAATCCAGGTAAAAATATCCACAGGGTGGTAATCCAGAGAATTTTAACCGGGTTTATAAAAAGTGCTCAATATCAAAATAGAGCTTTATATATGATATTTTTTTTTATTTACACAGACATGTGCAAAATCTGCGACACTGGCATGTCGATGTTATCGATCAACAGTTACTATAAACTGAGATCTCGTCTCTCCAAATATGATCTGAGGTTAAGATCGGATTCTAACTCTCCCTAATGAGATCTCAGTTTATAGTAACCGTTGATCGATAACATCGACATGCCAGTGTCGCAGATTTTGTACATGTCTGTGTAAATAAAAAAAAATGATCATATATATATATATATATATAATATTTATAAATAAATATTAATTATTTTAATACCTACAGACATCAATGTTTCATGCTAATGCAATCTTCAGTGCAGGAAGCTAATTCTCAACGGTCGGCTGATCACAAATCACCACTGATCTGTAGTCAAGAGTCTTAACCCCTCGGCCATAGACAATTAAGTAATATATATATACAAAACAAAAACTCCATATATTAGCAGCCCTATATATAAAAACCAAAAAAACCCTAATTAATAGAATTAACTTTAATATCAGTAATAATATTCTAAAATGTTTATAGCTCGAATAGTTTCGTACTTAGTACATAATTCCCGCCAAAAACCTTCTATAAATACTAACGCATGGTCTAGACCTGATTAACCTCATTCCCCCGAAGATGGACCCCCGATGGGTTCGAAAGTACTTAGGAGACAAATGCAAATTATGGCAAATTCATCAGCCAATTCCCCTCCGAAACTAAGATCCTAATTCGGACTATTGAAAGGATCTACCAAAGGATATCTAGACATGAGTTGTCTCTTATATTCGACAATACTTGCCTGCAAGAGAAGATGCTGCCTAGATATATATATATATATATATATATATATATATATATATATAAAGGTAGAAGAAATAAGAGTGATAAACATGTACGAATGTCCAAATTTATTTCGATTGTTCAATGCAAGGTGTATTCTGTAATAGACTAGTGTTTATTATTCTTTCCTTAAGCCAAGGCTTTTCAAAGATCGAAATCTTATCATCAGAGGAGAAATACATAAGATTTCGATCTTTGAAAAGCCGTGGCTTAAGGAAAGAATAATAAACACTAGTCTATTACAGAATACACCTTACATTGAACAATCGAAATAAATTTGGACATTCGTACATGTTTATCATACTTATTTCTATCTCGTATATTGAGCTTAACCTTTTCACTATAGATGCTATCTACTAAAAGTTTACTTTTGGTTTATATTTGATTCTATATATATATATATATATATATATATATATATATTAGTGGATCAAAAACAACAACGCGTTACTGATTCAGATTGTTATTTGCAACTATTTCAATCAACAAAAAAGAAGTTTTTACATCGATATGTGACACTGGATAAAAGATGAATCACCCATATCACCCCGGAATCAAATCGCCAGTCAGTTTAGTGGACAACAACAGGTAAAACCATCCAAAGCGACCAAAGACGTAAACATCAACAGCAGAAATCTTCGGATATCTTCAACTCTTCTATTCCACACAACTTCAATTTACGATCGGCCAGAACGAGTTTGCGGACCATTTTGATGTTCTCCGGGTCAACTGGGCGTTCAGCATCATTTTGTATCTATACAACCATATTTAAAGTCAGCATACCACCTTTTAACCGTTGTTTCTGATGGAGCAGAGTCCAAATAACACTTATCAATCTATTGCTTTGCCTGAACAGTATTTTTCCCATCAGAAAGCAATGCTTTATCAACTCACAAAATTCAGATTTCTCCATCATTTTGAAAAGTTGCAACAGTAGCTTCATTTAAATAACTAATTTGTAAATAGGGGCGGGACGTAATGGGTGAAAATTTCAGATTCATGCGAGTAGTATTTTTTTGTGTTCATTTATACATAAATAACACTAAACAATCAAACATTTTGAAAATTTCAGATTCCTGCGAGTAGTATTTTTTTGTGTTCATTTATACATAAATAACTCTAAACAATCAAACATTTTGAAAATTTCAGATTCATGCGAGTAGTATTTTTTTGTGTTCATTTATACATAAATAACACTAAACAATCAAACATTTTGAAAATTTCAGATTCATGCGAGTAGTATTTTTTTGTGTTCATTTATACATAAATAACACTAAACAATCAAACATTTTGAAAATTTCAGATTCATGCGAGTAGTATTTTTTTGTGTTCATTTATACATAAATAACTCTAAACAATCAAACATTTTGAAAATTTCAGATTCATGCGAGTAGTATTTTTTTGTGTTCATTTATACATAAATAACTCTAAACAATCAAACATTTTGAAAATTTCAGATTCCTGCGAGTAGTATTTTTTTGTGTTCATTTATACATAAATAACTCTAAACAATCAAACATTTTGAAAATTTCAGATTCATGCGAGTAGTATTTTTTTGTGTTCATTTATACATAAATAACACTAAACAATCAAACATTTTGAGAATTTTGTCTGTCCCTCCAACTCGCCTGATTGCAACGCAGTGGACTATTATGTGTGTGGCACTGTTGAAAAAGACACCAACCATACTTCTTGCAATACCATGGATGAGCTGATTGCTAGGATCAAACTGGTGTTCCAGCGTCTCCCAAAGGACACCACGACGAAGGTCCCGCCTGCAGGCCGTGATGTAAGCTCAGGGCAACTTAAAGTGAGCTGTATTTGAGAAAAGATCCTCTAAGAGAGAGTAATCTTGAGAATGCATCAATTATTAACCAGGATATGACGGTTTTTCTTTCCTTTTCAAAAAGTATCAAACTTATCCTGAACATCCTTTACATATTAAGTTCCTATTTACTTGCCTCCCCATAAAAGGGCAAAGTTAGACACAAGGTCGGTATTTAATGTGGGGAAAATCCAGCTCCCCCAAAAGGGGCACTCTTGATTAGAACAAGAATAAAATAGTCTCAGTCTAGAAGGACTTCTGTTTCACTGACAAAGGACAGAATAGACAGACTATAGCATCAGAACTGATATTACACTTTGTTCCTATCCAAAAAGTCAATATTACATATTAATAGTTATCTCTTTGTATGCATGCAAACAAAAGATTGTGTCAAGCACCAGCCAACTGCCCACACACACACACCTACATACATGCAGACAGAGGAGGGGGGTGGTGGGGAAAAGGTGAAACATACACAGAAAGTGATATCATATTGGTGGGATGGAAAGTGGGAAAGTATTATTTTGTTTATTTAGATTCAAAGCGTCTCTCTGTCTCTCTCTCTGTCTCTCTCTCTCTCTGTCTCTCTCTCTCTCTCTCTTTCTCTGTCTCTCTCTCTCTCTTTCTCTGTCTCTCTCTCTTTCTCTGTCTCTCTCTCTCTCTCTTTCTCTGTCTCTCTCTCTTTCTCTGTCTCTCTCTCTTTCTCTGTCCCTTTCTCTGTCTCTCTCTCTCTCTCTCTCTCTGTCTCTCTCTATCTATCTCTGTCTCTCTCTATCTATCTCTGTCTCTCTCTATCTATCTCTATCTATCTCTATCTATCTATCTCTATCTTTATCTCTCTCTCTCTATCTATCTGTCTCTATCTGTCTCTATCTCTATCAATTTTTTCTCTCTAAAGAGCACGTGTGTGCACATTGTTTTCATTTATATTCAAATCTTATGTAACAGTAAAATGGTCGAAAATAAATAGTTTAATAATTATAATGTAAACACATGTAATTGTTTATCTGATAGGCAAAATAGATAGCAAAATATAGAATCTTTTTTTCTAATTAAAAGTGTAAGATGTTTTTTACATAAACTGAATCAGATGAAATTATATTTGTGGAAGAAAAAAAGGCTAGTCAGAATCAATTGGCAATTTCTTAGATGCATTGCTATTTAGCGCTAACTTGGAAAATCAAACTGACTCGAATTTACATATTCGATCTAAAGTAGAAGATCTAAACCCACACACATTTTAATTTTGTCTTATGTTGAAACAGAAGTTTGCTTTTTCATTTCAGTCCCATTTTACCTGTGACCCTAAATAAAAAATATTTTGTTTTATTTCCATTCTCTCTGTGTCTCTCTCTCTCTCTCTCTCTCTCTCTCTCTGTGTCTCTGTCTCTTTCTGTCTCTGTCTCTCTCTCTCTCTCTCTGTATCTCTCTCTCTCTGTGTCTATCTCTCTCTGTATCTCTCTCTCTCTGTATCTCTCTCTCTCTGTATCTCTCTCTCTCTGTATCTCTCTCTCTCTGTATCTCTCTCTCTCTGTATCTCTCTCTCTCTGTATCTCTCTCTCTCTGTATCTCTCTGTCTCTGTATCTCTCTGTCTATCTCTCTCTTTATCTATCTGTCTCTATCTCTTATGCTGAAACAGAAGTCTGCTTTTTCATTTCAGTCCCATTTTACCTGTGATCCTAAATAAAAAAAAATTTTGTTATTTTATTTCCATTCTCTCTGTCTCTCTCTCTCTCTCTCTCTCTCTCTGTGTCTCTGTCTCTCTCTCTGTGTCTCTGTCTCTTTCTCTCTCTGTCTCTCTCTCTCTCTCTCTATCTCTCTCTGTCTCTCTCTCTCTCTCTCTATCTCTCTCTCTGTCTCTGTGTCTCTCTCTCTCTCTGTCTCTCTCTCTCTGTCTCTCTCTCTCTCTGTCTCTCTCTCTCTCTGTCTATCTCTCTCTTTATCTATCTCTCTCTTTATCTATCTATCTGTCTCTATCTCTTATGCTGAAACAGAAGTCTGCTTTTTCATTTCAGTCCCATTTTACCTGTGACCCTAAATAAAAAATAATTTGTTATTTTATTTCCATTCAGGCTGGCTGGAAAGAATCACATGCAACATTTATGAATGAACTGAAAAACCTCAAAGCCGATGGTTTGACCGTTCTTGGTGCATCTTTGAAGCACGCTTTTGACCTTTTAAATATGAACCGAATGCAAACGGGAATCGACACATACGGACAGGTGAGTGGAGATTTGTTATATTGCTTGACAGCTTCTCTCTTTTGGTGACAATAATAAAACACAGGCTAAAACTAAAAAAAAGACCTTTCGTATGATTCAAACAATCGACATATTGTCGTAAGTTGATGCATAGTAAGAATGGATCCGTTCTTATTTGTTTTCACATTCCGATTTGAGCAGAGTCTGAACAGTTTTCTCGAAACATCAGATTTTAACATGAGGTTTATATAATGTCTACATTAATAAAATTGTGTGACGACTTCTCTTGTCTGTTTCTCGCCTCTACGTAACTTATACTATTTTTATTTATTATTTATCGAATATTTATTTTTTATGATGTTGTATACAAGAAAAGGTATTGCCGTTGCCAGGGAGTCATAAAAATAATATGTTAGTATTACTACTGTTAAGTGGTATATCTTATGGCAAAAGTGCTCAATACAATAGATAGAGCTAGTGTGTTTAAACACAGCGTTCCCTGGAATAAAGAATTTTACCATTTTTTTATGATGCTGTATACAAGAAAATGAATTGGTGTTACCCGGGAGTCATCAAAATAATATAGTATTACTACTGTTAAGTGGTATATCTTATGGCAAAAGTGCTCAATACAATAGATAGAGCTAGTGTGTTTAAACACAGCGTTCCCTGGAATAAAGAATTTTACCATTTTTTTATGATGCTGTATACAAGAAAATGAATTGGTGTTACCCGGGAGTCATCAAAATAATATAGTATTACTACTGTTAAGTGGTATATCTTATGGCAAAAGTGCTCAATACAATAGATAGAGCTAGTGTGTTTAAACACAGCGTTCCCTGGAATAAAGAATTTTACCATTTTTTTATGATGCTGTATACAAGAAAATGAATTGGTGTTACCCGGGAGTCATCAAAATAATATAGTATTACTACTGTTAAGTGGTATATCTTATGGCAAAAGTGCTCAATACAATAGACAGAGCAGATGTGTTTAAACACAGCGTTGCCTAGGATTAAGAACTTTACCGGTTTTTTATGCTGTTATATACAAGAAAAAGTATTGGTGTTGTCCGGGAGTTATGAAAAAAAATAATATAGTATTACTACTGTTTAGTGGTATTGTTGCATAGCCGTCCCGGAATGGGCCGTGGCAGTTCTCGCTTTGTATACCTGTCCTGGAATGGGCCGTGGCAGTTCTCGCTTAAACAACTGGTCATTTTTAACACCAAAAAGGAATATGTTGCACACCTTTAAATTCTCGTACCTTTTCTCTTTCCTCGTCGCGTGGAGGCGTGTCGTCTCTGGATGTCGTCTAGTGGTTGAGATTCTTTCTTTGTTTCTGTCTGCCGAAAACCTCGCCGTCCGCTGTGTCTGCAACAAAACCTTCATAACACAAAATTCACGGGGCAACAATCTTTTACTTTTGATTTGTTTATTTCAGGCGTTAGTTACCGTCGCCACTGGAGATGCCTCACTAACGTCGAGGGAGAGACACATTACTACTTCATCGTAGTTAATTCCCTATTTAAGTCCTTAGCCATTCGAGGAGGGGGGGGGGAGAAGGAATCTCATGCCTGTATTCTCTTAGGGAATTTAATTCCTCTAATCATTTGAAGACTACTTAGAGAAATCGTCTGTTCGGCTTGCTTCCACTAACCAGACTGGCAAAACTCTGTTTCCCACACAAAAGCCCGTGACGTCACAGAACCCCTATGCGCAGGCACCCCTTGACCCTTGATCTGAGGTCTCGTCAGCGTGGTGGCCCTGTCAACGTTTGTGAGCTCCAACTGTGAGAACCAGTTTATTTTGCACTCGACTGTACGTGTCCACCTGCACTAAATCGCGCAAGCCAAACCAAATGATCTCTCACACATGCGTTCACTTCAAGATGCGTCCGGCCTCACAGGGCCATTATTCAACAGTATATTTTATGACAAAGGTGTTCAATACAACAGATAGAGCAATTGTGTTGTCCGGTAGTAATAAAATTATCATTATCGACATTAATCAAGGGAGGCGCGATAGCCCTCTATCCCTTAATAGACTTCAAAAACGGCCTATGCTGGAAATCTCATTTCTTTGATCAATCATAACTCAAAAACCAATAAACCAAATTCGTTAAAACTTTGCTCAAAATTTTTATTTGATAGGTTCTATAAGTGTGTAGAATTTCAGCATCATTAGTCAAGGCAACCCAGAGATCCAGAAAGGTCAGGCATGATTTTGTGTTAGCCGTGTGTACGTACATACGTATGTGCCACCCTGTATCTCATCAACTATTGGATGGATTCAGCTGATTTTTGGCAGAGATAGAGGTTCTAGGGTCTAGTTGATGGCATTTTAATTTCAGTTTACCATATACCTTACTTTTCCAGAAAATTCCAAAAACCTTAAAAATGACAAGGCATAGCCTTTACAAAAGTAGTGACATTCCATGATAAATGCCAGTATTACTGAAATCATATGCCCTTAATAGGGTTAAGATGAAAATTCATATACACTAAATGTACAAAAGCAAGGAAATTCCCAAATTTTTACACTTTTATTGTCATTAAGGGTATGCGAGCACAACAGGGCTATGTATTTTACTGGTAGGATTTTTTCTTCAGCGCACCTCACACACTTCATCCACTCATGCATAGAGATTTATACTGCAGTGATGTGATAATGAAATGGTTTGGTTGGTATGTAGTCATACCCTTAATGAAAATAAAAGTGTAAAAATTTGGGAATTTCCTTGCTTTTGTACATTTAGTGTATATGAATTTTCATCTTAACCCTATTAAGGGCATATGATTTCAGTATACTGGCATTTTTCATGGAATTTTATTTATACTTTGATTTTAACTGTACTTCTTAGTGCTGTGAAGGCGTCTTTACTACCATTACAATATAGTGTATTTAGTAAGTGAGGATGGTACAAAACTTTGGTTATACTCGGCCTCATCCAAAAGCAAGAATATTGTCATTATTGACATCACTTCTATTCATACTCTGATTTTTACTGTACTTTTCTGGTCTATCCGTAAAAGGAAAGTTCTTTAAAAATAAAAATCTATGAATTCTCTGCTAACTGCCTTTTTGCACCTCTTTTTTTCTCTTTTTTCTCTCTCTTTTTTTCTCTCTCTTTTTTTCTCTCTCTCTCTCTTTCTCTCTCTCTCTCTTTCTCTCTCTCTCTCTCTCTTTCTCTCTTTTTCTCTCTCTCTCTTTTTCTCTCTCTCTCTTTTTCTCTCTCTCTCTTTTTCTCTCTCTCTCTTTTTCTCTCTCTCTCTTTTTCTCTCTCTTTCTCTCTATCTATCTATCTATCTATCTATCTATACTTCACTTTGCTCACTGAGCATTGACACTCTTCACAAAAGAGTACAGTTTTTATACTGTTAAATCCACCCCTATGAAAATTGACTCCCCCACCAGAGCCATCCAGCGGTTAGAGACTCCAAACAGCCAATCTGCAAAGGGGTATAACTCAAATAGTACTAAACCACACCCCTATGCAAATTGACTCCCCACCAGAGCCATCTAGTGGTTAGAGACTCCAAACAGCCAATTTGCAAAGGGGGATAACTCAAATAGTACTAAACCACACCCCTATGCAAATTGACTCCCCACCAGAGCCATCTAGTGGTTAGAGACTCCAAACAGCCAATTTGCAAAGGGGGATAACTCAAATAGTACTAAACCACACCCCTATGCAAATTGACTCCCCACCAGAGCCATCTAGTGGTTAGAGACTCCAAACAGCCAATTTGCAAAGGGGGATAACTCAAATAGTACTAAACCACACCCCTATGCAAATTGACTCCCCACCAGAGCCATCTAGTGGTTAGAGACTCCAAACAGCCAATTTGCAAAGGGGGATAACTCAAATAGTACTAAACCACACCCCTATGCAAATTGACTCCCCACCAGAGCCATCTAGTGGTTAGAGACTCCAAACAGCCAATTTGCAAAGGGGGATAACTCAAATAGTACTAAACCACACCCCTATGCAAATTGACTCCCCACCAGAGCCATCTAGTGGTTAGAGACTCCAAACAGCCAATTTGCAAAGGGGGATAACTCAAATAGTACTAAACCACACCCCTATGCAAATTGACTCCCCACCAGAGCCATCTAGTGGTTAGAGACTCCAAACAGCCAATCTGCAAAGGGGGATAACTCAAATAGTACTAAACCACACCCCTATGCAAATTGACTCCCCACCAGAGCCATCTAGTGGTTAGAGACTCCAAACAGCCAATCTGCAAAGGGGATAACTCAAATAGTACTAAACCACACCCCTATGCAAATTGACTCCCCACCAGAGCCATCTAGTGGTTAGAGACTCCAAACAGCCAATTTGCAAAGGGGGATAACTCAAATAGTACTAAACCACACCCCTATGCAAATTGACTCCCCACCAGAGCCATCTAGTGGTTAGAGACTCCAAACAGCCAATTTGCAAAGGGGGATAACTCAAATAGTACTAAACCACACCCCTATGCAAATTGACTCCCCACCAGAGCCATCTAGTGGTTAGAGACTCCAAACAGCCAATCTGCAAAGGGGGATAACTCAAATAGTACTAAACCACACCCCTATGCAAATTGACTCCCCACCAGAGCCATCTAGTGGTTAGAGACTCCAAACAGCCAATCTGCAAAGGGGTATAACTCAAATAGTACTAAACCACACCCCTATGCAAATTGACTCCCCACCAGAGCCATCTAGTGGTTAGAGACTCCAAACAGCCAATCTGCAAAGGGGTATAACTCAAATAGTATTAAACCACACCCCTATGCAAATTGACTCCCCACCAGAGCCATCTAGTGGTTAGAGACTCCAAACAGCCAATTTGAAAAGGGGGTATAACTCAAATGGCACTTAATCACAACTTTTGGCAGTGCTTTGAAGGCCTCTTTACTAAAATTACAGTAATATATTTGTGTAAGTCAAAAGCTTCTGTTCAACTCGGCTTATTAAGAACAGGGGGCTAATGATCCCCCCTTTCTCAAGGCATAGCATGGCAGTATGTCCCACTCTTCCATAGACCCAACAAGCTGGTATTCTCCCTGTGACACCACTAGGGGTTTGTCTTCTCCTACCTCTAGGTAACATGATAGGTCTGTGAATCCTTTTTTATTTACGTGAATCTTGAATTCTCATACTGTTCACAATTGCTATTTATCTTCTTCCCACGGCGGTAAGATGTGACACAAGGTCGGGAAAGTTGGATTTGAAAAGCCAGCGCCCGAGAAGGTGAGCACTCTGGCCTACAAAAAATGGCTGGGCTGCACCGTCGGCATTCCCCGGTAGGGGCGCCTCAGGCAGTAAGCCATAAACTTACTCCAAAGAGGGGAGGCAAAACCTGGGAAGGTGGACTTCCTAGAACTGCACAGAACAAACCCACAGACCGGCGGAATCAAGACCCGAAGGCCAAGATGATGCCAGTCTATAGGGTGTAGTATCCATCGGAACAGATACTACACTTTGATCTTGGCCAAAAGGCCGAATGTGAGACGTACCTTTTGTTCTCGGCAACATTCTGATATTCTTCATTGCAGGACAGATTCCAGTTAATAAGACAAACACATTTTCGTAAGCTTCCACGCAAGATGTGCGTTTATTTTTTTACTACGAGATAACAACAGAACAAAGAAAAGAAAAAGGGCAGATAACTCTGACTCATAATTTACTTACAGTAAATTCGAATGTGTTAATAACAAGTACCGACTGTAATGAATAATTTCAACACATACTCCATGTTGATTGTCACAGTTGGCACTTGTGATGTCTCCAGATTTGACTAAATTAGCACCAATGTGCTCTCCGTCAATATGCCTATGGACCTCCAAAAATGACACGAATGTCCTCTGTCTCTCCATATATTTCGTCATTAGAATAGATTCGGTTGTAATGATTTCTTTTTTCGAGAAACCTTCGTATTCTTCCACTGAGGCAACGAGAGTATTTCCACGTGTTATAAGCCTCTGCTTCAGCGATTTGTGGTCTTGCTCCAACAGTCGCAATCAATTTAATAACATGTTTTTTGGACGATCTAGTTAGCGTCTTCTTTTTTTCTTTTTTTTTCTTTTTTTTTTCTCAATAACAGCATAAGAGTCTGTTCGGTAATCTCTTTCAAACGAGGTAAATCCACTGCTAATCCAAATCCACTGCTAATCCATTCTCAGCAACGGGACGTGAGCATTGTTTCGCTTTTCTATAACAAAAAATACTCTATCAATCAAGACTGGGGACAGTTTTGCTCACCCTTTATTGGCGTGTAATTCAGGAAATTGCTTATAATATTTATTTGCGTAAAGATATAAAATGTGGCACAAGGCCAATGGGAGGAGTGGGGAAAGGCTGATCATTTCTGGTCTTAACTAATTTTAGTAGTAGTAGTAGTATTATGAAAATATACTTATGGCAAGTAAGCTACACGGAAATGAAACCAACATTTCAGTGTAACTTACTTGTCATAGGTATATTTTAATACTATATATATATATATATATGTTTTCTGTTTGATTTTGTAAACATGCCAGGCTAAGCTAACTAGCTGTGTTTTTGTTTTTTATTTGGATTTTTTTTGTTGTCTGCAGATTCAGCCGAGGAACAGGCTACCAAAACGAATCAGAGCCTTTAGCCGGTTCCAATCAATTAAGTTATCAGGTGCATCTTGTCAGACATGGTGATTTTTATGTTGGACTCAATACAGAATTCCGAACGTTGCCCTTTATTTAATCCACAGGGGTAGTTTGGTTTCTTCCGTCAGACATGAGTCTTAAGTAATTAGTAATTATATTCTTAGTATCGCCCGTACTGAGGATTGAACCTTCAACCTCCAGAAGTCTGTCACTTAGAACTTGTTATTACTTAGCACTTTTCCATGTGGATTAAATAAAGGGTTCCGTTGGAAATTGTATACAGATTCCAAAGTTCGACATAAAAATTCCCCGAGTTCAACAAGACGCACCTGAAGAAGGTTGTCCGAAACATGAGAATCACATCCAAGATGAGAACAGTAGTGCAAATTATCAAATCTCATCTCAAAAATTTTGGAAAAAGTGTTTTTGAACAGTTGTAAGAATAAAAAAACAAAACAATTATTTCATAAAGCTAAACTAAAAAAAAAAAACATTTTAATTAAGTTGCAATTTTTAAAAACTTTTTTTATAATGATTCATTTTTTTTTTTTTTCAACAGGGTCGGTGTCCATTTTACTTGGAGCCTGCTGTCATTGTCCTTATAACCGACAGAGGCAAATTAACAGCTACCAATGGAGTTCAACTTGAGGTCAGTTTAATTTAAATTCAAAATATAACTTTAATTTGAAATGACGTATCCAATAACAACCGATATGCAAACATAACAAAAAAACTCTGATCGCAATTCATAATCTTCCTTTAAAGAAGAGGTTTATCTCGAAATAACTCTCTTATTGCTGACTGTTTTCCTCCTACTTATAACCTTGGTCTTTTCAAGACTGCGGTCAATGGGCATCTCCTGTCTTTGCGTCAATCATCTTTCATTCTTTTTAGCTCTTTACATCAAGTGGCTTCATGTCTTGTCTGGAGCGATTTCCATAAATAAAAAAAAATATATGATAGATCCAATCATCTTCAGGCGGTGTTAGTTTTGGTTTCTTAAAAATATGTCTTTACTGTTGAGTTTTTTTTATTATTATAACGGCCAGTAATTTACAACTTAAAACGATTTGACGAATCAAATCAAAAGTACTCGCAAAAAAAAGAAAGAAAATGGAACAAGAAACCCATGGAACTTACATACAGCAATTTGACCGAAATATTAAATGGACCATTCAGAAAATTGAAAAAAAGTTTTATCCAGCAAAAAACTCAGTGTTATTTAATAATGTTTGCCTAAATGAAAATATGCTGCCTAAATACACACAATATATATATATATATATATATATATATATATATATATATAGTCTCGGAAGTTTCTCAACCATTAAAACTATATTTAAAAAAAAAAAAAAAAAAAAAAAAAAAAAAACTTATAGTCCCAAGTCTTCCAGTGGAAAATCACTCATGTAAGTCAATTTATTTTTTACAGTTATTATATTAGTTTATTTCTAACACTATTTTAAGGGATCATCAGTTGTTTACCATGAAAAACTGTTTCGGGAATTTATATATATATATATATAGGTAAAGTCACCTGTTTGCTTCATTCCTAATGTAGTTGAGTACCCTTTTGTATTTATGAATTTTCCAGTGATAAGTTGGCTTTTGCAAGCTCTAAATCTGCAATATGTGGATTTAGTTAGTATCCCTAGGAATTTAAACTGTATTTTTATTTATCTTCGTTTATAAATGCCTCAAAGCTTTTTTTGAATATATATATATATTCCATGATAAATGCCAGTATACTGAAATCATATGCCCTTAATACGGTTAAGATGAAAATTCATATACACTAAATGTACAAAAGCAAGCAAATTCCCTAATTTTTACACTTTTATTGTCATTAAGGGTATGACTACATATAAACCAAACCTTTTCATTATCACATCACTACAGTATAAATCTCTATGCGTGAGTGGATGAAGTGTGTGAGGTGCGCTGAAGAAAAATTCCTACCAGTAAAATACATAGCCCTGTTGTGCTCGCATAACCTTAATGACAGTAAAAGTGTAAACATTTGGGAATTTCCTTGCTTTTGTACATTTAGTGTATATGAATTTTCATCTTAACCCTATTAAGGGCATATTATTTCAGTATACTGGCATTTATCATGGAATGTCACTACTTTTGTAAAGGCTATGCTTCAATAAAATGGTCATTTTAAAGTTTTTTTTGAATTTTCTGGAAAACTAAGGTATATGGTAAACTGAAATTAAAATGCCATCAACTAGACCCTAGAACCTCTATCTCTGCCAAAAATCAGCTGAATCCATCAAATAGTTGATGAGATACAGGGTGGCACATACGTACGTACACACACACAGATAACATGATTTCATGATTGAACTTTCTGGATCTCTGGGTTGCATTGACTAATGATACTGAAATTCTACACACGTATAGAACCTATCAAATAAAAATTTTGTGCAGAGTTTTAACTAATTTGGTTTTTGAGTTATGATTGATCAAAGAAATGAGATTTCCAGCATAGGCCATTCTTGAAGTCTATTAAGGGATAGAGCGCTCTCGCGCCTCCCTTGATATATATATATATATATATATATATATATATACAGGAAATGAAAAAGGAAAAAAACCAACAGATATCTTTTTTTTATATATTCATCAACATTTCGTCTTTATTGTAAGACTTCCTCAGGATGATAATTTGAAGAAAAATGTCATGCAAGTACATCGAAATTTTGGGTTGACATGATTCAGTGAAAAAGGAAAAGTAGTAGCCGTGGCTACTGTGAGCGTTGGAGGACAATCCAGGCTGTTAGAAGTCAGTGGTGGTGAAGAATGAAATAAATATGGAAAGCTTTGAGTGGGTACCATTATATATAAGTTAGGTAGGTGTATATGTTTGTATATTTATATGTACAGGATTCACTCCTAAACTAATTACCCGATCATTATAAATTTTGGAACAGCTGCTCAACCCCTTACGTCAAGCAGCTGTTTAAACATATACAGATATTTAACTTTGGGTGCTTCTTTTTTACATTAGGACCCGCACTGAAAGTGCCTCGGCGTCTGTACTTTCCAGATGTTTACGTAAAACACCGGACAGTACCAAATGAAAAATCTGTTGACTTACCTGGGTCTAAAAAAGCACAAATGCAGCAGGATTTACAAGCGGGTGTAAATACAAACAAAAAATTACAGCAAAAAATGTTGTATGAAATAAATATTTATTTTTTTAACAAAGAAATAAGTGATTCAAACAAGTGTTTCAATTAAAAAATTAATCAACTAAGTGTTTTTTTTTTTGTTTTGTTTTTTTACAGAAATTATTTATTTTTTGTTTTTACAGAAATTATTTATTTTTTATGTTTTTTTTACTGATTATTATTGTTGCTTTCTTTAGGGTTTGGGCAGGGTTAGGAATTAGGGGTTGGGGAGGCTCGTTTGCAAACGTCAAAAATTCAATTATCAAGTTTAGATGTCGTCTGCTTATTCATTTGAATCAGTTGGACAAACATTTGCTTCACAATCAGTTATTTATTTTCTCGCAGTTTCATTGATTAACCGCTTTCCGATGTTTTACGTAAAACGCCAGAAAGCACCAATGACGAACGACTTTTAGCGCGGGTCCCAATCTAACAAAGTACCTAACTTTATATGAATATATATAATAAACATTAAAATATTTAGAATTTCCAATCGGGTTTGTTTAACCGATGGTGACGCATAATTAACTGCCCAAGTAACTTTAATGATAAAGTGAAATTAAAATCAATTAATTATTCCTCATGGATAATGATTGATCTTAGTTCGTAATGATTAGAAAACTTCCAGATTCGAATGCTAATTCTGTTTTTTGTGCCATTTTGTCTTGAAATGATCGATGAAAGGATGGATCCAGAAAACATGCGCACCTTGTTGGTCCCCCGATTTATAAAATCGGGAGACCTATGTTTTGAGGCATTTCTGTCCGTCCGTCCGTATTTTTCTCCGCAACCATCCATTGAATTTCTCTGAAATTTTGCATGAAGTTGTAACTTTGGTGAGGTTAAAAAGTGACATTCTCCGATTTTTGAAAAAAATCTGGTTAGCCCTCCCCCCCAGGGGGTTAAAAGGCCCCGAAATGGCAAAAAATATCATTTTTTGCCCCGATAACTTTTCATCCATCCATTCAATTTCTCTGAAACTTGGCCAAAATGTGGAGACAATTGTTCCTAATAGAAAATAAGTATCGCTGACCTTGGAATAAATCTGGTTCGCGCCCCCAGGGGGTCAAAAGCCCCGAAAATGGCAAAAAATGACCCTTTACTCCCATAACGTTTAATCCATTCATTCAATTTTTCAGAAACTTGGCCAAAATGTAGAGGCAATTGTTCTGGATATAAAATGAGCATCCTTGACCTCAAAAAAATTCTGGTTCGCGCCCCCAGGGGGTCAAAAATGCCCCAAATTTATTGCATTTTACACTCGCCACATCGAGTCACATACAGAGGGGGGCCACGCATGCGCGGCTTGTTTTTTTTTACATTTAATTAACCATTTAAAAAAAAACATGTACAGTTTTCGTGTTGTTTATTAGCTGAATTTCACGTGTGGGATAACGACTCTCTGTAGAGTCTGATGAAATAATCACCGAAACTCTGTATTAGGAGAATAAACTGATATACATTGAAAATTAAACTAAATATAGACCACATTACTAACCTTTATGCCTAGCAGATTTGTGTTCCAACATTCATAATGATCGGTTAATTAATCAAAGATATGTTTTGAAGATGCTTCAAGGTGAGTCATCAGTGATGGGCTGACTTCATTCCTTGATTCAGATGTGAGACGGGAAGTTGCCAGCCGAGTAGAGATCACAAAAACTATCAGTGATGAACGCCATCTCCTTCACGGATATGAACCAACGGTCCAACGACTGAAATCAAAAAGAAGCTTCCTCAGCCATGTCAAACATCTAACATCTCAGGAAGAGACCAGACTACAGCTGTGGATCAGACGGCTAGAGAATCCCCCCCCCCTTCTACTGACATGGGAATCCCCCTTTCTGAGACCCTCTCTTCAGGTTCAGAGGCACCCTGGCTCCAATGAAAAACACTCAATCGCCTGAGAACGGGAACGGAGCGATCAAAGGTTGCTACGAGTATACAGGGCTACAAAACTGACCCAACCATCTGCGAATGTTGAGAGGAGGACCATACGATGCAACACTGCCTTATCTGCCCTCTATTGCCCAACCGGTGCAGCTTGAAAAAATCTTGCAGAGTACAACAATAATGCAAAGGACGGCATAAAAAAGTGGGAAACTGTCGTATGCTTCAAAGACACGCAAAGAAGAATCATTTGGTTCGCGTGTTTTGAACATCAACTTTATCAGTAGCCCGACCTTGCTTTGATCAGAAACAAGACCCCATCTTAAAAGAGAAGTTTTGTTACCTTGCTGGTACTGTAGCAGCCATCATGCAGGTCCACATGGAAAACGAGTGAAGGTTGCGCCGTGTATTGTCCATCTGGGATTGAACCCAGTGTTCCAGTTACAAAATAGAAACTTGTAACTTTTGTCACGCGACAAGAGTTCACGTATGCAACTGAGGCTTGGTTTGCATGGGCTGATTCTCGCTGTGCTAAAAAAAAAAAAAAATTTTTTTTTAATTTAAAAAAAAAAATAAAAAAAAAAAATTTAAAAAAATAATAAAAAAAAAAAAAATAATAATAATAATAAAAAATTTATTTAAAAAAAAAACATTTAAAAAAAATAAAAATAATAGATATTTTACTCAGAGAGAGAGAGAGAGAGATTGATTGATTGATTGATTGATTGAGTGTCCCGTTTGAACTTAGTGGTAGGGCATTCCTTCAACTCTAACTAGTGAACCAAATACGTTTGATCTTCAGTTTATTAACTCTTCCTTGGTGATACCATTAGAGAACAGGGTGGATCAGGTGCTAGTGTGATTGGAAGAATTCGGAGTGGATGGATTAAGTCCAGGGAAATTCTGCAATTACTAACCAGCAGAGTGTTACTACTGTAGGCCAAGGGAAGCATCTATCAGGCACGTGTACACAGTGTGATGATGTATGGAAGTGAAACCTGACCAGTGAGGGTTGAGGACATGCGTTGCATGGAAAGAAATGATATGAGAATGATACAATGGATGTGTAATGTGAGTCTTAAAGACGGGCTTAGATCTGCTGACCTCAGAGGAAGATTAAATCTGTACAGTATAGGAAGATGTGTGCAGAAGAGTAGACTTTAATGGTATGGCCGCGTTGAAAGAATTTTTGACTGAGTCATTCAAGTCTTACCGCTGTTGAATAAGAGAAGAATCTATCAGGCATGTGCATGTAGTATTGATAATGTATGGAAGTGAAACTTGGCCAGTGAGGGTTGAGGAGATGCGTTGCATGGAGAGAAATAATATGAGAATGATATGATGAATGTGTAACGTTAGTCTTAAATACATGCTTAGATCTGATGACCTCAGAGGAAGATTAACTGTAGACATTAGAGGGAAACTTATATGGTATGGCCGCGTTGAAAGAATGGATGAGAGTTTTTGGATTAGTAGATGTAGAACAGTTGATGTAGCAGGGTCAGTTGACAGGGGAAGGCCAAGGAAAACATAGGAGTAAGCGATGAAAATGAACCTGAAGAAAAGAGGGATAAATAAAGACCTGGGCAGAGATAGGTTACTTAGGAAGTCAATTTCTCAAAGCCGTTCTGAAGTTTATCTCTGTCTGGGTTCAAATTAAGATAAAACCACGGAGCCCTTGTTTTGAATATCCAATTCGTCTGGCCCCTGAGAGGAAAGGAGCTGCTTCAATTTTTGTACCCTTCTTCTTTCGCATTTCGAATGAACAATTTTAAGCATTTTTTTTTTTCTTTTAAAAAGTTTGAATTATTTTTTATTTTTTTTTATTTATAGCTGAATCTTCCGATGAATTCTGTGGTTCCTGGCTGTGAACTAACAAAAGAACCATTTCGATGGGACCAAAGAATATTTGGTCTTGTCTTGGAAATCCCTGCCACCCCTCCTGTAGATAATGGATTTGTCTACATCCCAGTTGCCGAGAGCCATCCAATTAATGCCATGTGTGATGTGACTGGGGGTGAGTACAATGGACAGGGTCTTGTTGATATCTTTACTCTTTTGCCCCTCCCCCCTTTCTCTCTCTTTATATATATATATATAGTCTCGGAAGTTTCTCAACCATTAAAACTATATAAAAAAAAAAACTTTAAAAAAAAACAAAAAAAAACAAAAAAACTTATAGTCTCAAGTCGTCCAGTGGAAAATCACTCATGTAAGTCAATTTATTTTTTACAGTTATTATATTAGTTAGTTTCTAACACTATTTTAAGGGATCATCAGTTGTTTACCATGAAAAACTGTTTCGGGAATTTAATATATATATAGATAGATAGAAGGATGAAAAGGAATTAGAAAAGTGACGGAGGCAGATCTTTTTTCAATTCAGTTGCTCAATGCAAGGTATATTCCGCAAAAAAAGCAATTTATTAAATTAATTTTTTCCTTAAGCCAGGCTTTTCAAAGATCAAAATCTTATCATCAGAGGAAATTGCTAGGATAGATAAGTTGGCGAAGAGCCAAGATTTAAAATCTGAAAAAGTAAAACAGAGATTGTGGGGGAAAAAAACAAGGCAAAAAGCTGCCCGAATGCAAGCAAGTGTCCGATTGTAAAAAAATCCGGTGTCAAAAAGTCCAGCGGAGAAAGTGGTTTGTAGGTAGGCCGTTAGAAGGCACGAGAAAAAAAAATTGAGAGGTTTCAAAGTTAAACTCCAGAAACCAACGTCTTCAGGATCGGCCAAAATAGATACAATCCAGAAGGTAAAAAGTCAAATAGAGGGTTCGTTCGTGGATGCAACAAGGCTCAGTAATTCATGAGGTGGGAAAAATTAGCCATATTAAAAAGTCTTCCTGGACTGAAAATCATAAAATATGTAGAAATTGACGAAGAAACAGCAAATTAATAAATTGCTTTTTTGCGGAATATACCTTGCATTGAACAACTGAATTGAAAAAAAGATCTGCCTTTCGCTTTTCTAATTCCTTTTCATCCTTCTACCTATCTATCTGCTCTATCCGATATATTGAGCTGTATACTTTTCACAATAGGTCTTACCTTTCCTAAAAGTTCGCTTTTAGTTCTCTACTTTATATATATATATAGATATATATATATATATATATATGATTATTTTTATTTACACAGATATGTACAAAATCTGTGACACTGGCATGTCGATGTTATCGATCAACAGTTATTATAAACTAAGATCTCATCAGGCAGAGTTAGAATCCGATCTTAACCGTAGATCATATTTTGGAAAAAATATCTTTCCAGATATACATATACACACATCTCTTTCTCTTATATGTACACATCTGTGTGTGTATATATGTATATATATTTACAGCAAGGAATACAGACGTATGTGACATTTTTGGGGGTGGAATGAAATTGAAAAAGTATTAAAACGAGAGGAAATAATTTTTTTTAAGCCGGCTTTCGTTCGCACTCATCAGAGTATCTACGTGGAAATAATTCAAGAAATTACCACTAAAAATGTCACATACGTCTGTATTCCTTGCTGTAATTAAATTTTGTACCACGAAAAATTTATTTAAATATATATATATATATATATATATATATATATATATATATTGTGTGTATTTAAGAAGCATATTTTCATTTAGGCAAACATTATTAAAAAACACAGAGTGTTTTTGCTTGATAAGACTTTTTTATTTTCTCAATTTTCCGAATAGTCCAATTAGTGTTTCGGAACTTGCATCAATTTGACCGAAACATTAACTGGACCATTCGAAAAATTGAAAAAAATAAAGTCTTATCAAGCAAAAATACTCTGTGTTATTTAATAATGTTTGCCTAAATATATATATATATATATATATATATATATATATATGGTCTTCAATAAGTCATCTATTAAAAAATTCGAATATCAAAACTGTATTTCTGATAAGAAAACTTATACACTAAAACAAAGTTTTTTATTGCATCATTTTTATTCGGCCATTTTGTTTTAGCTTTACAACCATCTTGATGTCTGCAGCACAAGAGAAGCGTGTTAGAATGTTTATCTCATGTTAGAATGGTTATTATAATGTTAGAATGGTTATTATAATGTTAGAATGGCTATTATAATGTTAGAATGGCTATTATAATGTTAGAATGGTTATTATAATGTTAGAATGGCTATTATAATGTTAGAATGGCTATTATAATGTTAGAATGGTTATTATAATGTTAGAATGGCTATTATAATGTTAGAATGGCTATTATAATGTTAGAATGGCTATTATAATGTTAGAATGGCTATTATAATGTTAGAATGGCTATTATAATGTTAGAATGGCTATTATAATGTTAGAATGGCTATTATAATGTTAGAATGGCTATTATAATGTTAGAATGGCTATTATAATGTTAGAATGGCTATTATAATGTTAGAATGGCTATTATAATGTTAGAATGGCTATTATAATGTTAGAATGGTTATTATAATGTTAGAATGGCTATTATAATGTTAGAATGGTTATTATAATGTTAGAATGGCTATTATAATGTTAGAATGGCTATTATAATGTTAGAATGGCTATTATAATGTTAGAATGGTTATTATAATGTTAGAATAGTTATATGGTTATTATAATGTTAGAATAGTTATATGGTTATTATAATGTTAGAATAGTTATAAGGTTATTATAATGTTAGAATGGTTATTATAATGTTAGAATGGTTATTATAATGGCAAAGTGACATCTCTTGATTTTTTTCTTGTGATTTCTTTAAAAATGAAGTTTTCAGAAGGAAATAACAAGTAATTGATCAATTAAAGTCATTTATTGAAGAAAGAAGTCTGAGAATAACTTTGGAAATTTTGGAAAATGTGATGCAATTATTTGTGAGTCTTTCGTATTGATGTGTGGCAAGTAGGGGACATTTGGTTGATTTTTTTTTTTTTTGTTGATTTTTTTTTGATTTTTTTAAAACTTTATTTCACCCTAAACAAGGCAAATTGCCACTGAGATGTAAGGGGCTACTGTGATTAAGGGGCAAATTTATAAGGGGCATCCAAAGTGGGGAGTTGTGCAGCAAGATGTTTGTTCACATTACATTTAAATTTCTGCATGTCGATACAGTCAGGGAAACGGAGCAGCAAAGGAATTCCAAAAGCAAGCGGAAAGAGTAGAAAGTTTTTCAGCATCTTGCGGCTCTGCAGTGATGGGGTGGGATTTTGCTGCTAGTTGGTTTTGTCGGGGATATTTACGGTGGGGGTGGGGGTACAAGTGCACTAAGGTCATCGGAACACATTCTGCGGAAGTATTTGTAAAACAAGCACAGGAATGAACCGATGAAACGTTGCAGTCTTTTATGATTGACACTGTTCACCTATTTCGTTTACTTTCATACCCAATTCAATTTAAATCTTTACTAAAACTGTGGATCTTGTTTGTCTCCGTGCACAATGAATGACATCATCCACTAAAACGGGTTACAGAAATGCTGAACCAATAAAACGATGACGGCTTCCATTAAAACAACCCGTGACAGATACATAAATGTTTGTTTTTTTGTTGTTTTTTTTTTGTTTGTTTTTTTTTTTTTTTTTTTTTTTTTTCTTCAGTTGATGGCTGGCTTGGTGTGTGTTGGCTGCGTTGTCTGGTTGTAAAAAAATAATAGAACTAAAGATGTCTAATTTTCATACATCATAATAAAGTAGAATTATGTCAGTATAAAACTATGGAAAATTAATATTTGATGAATTTCATCGGTGAATTCTTTTTTCATTTTCGTTTTTTTTCTTCAGTCTTCTTCATGTCGATTACCACTATGATTAAGCAAGGAACGAAAGAATTGACTGTGTAAACTTAAATCTTAACACTGATATAAAAATTGTCCAATAACAGCTGCAACGTTTAAGTTAGCAGTCGGCTGAAAAAAGGTCCAACTTTGGAGTTGGTTTAACAAAACCAGATTTGAAATCAGAACAGTATTTTGTCTGAAAAAAATCTGACGCTTGAGTCATTTTAAAATTTGCAAAAAGACTTCTGCTTAACTTGCTGCCATTTGACTTCAATTCCCTGATTTTCATATTTGTTGTCTTTTATTTATTTATTTTTTAATTTTTAATTTAAAAAAAAAAAAAAAAATTTATTTTTATTTTTTTTTATTTTTTTTATTTGAAATTTTTTTTTTATTTAAAATTTTTTTTTGAAATTTAATTTTTTTTGAAATTTAATTTTTTTTAATTTTTTTTTTTTTTAAATTAAAAAAAATTTTTTTTTTTTTTTTTGCGGAAAATATTTTAGGACTTAATCAATACTTGTGTGATACTAAACAAAGAACTCTGATATTTTATCGGCACCCTGATATTTTATCGGCACCCTGATACAACGCTGATTTCACACCCTCCTAAGGGCAGATAACAAAACCTTACTGCAAAGGGAGTTATTTCCTTTAGTCAATTGTCACAATTTAATTTTTAGATGAAAACATTTTAATCAGAGTAAAATTTTATTTTGGTGGGGGGGGGGATTATTTTTAGGATTTTAAAATTCTTAACTGTTTATATAAAAGACAATTGGCAAAACCATTTTAAATGAAAACAAATTAACATTTTTTGAACTCCGATTCCATTTAAATTTTCTTTGTGATTCCATAATAAAATAATGCTTTCGTTTTTTTTTTCTTTTCTTTCTCTGTTTCTTTACTTATACCATTTTCACAGGGCGTTCTTATGCTATTTTATCTCAAAAGATGCTGAACGCTGCACTGGAATCGTTGGTCCAGAAAGTGCAGGCAGGGGTCGTGATTGATTTTGAGAAAATTGGTCCTGATCCCAAACCGGTCAGTGAAGGTGAGTAGAGACGACGATGGATGGGGCCCTTTTTTTTTTTTTTTTTTTTTTTTTTTTTTTCTCTACTACTTTCACCCACCCCTTCACTCAGACCTTGATTTTCTACCTACCACTCCCCTATAGTTTCTATCCTCTCCCTCCCTCCCTCTGATATTTGATTTCGACTCCTCAGTGAATTCAGAAAATTTTCAATATGTGTTCTTTACATTTAGAAAAAAATAAATTCCAATCGATTTCATCAATTATATATTCTATCCAGCTTGATAACTTTTTCAGTAGCAGACACTTCGCAAGATTCACCGTTTATTTTCATTGGAAAATCAAGAGATAATTATCCAATGAAAAGGCAACGCAAAATGGTGAAGCAAAACACTTAAACACTATCTTCTTTTGACTAATACAAATAAACCTACTTTTAACCGCCAACGTTTCCCTTGCCTCTGATCACGTTTCAACTCGACAAAAAGAAGAAAAAGACACCTACAGTTTATATATTAAAACGAAAACGCAGCACTTAGAGACAGATTGTGAGTTTAAAACTCGACTGCCCGTATTTACTTTTTCGTTTAATTGTATTAAAAATTGAATTTAGTCATTTGTAATTACTGCTGGTTTCTTGATTTTTCTTTTGTTTATTTTTCCCTTTTACAAAATTTGCTAAAATTAAGATCCGTTTTTTTATTGAAAAAAAAAAATGGAACTCCAACTTTGTTATTGTTTATAAAATAAAACCGACATTAGGTTTACGCTGACTGCAGTAATGTTCACGTAAAAATTTTCATTAAAACACTCCAGTTCATAAATATTTCTACCATTTACAGGAACAGCTTTGAATGTAATTTTGAAGACATCTAATAGATTTAAACATAATGATATTTTTGTTTTAAAAAAAATAAAAAATAAAATTTTTTTTAAAAACCGTTGAAAACCCATACTTTAAAAAGAAGTACAACACAAAAATGGAGGTATAAATACTCGTGTGAAATGCAGATGTATGCAAAATAATTTTTATTTTAAAAAAAAGAAAAAAGAAAAAAAAAAGCAATGTTACTCTGGCTCTTAACCTCTTATTATTTTTAACATTTACAAGAATAGCTTTGAACGTAATTTTTCTGTAACGTCTGATAAACAATATTTTTGTAAGAAAAGAAATATAAAACAAAAATGAAAGTATACATAATTCTAGGTCAGGACGACTAATATTTAATGAACAATTTTTTAAACCAGCAGTTTTTATTTTTTTTTATTTATTTTTTTTTTTATTGCGCTGGATATTAAAGTCCTGCGCAGGACCCTGTTAGCATGAGACCTGATTCACGTGCTTCAGTCGCATTGCTCTTAGGCTGATCCCGGTTTCAAATATCATAAGTAATGTTGGTCGTCTTGTTGCTTCAAAACTATTTTTTTTTCTATGCTGCCCTTTGAATCGGAATACCAGTTGGATGTAATTTTTTTGTTTTTTTTCTTTTTTGTCTTCTCATTTTGTTAGAAAATGGTGAAACGAATGGTCAATGCACAGAATCGGATGATAAAGAAAACTTTCAAGAGCCGACACAAAATCCTAATTCAAAACCAGCGTGGCATAGTAACAGAAAACTTATCTATGTCCAACGTTCGGCCCAGAAAGGTTACTCAGTTGGACACTGGCCAATCCCTGAATCCTATTGGCCAGAAGGCAACATCCAGACGTTGGTAAATATCATTCTTTGCCTATATTCATGGTTTCATGAAGTTTTTTTCTTTTTTTTGGGGTGGGGGTGGGGGGGGTTAATTTATATTATTATTATTATTATACACTTTTGAGTTCACCTGCAAAAAAAATTTTTTTTTCTTTTTGTGATTTGGACTAATTGAAATCATTGAAAAAAAAAATTTTTTCAGAAATTGCCGATCATTCTATTTTAAATTCAATTAGTAAAATACAGATTTCACAAAAAAAAATGATTTTTCCTTTTTCTTAAATCTATTGTTTCTTTTTACATAATTTATTGTATCTTTTTTAATTGAATTTCAGAAAAAAACCTATTTGAATATGGATAAAAATGAAAATTATTGATGGGCTTGGGCTTAAGAATATATAGAAATATTAACTGAAAATCCTAGTATTAACTAAACTTTTCAGTTATATATATATATATATATAGTAAGCAATGAAAAATATATGGCAATCAAGCTACACAGAGGCTCCTGTGTTTCATCTCCGGGGGGAATCGTCAGGCTAAATGCATTTAGCCTGACGATTCCCCCCGGGGATGAAACACGGGAGCCTCTGTGTAGCTTGATTGCCATATATTTTTCATTGCTTACTACCTAGCTCTACTTACGTATCGAGCACTGTTGAAGTATATACTGAAAACTGATGCATAAAAAATTATATCTCCTTATAATATTTTATGTGGATACATGAAGTACTTATATATATATATATATATATATATATATATTAGTCTAAGCAAGTCTTAGATAAAAAGACAATTGCAATTAGAAATTGCAGATTTTTTATTATGAAGGTCTTCTTTGTATTGAGCGGTTTTGAAATGTTTAAATATATTGTGTTGAACTGTGTAGCAGAAGTAAAAGGCACGGTGAACTTTCTACTGCTTTCTCCGTTGTTCAGAGAGAGAGAACGTCTGATATGTGGGAGAGGGAGGTTGACTCGAACACGGAAACATCTGGTAACAAAAATGAGTGACTGACCGTCGAGGAAGCAGTTGCGCAAATTATTTGTTCGCAGACTGAGCACGTAGAACCATGTTGCCCCAACGTTGTATGTCCGTGGCCCTTTTCTTGTCTTCATCATCTAGCCGAGTCATCTATCTATTGACGAATCGTCGAGGGCACAGCACTGGTCCACAAGTTAAATAAAAGAAACACAAATCTCGAGAACAAACACAAACACATATACGTTGTGTATAATTTAGTTGGAACTATGAGTGTGTGTGTGACACCGTCGCGGACTGTCGAGACCCCCATTGTCGTTACTCAAGTCGTCAGTTCATCTCATCATTTTCCGGTCCGATCCGCTCTCTGTGGAGGTTCGATCCCTAACTGCTCGGCTTCTCTCCGAAACCCAAACTCGTTAACTTTTTGCCATAAACCTTCCTGTCGTAAAACTAACTTACCTTACTGTCGTAAAACGGTGTCACTCCTAAATGTCGTGTCCCGTATTCTTTTCTGAATCACCTGTCCTGAACAATGGAAACTGACCACTCTCGCATTTTCTTTTGTCTCTGTCGATGAGTCACTTCCTATCCTCGCGGACTTCATTGTATCACAAGCATATAAACATGCAATTTTTTTGCTTTCAGACAGTTGATATTTTGTGCTCTTCAACGAGACATGTCTCGCATTTTGCTTCACTTTTTCTGCTAACCCGACAGTAGTTGTAACTCTCCCCATCGACATCAGGTCGTTATTCTGTTGCCGGTTGTCCCTTGTGTTTGTATCTCCTTTGGGGAAATTTTCAGTATGCCTAGCTAAAGTTAAGAGGTTCCAATTTGAAAGAGTTAACCACAAATTCATTCAAAATAAATATATATATATATATATATATATATATATATATATATATATATATATATATATTCAGTATAATGTTATTTTTTACATGCTGACATGTGTTGAACGGCTTTTAAAAATTGACTTCCAAACTAACCTATCTCTGGCCAGGTCTTTATTTATTCCCTTTTCTTTCAAATCTATCCTTATCACTTCATCCCATGTTTTCCTTGGTGTGACCCTGCTACCTCAACTGTTCTACATAAACTAACCCAAGAACTCTCATCCATGCTTTCAATGTGAGCAAACCAATCTCTCTATACTGTACAGATTTAATCTTCCTCTGAAGTCATCAGATCTAAACCACATCCATTGTATCATTCTCGTATCATTTCTCTCCATGCAACGCATATCCTCAACCCTCACTGGCCAGGTTTTACTCCCATACATCATCACACTGTGCACACATGCCTGATAGACTTTTCCCTTGTTTGACAGAGGTAACGCTCTGCTAGATAGAAATGGCAGAAGTTCCCATAACTTACTTTGCGTTCTTGCTCTCGCTCCCGCACCAACCTCTTCCTGTGCTTCCTTGGTATCACCAAGGTAACAAATCTTCTGAACAAACTCAATAGCCTCTCTATCCAGATATACTTTCTCCACATCTGAATTCTCATCCATCTCCATTGTTTTACACTTCTCACACACTTATAACAAACTAGCGGAACCCGTCGCCCGGCGTTTCACGGGAGAAAGTACTACCTATTGCATGACGTCAAATAAAAAAGGAAATTATCTATTTTTTCTCCCCCCCTGTGTTGGCGAATGTTTAAAATTAAAAAAAAAATTTTTTGAAGTGGTAGAGTAGAATGGGATCGAACGCTAAAACAGGTGATTATAAATCTTGCCTTCTTACCGACTGCACCACGCATTCGGGTTAAAATAGATGTGAAAATAGGTCAATTAACTTAATAATAAATAAGAACCGGTGTTTTGTGAAAATTAAACTGTGTGTATTAGTTCCCGGTGTCGATGAGTAGAGTGACAGTACAGAATTGTTAGAGAGAAAAGTTTTTACTACCACCTATATGGAGTTGGTATTTAGGAGAGACGTGGATGGCGGGCCAAATGTAATATTTAGTGTTAGCTGGGAAAAAAGAATAACAAATGTACTAAAACACGCTCGAGTGAATAAGTGTAATGTAATGGTGAGTTTAGTAGCCTGTGATGAATGTTGTTATTTTCCTATTCTCCGAGAAGGTACAGGGGAAAAATCGTCTCTACTTTATATATTAGATATATATATAAGTGTTTAAAGTTCATATTTTTTTTTTTTTTAAAGCATCTATTGTTAAATTTAAGGAGTAGGTAAAATAAATACCTTTTTAAGCATTAAGATGCGATATCAATTTTTTTTTCCATAAAAAAGAAAAACATTAAATCGAAACCGATTTTTTTTTTTTTTTTTTTTTTTTTTTTACTGTTTTTCTTTTTTATGGAAAAAAAAATTGATATCGCATCTTAATGCTTAAAAAGGTATTTATTTTACCTACTCCTTCTTAAATTTAACAATAGATGCTTTTTAAAAAAAAAAATATGAACTTTAAACACTTATACAAATCACGTGTTGCATCACGTTCTTCATATTTGATGATGGGAAACTACATCTTGCCCATTCGGCTGTATAACAACAAGCCGTTAAAGAGATAAAAAAATACAAATCCGATGACATCAGGATATATTAACACACCGAGGATGCCAGGTTTTGGCGAAATATCTGTATCACTTTAAACTAACAAAAAAAAAACAAAAAAAAAAATGCTAGTTTTAATAAAAAAAAGAAAACGAAAAAAAATCGGTTTCGATTTAATGTTTTTCTTTTTTATGGAAAAAAAAATTGATATCGCATCTTAATGCTTAAAAAGGTATTTATTTTACCTACTCCTTCTTAAATATATATATATATATATATATATATATATATATATATATGAATATAGAGATCAAATTATAAATATTTCCTCAGTTTCCTCCAAAAAAAAAGTCTTTGTAAAGTTTTTCTTTTTAAAATTATTTTTAACCAAAAAATATCTAATTCGGTAGAAGATTACACTTTTGAAATTCTTCTCTTTCCGATAGATTTTCAGTGGAAGGAAAGATATTAAAAGAAGTATTCCGTATTTAAACATCTTATTATTTTGAAGATCTCAAATAGGTTCCCTCCGCATTCTTAACTCTAGTAAAGTAATTAAACCTCAGGATTATGATCAACTTTTATAATTGCTCTTTTTTTAAATTATTTTAATTTAGTACATCTTGTAATTGTTATATTTCATCTTAATTTCCATGTCTGGATAATGGTGCCCACGAGTGAGTACACTATTCGGATTAAAGTCTTATATATTTACCTCCGCCAAGGCAGAGGTAAATATATTTTTATTCGAATTTGTCACTATGCTTGTTTGTGTACAGCCTAACGTCCACATCGCTTGACCAAATGTCACCAAACTTGGTCAAAATATCAGTTATGGTCTAAGCTAGAATGGATTTAATTTGAGGATATCTAAGTCACGGTGACACTTTTGGCGATAAGTTTGATTCTGTTCATCGTAGAGACTCACTATTTGGCCCATATTGTGGTTAATGAAATCTCACATTTTATATGATCTTGACCAGTTTGATCAGTCGAAATTTTGATGGAATTTTAACTTCCAATTTTTCCAAATTTGATGTACGAGTCTGATGCTTTTTTCTAACTATGCAAAATTCCAGCCTTATCAGATAAATAGTTTTTTGGTCCCCTGATTTATAAAACTTATGTTTTGAGGCATGTCTATCCGTCCGTCCGTCCGTCCGTCCGGATTTTTCTCCGCAACCATCCATTGAATTTCTCTGAAATTCTGCATGAAGTTGTAACTTTGATCAGGTTAAAAAGTGACATTCTCCGATTTTTGAAAAAAAATCTGGTTAGCCCCCCAGGGGTCAAAAGCCCCCGAAATGGCAAAAAATGACATTTTTTGCCCCATAACTTTTCATCCATCCATTCAATTTTTCTGAAACTTGGCTAAAATGTAGAGACAATTGTTCTGGATATAAAATAGGCATGCTTGACCTCAGAAAAATTCTGGTTCGCGCCCCCAGGGGATCAAAGGGGGGTCAAAAATGCCCCAAATTGCCCAAATTTATTGCATTTTACACTCGCCACATCGAGTCACATACAGAGGGGGACCACGCACACGCGGCTTGTTTTTTTTTTTTTAGTTATCAGCGTTTCCATGCTGTGCCTTCGGGAATACTTCATTCAATAAGAAGTACGACCCAGATAAAACTTTGACCCATCCTTATGTTGTCAGGCGGAGATATGCGATCTCACAACTGACTTCTGTTCTTGTCTTACGATAACATTTGCTTTCCTTAAAATATATTTTATTCTGAATATTTTGCTTTTCTTTTTTGCTTTTCTTTTTTAGTCTCCGCGAACGGCTCAGCCAATCGTCCAGTTTTCCTGTAATTCTTGTGAACCATTAGTGATCGACAATCTACCGTTTGACAAATACGAATTAGAGCCGTCACCTTTAACCCAGTACATTCTTGAGCGGAAACAACCAAATAATTGTTGGCAGGTAAATATCTAGAGTGAGAGTGATTTTCTGTCTTGGACATTCCTTAATCCCGTTTCCACTTCGGGTAAATTCAGTGTTTTCTTGTTTTTTTACTTTTTTTTTTTTGTTGTTGTTTTTTTTAAATTTTTTTTTTTTTAGTTTTTTTTTTGTTGTTTTTTTACTTTTTTTCTTTTTTTTTTGTTGTTTTTTTTTAGTTTTTTTTTTCTTGTTTTTTTTTCTTGTTTTTTTTTTTCTTGTTTTTTTTTTTGTTAAACTTCATTTATCTTCGTTTCTACTCCCTTTCTAATTACTACATTAACAATAGTTGGGATATATAACAATAAAGAGGAGAGCATCCAGAGTTGGTGGCCTTGTGCCAAACACATGCAAACAAAGAACGAAACATTGACCTTTAAATCAGTATATGAACATAAGTCAGAGTACATGAATGGAACAAAATCGAGGGGGGGGGGGGGTTAGACTCTATCTTTTTCCAATCACCATAGCAATCGGATTTAGCCACAATAGCACAGACCATGTCTATTTCATAACAGACGTATATTGCACAAAACCGCATAAAACTGGACAAATACTACAACCATTTGCTGTCTATCGTGGGTGAGTCGGACTTCCTTCCAATTAGATTTCTCTAGACGAATCTGTTCCTGGTGAATTTCTTCCAGCCGCCTTGTGGGATTTCTCTCCGATAAAATCTCTCGTAATGGTTCCCTTGTATCTCCACTTGGGTTGTCCAATTCTGCCGACACCTGTCTTTAGTTGAGGGAACAGTACCTATCGACAAGTCTGCTCACCTGGTCTACCCATCTTAAATTATGTTTAATTTATGTGTGCTACATATTTATAGAACTGTTTCATTAGAATCCCATTGTCACCAAAATTGGTCAGAGGAGGAGGTGTCTCTCGTATAAACTGTTTATGTGCAGCCTTCTACTCTGTATAGAAGTGTGCAGAGGACGATGGCAGAACTGGACAAGTACAACATAAAAAAAATAATAAATCTGTTGATATTTAATGCAGATTTGAAACCGGCGTTTGCATGCGTTCACTGTACAGGCCGTGATCGTTTGCTCGTTATCTTCGTCCGAATTCAATGCTTGATTTCAGCCTGGGCCGTAGTGTGGTCAATCATGTGGCGCTTGTTACTACTGTAACAAAAGGATTTCCCGTCACAACTCAAGTCACAACTCAAGTTTAAAACGAGTCACAACTCGAGTCACAACTCGAGTCACAACTCGAGTCACAACTCGAGTCACAACTCGAGTCTCAACTCGAGTCTCAACTCGAGTCTCAACTCGAGTCTCAACTCGAGTCTCAACTCAAGCAACAATGTTTTATTTTGAGATACTTGGTTTCTCTACCAAGCGGCAAACTTGCGATCTGAACTCTGAGCCCAACCGAATCAAAACATCTTCTAAAAAGCAGGGTCATAGCCTTCTCGTCATCTGACTCAAATGCCAAATCCCCCTTTTCTCTGTTTTGCTTGGATATTTATTGTTATTTGGAGTATGCCACACAGCAAACATACTGGAAGATTATTGGCTGTTAAATCTATGGACATAAAAACTGACTGACTAGGGTGTCTTTATCTGGAGTGGACATTAATTCTGTAGGATTTCAAGTTGTCAGATTTCTGAGTGTTCAATTATTTATCTACCTCCCACAGCGGTAAGATGTGACACAAGGTCGGAAAGTGGGATTAGATAAGTCAGCACTCTAGAGAAAGAGCACTATGACCTTTAAAAATTGCCTGGGCAGCCCCGTCAGCATTCCCCGGTAGGCGCGCCTCAGGCGATTAGCAATAAACTAACCCCTTCTCAAAGGGTGAGAAAGCAAAGCCTGGGACGGTGGACCTCCTAGAACTGCACAGGACAGCCCCATAGACCGGTGTAAATCAAGCCCCGAAGGCCAAGACAATACTGGTCTATGGTGTGCAGTATCCATCGGAACAGATGCTACACTTTGATCTTGGCTAAAAGGCCGAGAAAGTTCACACTAAATATTTTTCCATTGCAGGTCTGCCGTTTGTAGCATGCATCTATGCACCCCCCCCCCTTCAACATGCAGCATTGTGCATGTTTACGCAGGTATAAGGACGACAAATGAATTCGAAAAGGAGAGAGAGTGAATACCAAGTCTCTTCGTGTTGCCGTCTAGGATTTCAAAAGCACAGGAATGGCTGCTAAGCATTATAGGTATTAAACGTATTCTCTCTTTTTACCTTTTTTTTTCTTTCATCTCCTCAGGTATTTATAAATAACAGTGCAAAGTTTGAATTCTCACCCCCGTTTGGTTATGTCAAAGCCAGCAGTACGTTATCCTGTGTCAACCTATTTGTCATGCCCTACAACTATCCGGTCCTCTTGCCGTTGCTGGGTAAGTTTTTTTTCTGTTTTTTTTCTGTTTTTTTTTTTTTTTTTTTCTGTTTCGTTTTCTGTTTCGTTTTCTGTTTCGTTTTCTGTTTCGTTTTCTGTTTCGTTTTCTGTTTCGTTTTCTGTTTTTTTTTTTCTGTTTTTGTTTTCTGTTTTGTTTTCCTGTTTTTTTTTGTTTTTTTTCTTCTGTTTTTTCTGTTTTTTTTTTTTTCTTCTATTTTTTCTGGGTTTTTTTCTGTTTTTTTTCTGTTTTTTTTTTGTTTTTTTTTCTGTTTCGTTTTCTGTTTCATTTTCTGTTTCATTTTCTGTTTCATTTTCTGTTTCATTTTCTGTTTTTTTTTTTCTGTTTTTGTTTTCTGTTTTGTTTTCCTGTTTTTTTTTTGTTTTTTTTTTCTGTTTTTTCTGTTTTTTTTTTTTCTTCTATTTTTTCTGGGTTTTTTTCTGTTTGTTTTCTGTTTTTGTTTTTAACATTCTTCCTACCATTATTTAAGCTTGCTGAGATTTCTCCCCTTGGCACTTCATTTTCAACTGCCTGGAGAAACAATCTAGCCAGAGTTCTCGACTTGGTATAGTCCAAAAAAGCTCAGACTCTGACTCCTAAAATTAATTTTAAAAGGTTTAGCTCTGACTCTATGCTAATAGAATCTTATTCTTACATTACTAATAATTTATATATACTGTAAATTAATTATAGCATTTGGATCAAGAGAAGAATAGGGACCCCAGATCATTAACACAAGACGCGGGACATATTTTAGAATCACCGGTTGACCTCGCAATACACGTGGTCTCTATTTACAAAACACTTGTAAATAGATCTTTTATAACATGTTAATATTTATTTTAAGGCAGAGAGTTCATAAATAAAACAAATAAATATTAACATGTTTTCTTTTAAAACATGTTTTTGTGTCACTATTTACAAAACAACTTTTCTTTTAACATGTATACGCTTTTTTAAAAATCGGCTGACTTGTAATCTGTCGTTTTGCAATAAACAAAACAATTTATCATTTTTTTTTTACTTTTATTTACTAAATAAAAAACAAATTTTAAACGCAATTCTATATTTCGTGTTGTGTATTTTAAGAAAAAGTGGATACTTTTTTTTCTTTTCATAGGGAGGCGAGTAACTAGCGAAGTTTTATTTATTTGTTTATAATTGTTGCTTACAGAAAAAAAAAAGGAAAAAACTTCATAAATTTTAAATTGCTTCCGTTTAGAAACTGATTTTTGAAGTCTAACTCCGCCCTCGTGGGGAGGCAAAACGAAAGATTACAAGTCAGCCGATTTTTTCAAAAGCGTATATATTTCGTTTATTTATTAAAATAACTTGCGTAATCATCCGTTTTGCCTCCTCAGGCTAGGAGCAATGTGTAGTATGGAAAAATCCTTCTAAACTGAGGTAAGATCCAGAGTGCCCCTTTTTGGGAAGCTTGATTTTTCCCTACAAACCGAAAGATTACTTAAGTACGGTGATAAATATTTCATACCCCCCCCCCCATTTCTGCCCTCGTGAAGTTTTTTCCTTTTTTTTCTGTAAGCAACAATTATAAACAAATGAATAAAACTTTGCTAGTTACTCGCCTCCCTATGAAAAGAAAAAAAGTATCCACTTTTTCTTAAAATACACAACACGAAATATAGAATTGCGTTTAAAATTTGTTTTTTATTTAGTAAATAAAAGTAATAAAAAAAATGATAAATTGTTTTGTTTATTGCAAAACGACAGATTACAAGTCAGCCGATTTTTAAAAAAGCGTATACATGTTAAAAGAAAAGTTGTTTTGTAAATAGTGACACAAAAACATGTTTTAAAAGAAAACATGTTAATATTTATTTGTTTTATTTATGAACTCTCTGCCTTAAAATAAATATTAACATGTTATAAAAGATCTATTTACAAGTGTTTTGTAAATAGAGACCACGTGTATTGCGAGGTCAACCGGTGATTCTAAAATATGTCCCGCGTCTTGTGTTAATGATCTGGGGTCCCTATTCTTCTATTGATCCTAGCATTTTTATTTCATCTATCAAGCTCTTTGAATGTAATTTCCCTTGTTTAAGGACAGCTTTGTTGCAAATTCTTCAACCGATACTGCAAGGTTTTCTTTAAATGATTTCTACAAGGAAGAACTCTTCATCAGACTCAACTTGACACCCTGTTCCGTCTTCATTTTGAAGGGCGAAATTTCCATTTCTGAATGTTGTAAACCATCTTCTGTCACTCAGATATTCTTCTCCATTCAAGTTGAGTAAATATTTTGAGTCGCTTCGTTTCTGCTGAGTTACCTTTTTTTAAACCCATAAAATATTATGAACCTCAAATGTTCCTTTGATACTATCATGTTTTAAGGACTTTCAACATTGAAATTTTAATTAATTTTACCAGTAAAATAAAACTGAACAAAGATAAATGCGTTCAAATACATATGGTATATAGTATATATAAATGTTATTTAGGTGAATTTGATGTGTGCGACTATCATTGCAATAGGACCGCATCGAGATATATATATATATATATATATATATTAGTATTTTTTTTTTTTTAGCCTGAAGATTCCCCCCGGGGATGAAATGCGGGAGCCTCTGTGTAGCTTAATTGCCATAAATATATTTTCATAGCTTATTTACTATATATATATATATATATATATAAATAGAAAATTTATTTATTATAGGAATCAATATGTTAACGGTTAGAAAATTCAAATTAGTTTTTATAAGTATTAAATTTTTCAAGGAATTTAATGACACCATTCAAATTTCCCTCCGATTTGTTCTTGGGTTACTAATGTTCAATTATTGATTCCTATTATCGATTACCAGGGATACAATTGAAAACAAAGACTTATGTCAAGATCAAACTATCAAATTATCGCCCTAAAAGTCTCCGTTCGCTCTTAGCTAAAATCTTTGAATCATTAATCAATTTAGCAATAGTCCGTCACCTTGAAAATGCTAAACTTCTCTCTAACCAACAGTATGGACTTAGGCAATCACATTCTACTGCAGACATCCTGACGGTCATCTCTGAACACATATACTATACACTCGAAAAGACAACTGAAGCTAGGGCAGTAGCGCTCGATATATCCAAAGCCTTTGACAAGCTTTGGCATGAAGGTCTTAAGAAAATTAATTTCTATAGTATTAGGGTTAGGGTTAATTTCTATAGTATTAGTGTTAGGGTTAATTTCTATAGTATTAGGGTTAGGGTTAATTTCTATAGTATTAGGGTTAGGGTTAATTTCTATAGTATTAGGGTTAGGGTTAATTTCTATAGTATTAGGGTTAGGGTTAATTTCTATAGTATTAGGGTTAGGGTTAATTTCTATAGTATTAGGGTTAGGGTTAATTTCTATAGTATTACTGGACGCGTTTTTAATATAATCAGATCCTTCTTAGTTAAAAGAAAGATTCACGTCATCCGAGATGGCCGGACATCCAAACAACATCACATTAATGCAGGGGTGCTCCAGGCATTGATCCTTTGACCTTTATTATTCCTAATTTTCATAAACGGTCTCTCTGATGCAATCGCATCCAAAATGGGTGTATTTGCTAAAGACACAACACTATTCCCGACATGCATACATATCCACGGCAATGGCTGAATCCTTGGAAAATAACCTCAAGTCTGTCGTGCAATAGGGCTAAAAATGGATGGTTACATTTAATGCTGCCAAGACAAAGCACTTTTCCTTTAACAATTATAAGAAACCTTTCCAACCACCGACTGCCATGGCTGATAACACTCTACCTGAGAGTCCAACATTCAAGTTCCTCTGCCTAACATTCACAGGTAACATGAATTGGAACAAATACATAGAAGATACTGCCAAGGCTGCTGCAAAGAAGGTGGACTCCCTCTACCAGGCTAGAAAAATTTTCACACTTTCCAGTATCCTATATATCTACAAGGCCACCATTCGCCCGTGCATGGAGTATTGTTGTCATGCCTGGGCTGGTGCATCAAATGCTAGCCTCTTCCTTTTTAGACAGGGTCCAAAAATGATTCTCTAATCTAATAGGTCCCACACTGTCTACCAAGCTCCAGCCCCTGTTCCATCGCCGCAATGTTGCATCCCTGTGCAAGTACGTCAATCGAATATGCACCGATGAACTTGCTGCACTTGTGTCCCCTCAACGTAAATACTCCGGACAAGCAACAACATCGCAACCCTTTACTGTGGAAGTCCCCAGATGCCGGTGGTTTTCTATTCTAAAAGCTTCTTTCCCCGAACCACTTCCCGTTTCCCCGACTGTACGAACATGCAGAAATTTAAATGTAATGCGAACAAGTATTTTGCTGAAGAACTCCCCTCTTACGATGCCCTTATAAATCTGGCCCCTAATTCACAGTAGCCCCTTCCGTCTCAGTAGCAGTGTGCCCCCTTGTTTGGGGTGTCTTGAACTAAAAACAAAATTTTTCTTGAGAAAAAAAAATAAAATTTACGAAAAATAAAATTTTGGTAATAATTTTGTATTAGGGTTTTTTTTATTAATTTATTTGTTTTTTTAATAATTTGGGTTAGCATTCATGCTGGATATCCATAAACAGTAAAGATGTTTTTAGTTTAGTAATGAAAAATTAAGATAAAAATGATAATATGGGGTTCAGGGTTGAGAGCAGAAGTACATTGGATTCACATTACTTCCTGGACAATGCCGAATGTAATCTAGTGTATATATATATATAATATTAAAAATTGTTTCTAACAGTATGTTATGTATTATCCTGATTTTTTGTTTGTTATTTTTTTATGCTAATAGTGATATTACCTGCAAAAAAAAAACATTAGTATCAGCAACAACAAAAGGGTCGCATCACACATAACGCGCCTATATATATATATATATATATATATTATTATTATTTTTATTTATACAGACATATACAAAAAGCCGCTATGCTGGCATGTTATCGATCAATAGTTATTAGAAACTAAGATCTCATCAGGCGGAAAAAAGTCTAATCTTTCACTCAGATATTCATATTGTTCACTATGAAAATCCGAATGAAAGATCAGACTTCTTTCTGCCTGAGGAGATCTTAGTTTTTAATAACTATTGATTGATAACATTGACATGCCAGTGTAGCGGCTTTTTGTACATGTCTGTATAAATAAAAATAATTATATAAATAGCTCTATTTACTATTGAGCACTATTTTATAAGCCCGGTTGAAATTCGGTGGATTTTTATCCTGTGGATGTTTACTTTACTTGGATTACTATATATATATATATGGTGTCCCAAAATTGAATATGTAACTGTTTGCCAACTATATGGATGTCACCTTCATTATGTTAGACAACTCTAATGATATTTTTCTCTTTCCACAGACGAACTGTTCAAAGTCCATAAATCCAAGCCAAGCAAATCCTGGCGGCAACAGTTTGACAGTTATCTCAAAACAATGCCAGCCTATTACGCTGCGGTAAGTTTTTCTCGACAAGCCCCCACCCCTTCGTAAGCAAAGAAAATGACACCCAAAAGGTTTAGAAAAAAAAAACAATGCAATTTCTAAAAGCCGTCCAACATGTAAAATGGATGTTAAACGAATATGATGATGAGAAGTTGAAGATATTCAAGGTGTGTCCATTCAATCCCCATATTCGGATGGTTTGCATGCTGGCATGTGTTGGACAGCTTTTAGAAATTGACTTTCAAACTTTTCTCTGATCAGGTTTCTTTGGAAGTTATTTCTTTAATTGAGGCAAGATTTTTATAGGTCGGATGCCCTTCCTGGTGCCAACCTAGTGAGGTGGTGGGAACCAGTGTTTTTATCGCAACACCATCTTTAGGTGATTGCCCACCTAGAGCGCTTCACCTGCCCTTAAATTCAGCAGTAAAAATGCAATTACAGAGCTGTGATCAACCTTGAAAATCGAACTTTAATTCAATGTTTTAATTGTTTTTGTGTTTTCCTTACACCAGTTTTTTTTTTACAGTCATATTATACACAAAAAAAATTAACTTTTTTTCTTCCAAATAATTTTTTTTTTATGCCAAATAATTTTTATGCCAATTTTTTTATGCCAAATAATTTTTTTTTATTCCAAATAATTTTTTTTTATGCCAAATAATTTTTTTTTTATTCCAAATAAATTTTTTTTTTTATTCCAAAATGTTTTTCAACTATAAAAAAATGATCGCAAATCAGGCCTGAAGAGAAGGTGCCCGTCATGAAATTTTTTTTGTCTTAGAATGGAAAACCGTGTGTAATTTTCAGAAGAACGTGTGCTGCATACGGAGACGCACATGTTTTAGGCGAATCGTTAATCACTTGAAAAATGATTCCTTTGTTCTTTTGTAGCCTCTGCGTAAAGCATTACAACGAATGGGTGCCCCGAGTTTGATCCCAGATAATATGGAGAACTGCCTCAGTTTCAGCGTCATCACTTACCTCAAGAAATTAAAAAATCAGGTGAGTACGCCACGTCGCGTATACTTTTCATGAGTTCTCTTATATTGGGGGGGGGGGGGAGGGGGGGTGCATGCTCATCGCGGTGGTGTCTCAACTCATTATTCATTATGTAACTTTTTATTTAACTTTCCTCCCACAGCCTGGTGATACCAGATCAGGCTGCCCTGTGGCTCCCTGAGACGAAATTCACCTACATTGACGTTTTTTTTTTTTTTTTTTTTTTTTTTTTTTTTTTTGTTTGTAAAACTTAATTATGTTCTACAAAACCAAAAACAAAAACAACAGCCCCTCTCCCTTTCTCCCTCCCCTTTTTTATTTTTATTTTTCCTACCCTACTCCCGGTCCTGGATATGACCTTAAACTACATCCGATGGTGAGATCCGGCTTACGGACTTTGGGGAATGTGGAGCCTCCTCTTAATTACCATTGCTCCCAGGTCCACCCTGACCCGGAGTGGTAGTACCTGTTAGGGTCCCAACTATGGGTTAAATAGAAACAGATATTAAAAAGGGGAAAGAAACAAAAAAGAGAAGAAAACAAGACCAGATTCGGCATTAAATAACCCAAAAAGGGTTGATATGCCGTAAAACAAAACTACCAAACTACCAAACCTCCCACAGCGGAAAGATGTGACACAAGGTCGGGAAAGTGGGATTTGAAAAGCCAGCGCCCTCGAGAAGGGAGAGCAATCTGGCCTACAAAAATGCCTGGCCAGCCCCGTCGGCATTCTCCGGTAGGGGCGCCTCAGGCGATTAGCAATAAACTAACCCCTTCTCAAAGGGGTGAGAAGGCAAAGCCTGGGAGGGTGGACCTTCTAGAACTGCACAGGACAAACCCACAGACCGGCGGAATCAAGGCCCAAAGGCCAAGACGATACCGATCTGTAGTGTGTAGTATTCATCGGACCAGATACTACACTTTGATCTTAGCCAAAAGGCCAACTTAATATACGACCGTATGTCATACCCAGGACATAGTCTATTGAAATTATAGATGGAACACTGCCAGATACTACCAATCCTCCGGGTCAGAGTGGACCTGAGAGTAATTGCGACTAAAGTGACTTTATAAAATTTCCTTATTTTTATGGAAAATCAGTTACGCATGATTTAACGAATTCATGACACTTTTGGGTGCTTATATAGATGAGGGCACATGAAAAACTCATTTCCAAATAAAACACTATTATATATATTTATGTATCGAGCAGAAATAAGTATCCTCACCAAAAAATTAGGAAAAATTATCGAATAGAATTTTAATAAAAAAATAAAAATCAGGTTTATCGTATTTTGCCGATGGCCAATGATTTATTACTTGTTAATATGACAGACTGAGTTATGTCCCCTTGATGTACGTGTTTTTCGTTCGAATCAATGGTGGATCGATAAAATACGATAAGACTGATTTTTATATTTAATAAAAATTTTACTTTGTAATTTTTGGTGTAGATACCTATTTTTGTCTGATACATAAGTATATCAAAGTGTATTCCGGTTAATTTATTTGGAACTGCGTTTTTCACCTGTGTAACTGCGTTTTTCATATGTGCCCTCATCTATATAAGCACCTATTTTTGTAACCTCTCAGTTAGAAGTGTAACTATAATCGGTAAACGTGAAGTTTAAGGGACATTGTATATATTTTTTTAAGATTATTTTCTTTTTAGTATTATGACATGCTGAAAATGTTGGCGTTAAAATCAATTTAGTATTACGACGTATGAAATAGAGAGAGAAAAAAAACACTTTTTAACACATTTTAAAATTAGTACATCGGCTTATTTCCAATATGGCGGCATGATCGCTAAAAAAGGGGAATGGAAATTAGGTGCCACGAAAAGAATTAGTCTTTTAGGTCGTTACAAAAATAATTTATTTAAAGAATTAAAATATTTATAAAAATAATTTATTTAAAGAATTAAAATATTTATAAAAATAATTTATTTAAAGAATTAAAATATTTATAAAAATACTTGTTTCACAACATAATTCTCACTTTAATTGTTTTAAATAAATTATTTTTATATAAGTTATTAAAAGAGTTTATTTCTTTTCATTAGACCTAGTTCTAATTCCTGTTTTTAGCAACTACTATCTATCGAATGAAACATGTCACCATCTTGGAAATAAGCTGATAATACTAGTATATTTACTAATTTAAAGTGTTTTTTCCTATTTCTTAAGTAATACTGAATTGATTTTAACTCCAATACAATTCAGCATGTCAGAATCTTAAAAAATATGTCTTTTTAAAAAAAAAATGATCTTATCACCTAAACTTTACGTTGACCCTATAATCTTTTGTAAATATTTTTCTTTTAACGGACCTATGATGGCGACCCCTCCCCCCTTAACTATGTAAGATTCATGCCAAGATAAAAAGTTACAGCTTTTTCTCCAAGAACAAAAAAATGCAATAACTTTTTGGCCTTGTTTTTTTTTTTTTTTTTTTTTTTTTTTTCTCCAGTGTATATGAAATTGTTTCTTTGTTTTATAGGCCAAAATTGAAATGGATCGACTGATTGCGTCTGTTGGTCAAAAATTGCCGCCTCAGGAAGGGATTAAAGTTAATTCAAGGTTAGTGGAGCAGGCGGGGGAAAAAGAATGGCCTTTTAATTTATTTTTAAAAAAAAAATTTTCTCGCCCACAACGTGACAGTATGTAAAATGGACATGAAACCAAATATGATGATGATTTAAATACAGTGGAACGCGGCTATTCGCGGTTTTACAAATTCACGGATTTTCATCATAAGCAGCATTTACTTAACATTTTCTTCATAAATTCGGTAGAACTTACGAATGTGATAATCATTTAAGTCTAACTAAAGTCAATATGACAAAAATACGCAATTTTAAACGCTAATTATTCCGTAGGATTCATATTAAATGCGGCTCATACAAAAGCGTTGGTATTCCAAATTTTCGCTAACTTTATACGAAACTGAAATATTTGTTAAAAAAAAAATCAACCAATTTGCAAGCAGAAAATGCTAATTTCCACTAATTTGATGGATTTTATGCAAAAAAAAAAAAAAAAAAAAAAAATGCTAATGTACAAAAACCTGATTTTTTAGTTAATTTTCAGCCATCAAAAGCTATTTGCGGATTTTCACTATTCGCGGGCGTGTCTGAAACATAAACCCTGTGAATAGCCGGGGGGGGGGGGGGGGGGTTACTGAATTCTATTGCTTTACCCCCCCCTCCCACACACAGATGCACACTCTGTTTCCCTCTTTTGCTGTTGTCCCAGACGCGCGACGCTGTTTTGGGTACCCTTGAAGAAGTTGTTCACTTCTAGGCTCGCTTCGAAATCCACCTTCCCAGCCCTTACTACCGTTTTTTTTTTTTATTTCTTCCGACCCTATTTCAAAACCCTCTTAACCACTTGAGCTCTTTCTGCTTCCAACCATTCTGAGTATGGCACAAAACCGAATCCAGTCACGAGGACCCTAATTTTAGATCTTTGTGTCGGGTGGAGTAACCTCTTAGTTACCACCACTCGCAGATCCATTCTGATCCAGGGTGGTAGTAATATACCCTGTCAGATCCTATTTCTGGATTAAATAGAATTCATCATTTACTGACAATATATATATATATATATATATACAGGGTGTCTCAAAAAAATGTACTCACTCTTAGAATGACGAGAAAACCTTGATTTACCTTGGTGCGCGTTATCAGCTTTGTTTGAACAATAATGGTCATCAGTTTGAACATTTGCGAACATGATTCTTCAATTACATCTGTCTCATGTATTCGATGCTATTTCATTTCACTCTATGTTCATAAATAAAAGTTTTTTCGTCATTCTACGAGTGAGTACATTTTTTTGAGACACCCTGTATATATATATATATATGGTACGTCAATGAAAATTAATAAGACCTGCAAATGGAAGCAAATCGATATCTTCAATTGTTCAAAACAAGGAGCTGTTTAGTCAATAAAAAACATTTAGAAAAATAAATGTTTTTATTAACTAAACTGCTCCTTGTTTTGAACAACTGAAAATACCGATTTGCTTCCATTTGCAGGTCTTATTAATTTTCATTGACGTACCATATTTTTGCTCTATCCAGTATATTGAGCTTTCCTTATTTCACAATAGGTCCAACTCTCTAAAAGTTTACCTTTTAGTTATAATTTACATATATATATATATATATGTATACTAAATATTAATTATTTTTACCTACAGACATTGATGTTTCATGCTTACGCAATCTTCAGTGTAGAGATTTTAATTCATGTCGGTCGGAGGGCTTGAACCCGGTTTTTACAAATCGCCACTGATTTGCAGTCGGGTGTTGTTCTCCTCGGCCGGCGTCAATTCGCATGACAATTAGGAGGGATTAAAATCTATAAACGCCAAATCGGCGGGTGCGTGTAGCGAGCAGTGGAGAGTGATTCAACAACAACAAACGGGGTCGGAATCTCGCTTGTAAGCCATAGTATTACTGCTCGTTTTATAAATTCTCTCAGAGTGCACCAATCCTAGTAAAGGGGACCAAAATTGTATTCTTAAAGTAAATATTAATTATTTTTACCTACAGACATCGATGTTTCATGCTTACGCAATCTTCAGTGTAGCCGATCTTAATTCATGTTTTCAAATTGTATGACTTGGATGGATTGTATAGATTTAACAAAAAAGTATGTTTTTGGGTTGATATATTTGATGTTATATACTTGTATGTATTTTTGCATATATTTTTATATATTTTCAAAGTGTAATTTTATTACATGCAGTGATGTCACTGCGGTAATGGTCCTCTGAGGAGAAGAATTATCTTTGAAAACTCATGAGTTAAGGACGTTAAGATACTTTGCTTGAACTTTGAATTCTAATAAAATTTGACTGGCACCTTATTTTATTATTTCATTTTATATTATGATATATATATATGGAATATATATATATATATATAATGTCGGTCTGAGATTGTTACTTCCCTGCGTTGATCAGAGCCATAAGTTTGAAATGACGTCGTACTTAGGTTAAATATTAAAAAATAATTTAATATTATATATATACATATATATATTCCATGATAAATACCAGTATACTGAAATCATATACCCTTAATAGGGTTAAGATGAAAATTCATATACACTAAATGTACAAAAGCAAGGAAATTCCCAAATTTTTACACTTTTATTGTCATTAAGGGCTATGTATTTTACTGGTAAGAATTTTTCTTCAGCGCACCTCACACACTTCATCCACTCATGCATAGAGATTTATACTGTACTTTGTTGTGTCAATATAATGGGTGAATTTATTTTAACACGTGGTTCCTTGTATTTCTATTTTAGGTTTTAATTTTTAAATTGTTAATTTTTTGTTTAGTTAAGTTTTTTTACTTATTTGTTTATTTATTTATGTATCGTTAGCCTAGGGTAAATTTATTTCTGTGTAGGCAGCTGTTTGCTATCTCACTTCTACATATATACATATATATATATATATATATATAATGTATATATATATAATATATATGCTTATAAAACAAATTAATCTACAAACCATCTGCACAGTTTCAGCATAAAATGACCAATGACGTTTGATATGCCAACAACCAACTTTTAGCGTGTTCTACTCCGCGCCTGTCTCTTAGTGTTCCTCCAACTCTGTGTCTCTCTATTGCCATTCCCCCCGCCCCCGACTCTGATTCATCATGCTGTGACTCCTTACACTGTCTCCTTACTCTTCCTTTCTTTCCATGCCCCCATCCGGTTCCCTCTTTTTCTAACCGTTACTTCCAGCTTTCGTCCTCTGAGCCCCTTCCATTTTTTTTTTTGGAACTTACGAATTGTATACTATATTTTCTTCTTTTTTTTTTTTCATTTCCCCATTTCAGAACGAAAGCATCGGTTCTTCAACGCAAGGATTTCAATCAATTGCTCCAAAGTGTTGGCGGCAACATGAGCAATTTGAAGCAGGAATTGCTAGACTATAACACATTCACGGTGGCAATTCCTGATAAGGAAATCAAACCACTCTACTACAGGTAAGAGAGAGATTTTGTCAATCACAACTGGGCGGGATTAAAAAGTGGGCCGAAAAAAGGGGCTTACAACATCCAAGAAAACGGGGTGGTGTGGGGGGGGGGGGGAAGAGGTGCAACAAGATTCTTCAACATCAGGATTTCACTCGGTTGCTCCAAAGTATGCTGGATGTATTATCTCTAATTTGCATAGAAGTAGATGTGTTGCGTAAGATCAGTTTAGAAGATTTAATGAAAGAGTTTGTGATTAAAAAAAAAAAAAAAAAAAAAAAATGAATATTCGTGTTTAGATGATGGTAATAGTGTTAAAGATATTTATTTTTAGGGGTCCAATATTGTTTTATTATAATATGATGACTTTAAAAATGATTTTATAGAATGTCAGTTGTATGACACAAAAGCAGAATAAAAAGGCCAGAGAACGGTTGGCACACAACACCAGGTCCATCTGCAAATTGTCATTATATATACAGGGTGCGTCAGGTATATGAGAACATATTTTCCATTTTATTAAATGATAAAAAAAATCAAACAAAAATATTCTTAATCAAAAACAATTATATAAACATGTAAGCTAAGGTATTGTTTAATAATTTCATTCAATGAAATTCCCCTCTACTTCAATGACAGCTTTGATTCGAGACCTAAACCGACTGCAAGCGCGCTTGAGATGGTCCTCATCTATGTTGTCCATCACTCTGACAATGGATGCTTTTAGAGAATCTTTAGTGTTGTGGGGGTGTTTATTAACATCTCTCTCCACGACGCCCCACACATAATAATCCAATGGATTCAGGTCTGGAGAGTTTGGAGGCCACAAGTTTGGAGTGATGTGATCATAAAAATGATCCGCCAACCATTCCTGAGTGTTTTGAGCCTTATGTGCTGGTGCAGAGTCTTGTTGAAAGATGTAGGGCCTTCCATTTGTTACTCTATCGATCCAGGGCTTAACAACAGTATCCAAGACTTCAATGTAAGCAGAAGTGACTCTTAGTCCTTGCCGAAAGAAGTGTGGTGGCATCACATGTCCTTCGTTGCTAACAACCCCCAAAACCATAACAGTTGCAGGAAATTTTGTATGCATGACTGTTGGAACTTCGGAAGGGTCATTACACAGCCATCTGTCATTCCTTCTGTTTACCTTTTGATCTTGATCAAAGTTTTTCTCATCTGAGAAAAACCAAAGCATGCCTTGCTCAACAGGATGTTTCAGTTTGTTTAACAGCCTCTTGGACCTTATCAAACGATTCTCTTTGATGGTCTCAGACATAAACTGGCCTCTCCTCATCACATAAGACTTGTAACGAAGATTTTCATGAACAGTCCTTCGAATTGTGGCTTCTGAAACATTCAGGTCTTTTGCGATGGACCTCATTGACTTTTGGGGGCTCTCATCAATAATATTCTGAACTTGATGAATAAATTCAGGTGTTCTAATCGTGTCTGACCGTTGGTCGTGCTTTTTACGTTTAGCAACCTGCTTACAATC
>OY744542.1:51946773-52031773 GCA_963556195.1 Sepiola atlantica
TAAAAGAAACTTTAAAAAAAAAAATTTTTTTAAACTTAAAAAAAAACTTAAATAAAAATAAAATTCTCATCATGACTTTGACATTGATCGACTCAAAAATATATATATATATATATTTTTTTCTGTTAAAATAAAAAAAAATAACAAAGTACGATTTATTTCCTTTTTTTTTTTTTTTTTTAAAGAACATAATGATTGATGAAACGGATGAGGCTGTCTTTGGTCAACCGTCACGGAGCAAGAAACCTTCAACGGAAAGTCCTCAAAGTTCTTTACCCAAGAAAAGAAAACCGGGTATGTTGTTACTTTTTGCTTCTTTGTATTCGCTTCTCGGCTAATCTCCTTAGCTGAAGATATGAACCCATTCTCTCTTTCTGCGTGGATGGGTTTAAACTTTATGACTTGGATAAACTGTATAAATTTAACAAAAAAGTGCGTTTTTGCCGATATATTTGATGTTTTATATACTTTTATAAAAAAGAATATTTTTTATATATTTTTATATATTTTCCAAGCTTAATTTTTATTACCTGCAGTAATGTTATTGGCGGTAATGGTCTTTCGAGGAGAAGATTTTCTTTGAAAACTCATGAGTTAAGGACGTAGTATCACTCCTTGTTTTTGGACTAGTCTATTGACTAAAGATATTATTCATATTTTTAAAGTATTATATTACTAATATATATATACTAGACCACCCGTGACCCGTTGGGTCAGTTTGTTATATTAGCTATGGAATTCATGTATGAGCGTGACACTTGTGGCATAAAGAAAATAGGTTTTTTTTACATGACAGAAGCATTTCTATGAAAGTATATTAAAATGAAAAAAGAATATAGATAGATTTCTATGAGTCGTTCTGTTTATTATAATTGTTTTTTTTTTAAATTACAGTTACTGAATTTTAAGGGTGATTTGAGAAAGGAAGGGGGTACAGCAGGCTTTCTCGCGTACGTAACGAAAACAGAGGGAGTAGGAGTGGTGAAATCTATGAGAGGGAAAGTGGGAGGTGGTTTCGTTCACCGACCGCTAGTATGGCTGATATTAATAATGAGTGTTGTTTTTTTGTTTGTTTGTTTTTGTTTTTTAAAAGGGAGGAGTTTTTTTGAAACTGCGACAGACTTTACGAAGTCCTCCCGTTGAATGTTTTTAGCCGTGAAGAAAACAAAAAAACTATTTTATGAAATTAAATGAAATTGTTTATATTAAAAGTGTAGCAGAAAAAATTAATCTTCCACCTCTTCTGTCTCTACTTCGTTATCTTCTTCTTTCTCTTCTTCTTCCTCTCTCTCTTCTTCTTTCTCTTCTTCTTCTTTCTCTTCTTCTTCTTTCTCTTCTTCTTCTTTCTCTTCTTCTTCTTCTTCTTCTTCTTCTTCTTCTTCTTCTTCTTCTTCTTCTTCTTCTTCTTTCTACGTCGTCCCTCGTAGACTACGCTCTCAGCCTTCTGCCGTCTTGCCTCCAGCGACCCGTTTTTATATCAAACTGGACTCTCGTCTCCGCGAGAGAACACGAGATTTCACGGGATTACCTGGCGATATTAAGCCTAGGACGCCATCTTGCCGCTCTTTGGGCGATCCAGCCCTGCAGAGCGCGCATCGAGACCGTTTGCCAGGTAATCCCATGTTTTCACAATTTATAACACACTCCCCCCTGATCTCATTATCACAGAAAGAGCAGGGAGGCCGTGTCCTTTTTCTTCGAGTGCTTCTTCGGGGAGGGGGATTCGGGGCCTCATCGTCATCCGTGCTGTCTTCCGTGGCAGGAAGGTCAGCGAACCTGAGGCTGCGCATCGCAGCATCACTGTCCGGGCTTTCATCAGCAGTAGGAGGGTCAGTACATTCAAGGCTATCACTCTCAGTGTCGCTGCGCGATGAAGCCGTCATGAACCAGAATGATGGTTCGCTGGTCACGGATTCAATGTCATTATCCTCGTTAAATGGCAGCTGCGTTTGGAATACCGATCTTAAGTCTTTAATGTGACGGGGTACTCCATCAACTCGCACCGCCTGCGGGCTGATCACTTCAGTGACACGACCGGTTCCGTAACGAGTCGTGCACTGGCCTCGGGGTTTTTTAACCCAAACGACATCTCCTTTTTTCATTTTCTCCTGTGGAGGTTCTGGTTCGGGCAGTAAGCTGCTCTCCAAACCTCTCGCCCTGACATGGTATGTATGTAGCGCATTAGCTGGCGCGGTGGAGGGTGAAGTATCGTCCTTAGGGGTGACGTTATACCAATAGACTGCTTCAGCCACCGTACACCCCTTCCGCGCTGCGATGGTCTTGATAGTCCTATGGTTGCGCTCAATAATTCCGTTCCCACTGGGCACATGGGCACACCGAAAACGCAGACGGACACCCCAGCCATCTACAAACTGTTTGAACGGTGCACTAACAAAAGCGGGGCCATTGTCGGTCAATATCTCAGAAGGAGGGCCACGCTCAAGGAACACACTTTCCAACTCATGGACAATGGCAGCCGTATCCTGCCGGCGAAGGGACCGCCACAATGCAAATCGGGACGGTCCGCAGTCAATAAGGGTCAAGAAATTCCCCCCGTTGTAGTGAGTTATGTCCATCGCAATCCTATCCCAGTTATACTTCACACCGAGTGTGCCCTTCTTCCACCGGACAGGTGCTGGGTCAATCGATTGGCAGGTGTTGCAACTTCTCACAACAGATTTCACAGCCCTCCGTGACACAGAGGGGTCAACCAACCTGGCGAAGTAAAAGGTTCGGTTTACACCAGGGTGCCCGCTTTGGCAATGGACATCAGCGATACGCTCTGGGCTGAGTCTACGTCCCACCGCAGCACAATTTACAGGTGCTGGTTCGTTCACTTCTTTCTGCAGGTCCAGCCAACGGCGAGGCACTCTGGTCAATCGATCCGCTCGATTCAAACAGGACTGCACCAGTGTCACATCTATGACCAAGTTGTATTCATTGATGGTTTCGGTTAGGGTAGCAAGCCGCCTCCGGATTAACATTTCGGCCGATGCCTTCGTTGTCAGCCGTGCTTTTCCGTTCAAGGCATCGGTCATCCACCGATGCACACACGTGGAATCCGTGATAACGTGGAGGACGCTAGCCTGCCACTGAAGCGCTAGATTGACTCCTTTCAGTGTAGCATCGAGTTCAGCTAGGTTTATGTGCTTAGCGTCATTCTCTGGCCGGAGCCAGCAGGCATCTTCTACTATACTTCCGTTGACTGCCAGAGCAACGCCAAGGGCAAGTGAGCTGGCGTCCACCCAAACTGTAAACTCACTCCCATCGACGCACCAGCTCCCTCGTACAGGGTCATCATTGGTCACTCTGGCCACAGCTTCCACCAGCATGCTTCGCAGGGAAGGATCACGCACCTCATCGTCCCATCCTGTTGACAAAGAAGTTGCCCGTCGCTTTATAGCCGCCACAGCCACTCGGAGCCACCCACACACAGGGAAGTGACCCACCAGTTTTCCACACACGGAAAACGTGCTCCGACGTGTGATGGTAGATGGGATTTCCGGGATTTCACCGCCCCTTCCCCATTGGAGGCCATCTGCACTTCCGCTCACCTGCAGCCCGAGCACTTTCGCCCCATCCTGCAGCCGCTCCGGTTCCTTGCACGACAACCCGAAGTGCTCAAAGTGTTCTTTGACCGCCTGGGCAGACAGCAGGCTCTCATTGACAAAAATGTCGTCTATATAAGACGATGTCGCCTGTTGCACAGCTTTATCCTGACGCCGGATCGCCCGCATGATCGCCGTCATGATGCCCGGGGCTACATTCAAGCCGAACCCCAGCCTGGTCAAGCAATAGCGAGTTCCTTTGATTACCACTGTCTGGAATGGCCACAGCGATTTCTCAACACGTATTTGTAGGTAAGCTCTTCGCAAGTCCAGTATGGCCGCTTCCGCACCCTGCCGTCGCCACTCTCGCAGTTTATGAGCACAAACGTCAGCCCCCGAAGTGTACGGGTCAACGTGTTCATTGAGTTCCCGGTAATCAAGAACAGGTCGAACTTTCTGCTTGTTCTCTTGTCTGATAGCCATCAGGGGAATTAGCCCCCGCGGGGGCCCGAGCTCATCCTCTGGGTATGGAATTAACCAGCCGTTATCCAGCCACACTTGAAGTTCTGCCTCGTACTGCCCCCTAAGCCATGCAGGAGGGGGATACTCTGTCAGCCGATTCCGCAAAGACACTGGTGGCTGGTCGCCTGCCCACTTCCAGGACGCTGTCCATGTGTTTGTGCCCTTGTCATATTCTGCGTGGAAATCGGGTTCGTCAAGAGTGATTGCTGCACACATTTGTTTGTCTGGTCGAGGGAATCTCACATCACCGACGCTGTTTACAGTAATTCCGCCTAGCTGTGTAATAGTGTCCATTCCAAGGAGAAGGTCATATCCGAGCAGCTCCCCATCGACCACCAACACCGTCACAGCCACCGGGGGGCCATTGTCAATGCTGATATGAACAACACTGGATCCACAACACACTAATGAGCCTTTGCCGATAGTCAGGACGGGGATCTGTCGTTTCTTCCATGTGGTGCAACATTCCTTTCGAAGGAGGGTTTGGGTACAGCCGGTGTCAACCAGCGCTGAACGTTTACACCCATCAACTTGAACTGTCACTGCAGGAAGCGCTTTGTTCAATGCCGCTTTGGGGAGGGTGCTAGCGCTGCGGCGTCCTCCCCTTGCCCGTTTCCCGGACAATTCCGTGCTATGTGGCCTGGCTTATTGCATTGGTAACACCGTATTACTTTTCGTGCTCCATAATTTTGGGTGCGCCTTGTGCCGCCTCTGCAGTCTCTGGAGAGGTGGTTGGGGCCACCACATGTATAGCATCGTAGGCCCTCTGCTGGCGAGTCCAAGGTGTCAACCGCTGCAGAGACCAGTTCTCGATCGTCCTTCAAGATGTTTCGTGCTCTCGCCAACAACTCCACCAATTCAATCTCTGTGAGTCTCAATGATGCTCGCAGCAGTCGGCTTGCATCGTCCGGAAGTCCAGACAAAAAGGCGCATGCCAATATGCGGTCACTCGCACCGCCGAAGGGAGCAGCAAGCTTTTTTAAGTCGGCCATGTAGACGTCCACTGTCTCCCCCGGCCCAAGCCGGCGTTCGGAAAATTGCCTCCAGGCAACAAAAGGATCTGCACCAAATGCCCCGTGCAGCGCCTGTGCAATCTGCTCCATGGTCGCATCATTACTGAGCTGCTGGTACACGGCGTAAGCCCCCTTAGTGAGTCTCAATGGGATGACCATAGCTGGGTCTTTAATTTTGCACAACCGGCAAACACGCTCGGCCTTCTCCAGCCATTCGACCACCGATGGACCAGCAGGAGAGCCGTCGAATTCCGGAATCAATCTGATGTCGAATTTTTCCATAACAATGCCGAAATAGCTTGTAGCAGAAAAAATTAATCTTCCACCTCTTCTGTCTCTACTTCGTTATCTTCTTCTTTCTCTTCTTCTTCCTCTCTCTCTTCTTCTTTCTCTTCTTCTTCTTTCTCTTCTTCTTCTTTCTCTTCTTCTTCTTTCTCTTCTTCTTCTTCTTCTTCTTCTTCTTCTTCTTCTTCTTCTTCTTCTTCTTCTTCTTTCTACGTCGTCCCTCGTAGACTACGCTCTCAGCCTTCTGCCGTCTTGCCTCCAGCGACCCGTTTTTATATCAAACTGGACTCTCGTCTCCGCGAGAGAACACGAGATTTCACGGGATTACCTGGCGATATTAAGCCTAGGACGCCATCTTGCCGCTCTTTGGGCGATCCAGCCCTGCAGAGCGCGCATCGAGACCGTTTGCCAGGTAATCCCATGTTTTCACAATTTATAACACAAAAAGCGATATAAAAATTTCCAGAATGAAAAATTTCATGCGTTTGTTAATCATAATAGAGAATAACGGAATTGGAATAAAAGATTGAAGACGATGCTATTTACGCATGCGCAACCGGATGTTGAAAACCGGAAAGCTGAAAGCTGATTGCAAACATACAAGATCAATAGACTTTTAGTATTATATAGATATATATATAAAGTAGTAAAACTACACATTCGAAAAAAGAATAGGTTTAAAACTCCTGAAATTCATACTAGAATTGTCTACATGGAACCATGGCACAATGGATAAAAGTTTTAAGTAATAATCAGTTCTCAGTGACATTCTTCTGGAGGTTGAAGGTTCAATCCTCACTGCAGGCGATACTAAAGATATAATTAAGAATTACTTAAGACTTGTACCCGATCATGGCTGACGGAACGAGAACAATCTACCCCCGTGGATTAAATAAATGAAAGGTGATACGTATGAACACAAAATGGCTTAGCGTATTATTATTTATAGAGGAAAACGTTCGTGGGGGTGATAATAATGTCTGTTCATGCAACAAAATATCTTTTTATTTGGAGCTAAGAAGATCCGCCACAACTTTTTTTTTTTAAAACTATTTACTAATGTATTCTTTTCGTATATGGTCGCAGGGTTTTTCGCAATCAACAGAAAAAGACAACGGCCTCAAAATCATAAAACTGTTTGTGATGTGACAAAAATAGAATTTATTTAATAAAAAAAAATAGTTTACTATTTTTATTACATTTTTTGCTGTTTTTTTAATTTTTTTTTTATTTACATTAAAAAAAATAATTTTTTTTTTGCTTTGCATTCGTCTGTGCATAGGGCCTTTACCAAGAGATCTTCCAATCAAGCGGCCGGTTTCACCCTCATTGCTTTCCCCGGATATACCTACACCCCCAGCCAGTCCGAAAGTAGAAAACAACATCGTCAAGATAGAAAACACGACATCGCCAGGTGAGTTTGTGAATCAATGGTTTTGTCCAATAAAAACGTTACATTTTTTTTCTTTGATAATTAAAATAATTCAGTGCGTACTTATCAAAGTTACGTTGACACGATAAAACACACACACACAATGAAGTTGTCTAATAATTGTATTAATATAGATATATAATGAGTGAGAAAATCCTTTTAGGTGAAATAGGTTTTATTCAATTCATATGTAAAAATAGGTTTTATTCAATTCATATGTAAAAATAGGTTTTATTCAATTCATATGTAAAATTGAAGGAAAAAGAAGTTGAAATGATGTTTCTGAATTAAAAACACTTTCTTTCTTTTTTTTACCTTTTACGTATCGGAAGAAGATAGAAATTATACCGAAGCGTCATATCACTTAAATAAAGCTGAATTTAAAGTGAAAAAAAAAATGCGTCTTTGCCTGCTTCATATTAGCCATCAACAATCAATCCATCCGACAGTGGGCTTGCTTCTGTTGGGCTGAGGTATTTTGTTCAGTCCTAGGAGATACACACTCCCAGGCTTTACCAAGGGTTAGTTTATTGCTAATATCCTAAGGAACTTCAACTTGGAAATGCAGACGGGGCTGCTCGGGCATTTTATGTAGGTCAGAGTACACTTCGTCTAGTGCGCTGGCTTTTGAAACCTCACCTGATCTTGTGTCTAACCTGAGGAGATAAAGTGAAAAAAAAAAATGGCATTTATTAAATATCTCTCAAAAGTCCTTTGTTAATTGTTGCTATTTTCTACAAAAGAGTCTGTCACACTTGCATTTGGTCTGTCACACTTGCATTTGGTCTGTCACACTTGCATTTGGTCTGTCACACTTGCATTTGGTCTGTCACACTTGCATTTGGTCTGTCACACTTGCATTTGGTCTGTCACACTTGCATTTGGTCTGTCACACTTACATTTGGTCTGTCACACTTACATTTGGTCTGTCACACTTACTTACATTTGGTCTGTCACACTTACATTTGAAATAGCATTTCTATCGCCAACCAGACAACAATCTGTTCATTGAGTTTTGAAAATGTTTTTCCTCTTCTCTCTCTCAGATGAGTCGCCCCTCCCTTCAACTCGTGGATCCCCAGTGAAAGAGGAACTGCAACTCGATACGAATCACGTTCCCGAGAACCCTCATTCGGTCAACAGTTCACTTGTGTCTCCGTTATCTTCGCCATCGTCGTCGCCGTCGTCATCGCCCTTTCAGTTTGAAAATTCACCCGTAGATGTTGTCAAAGCTGACCTCGACGCGGAATCGGCCGTTCCAGACTTTATAAATCAGCACAACAATACGAGTAACATCGTCGTGGCCACAAAGACGCCAAATCATAACCGGATTGATTCTTATTCTTGTGCACTCAACGCGAAACTCCGAGGAATTTTGTACAAGGAACTCCGGAAACCTGGAAAAAGTGAGTAAAACTTTTTTCAACAAAGATTGTTATATATATATATACACACACACTTGTATGGCTCTGTCACACGTGATTTTGAAATAGCATTTTCTTTTGTCTGTCACACGTAATTCTGAAATAGCACTTTTTATTATGAATTTTAAAGTGTTGGAACCTATTTAAATGCAACAATTTTATAGAGATTAAAAACAGCATGGAGGCTTTGAACCAGTGAAAAATCCTTCCAAATGTAACGTCGTCTTGTGGTGAATGGAAATTAATTATAGTGGAAGTAATAATTATTCGATCAAGCCAAGCCTAAACATTGGGCAAAATCATGTTCATATGAGGTTTATTTCAACAGCTAACACATTGAATCTTCTTAATGTGATACATAACAACGTAGAGATCAAGCTAGATTTTTTTTCTTTTAATATTAAATCAATCCACCAAAAAATGAATTTTTCAAATAATCCTTAAAACTTTTTTTTTTCCATCTCTCTCCTCTTTTAATGTCTTTTCATCTCTTTTTCATCTCTTTTCATCTCTCTTTTCATCTCTCTCCTCTTTTTCATCTTTCATCTCTTTTTCATCTTTCATCTCTTTTCATCTTTTATCTCTTCATCTCTCTCCTCTTTTTATCTCTTTTCATCTCTCCTCTTTTTATCTCTTTTCATCTCTCCTCTTTTTATCTCTTTTCATCTCTCTCCTCTTTTTATCTCTTTTCATCTCTTTTTATCTCTTTTCATCTCCTCTTTTTATCTCTTTTCATCTCCTCTTTTTATCTCTTTTCATCTCCTCTTTTCATCTCCTCTTTTCATCTCTCTCCTCTTTTCATCTCTTTTCATCTCTCTCCTCTTTTCATCTCTTTTCATCTCTCTCCTCTTTTCATCTCTCCTCTTTTCATCTCTCTTCATCTCTCCTTTTTCATCTCTCTCTTCATCTCTCTCTTCATCTCTTTTCATCTCTCTTCTCATCAATAAGCAATGTTTCTTTATTTTTTGCAGATTACGACAAATTCTTTCAGCATTTAAATTCGATGCAAGGTTCTTTTAGCATCAAAATTGATTTCATCAAAGACTTGATTCGTGAAGCTAGTCGTTTTAAAAAACGGCGACTTATTCACCATTTGGAACAATTTGAAAATGATTTGGCTGAAAGTGAGTTACGACGACCCCGCAAGATGCAACCACGAACGAATGAATTTCATTCGCTGAGTTGATGATGATGATGAAGCAATTTATCGATTGGAACAGTGGAATTGTGGGACTCTCATAAAAAGAAAAGAAAGAAGAATCAGTGCAGCCTCCTCCGCTGCAACTGGGCTTCTTATCAGTCAGCAGAGCAGCGGGGGGTTTAAAAAAAAAAACTCTTTACATCTGTGTCATCTGTGATGGCAACTTTTGCTCATAGAATAAAAAAAAAAAAACAGGAATATTTTTCTTAACAAAAATCTCACCATTTTCATTTTTTTTTTTTTTAAACATTGACAAAAAATTCAAAATGATTAAAATTCAGCATTTTTTTTCTGTTAATTTCTTGTTTATTTTTCTGTTAATTTCTTTTGTTGTTTTTTTTCATCTTCAAGAACCGAGTTTAAATTTTTAACATTTTTTTTATGGTTGAATTTATTTACTTAATTTCTTTGTGACCTTGGACTGAACAAAACCCGAATCATTTCAGCATATTTTTTTGAATAAATAAAAAGAACGTATTTATTTATTGTGACAATTTAAATCTTTCTAAAATAAATAGTGTCTTCTTTCTGACCATAAAAATAATTGTCAGCTTGTGACAATAACGAACAACACCTTTGAGAGAGATTGAACCCAGCACAGCTGAATGAGGTTCATCGACATTGTGGGTATCCTTGAATTAGGCAAACATTATATTTTGTGCATAGAATCAACCCCCGTCCATGTCTAAAGTGGCAGTAAAAGCAGTTGTTCGGAATGTCAGACGATAGACCCAGCCCGAGTGCGATGGAAAAAAGGAAGGCTCGGTGTGCATGAAGTATGGAACCGGCTGGGCACAGGCATCGTACACTACAACGGTTGCCATTTTTTGTCACTGATTGATTGTTGACCAACACGGTTTTACATTTGGCGACCGCTACAACGTCAGGACTCTGCATATGTGATTTGGCAATTAGAATAAGTATTTTTTAAACGTGCCTTCGCCCCCAGCCGAGATTTTGGCTGATAATGACACGGCCTTCTGTAGTCAACAATTAAGGCAGTTCATGAATTAATGGAGTGCCAACTTCTGACCATGTTGTGCATACAGGCCGTCAGCAGCAGCCGATTTGCTCCATTCATACCAGATCAGAGTGAAAAGGGGTCAATGTGGTGTCCCAGCCGGATCACAAAAGAATCGCTACACATTATAAAGAGGGGGATACAGTTTGGGTGAAGAATCTGCAAGGACGTTGCATCACCGGAGTGATAAGTCCACAGTCAGAGGTCGTCAATGGCACGTGGAAGACGTGTGCCCACGTCTCGGTTCAGCACCGGTACTGGACAACAGCGATTACACATCATCAGAAAATGCTGAATGGAGAGAACCATATTCCAATACAAGTAGTAGTAGCAGTTGTAGTAGCAGTTGTAGTAGTTGTACGTCTGAGAGTGAGGGAGAGGCCGGACCTATTTTGATTGAGCTGCCTAATTCTATTACCAATTCAGATCGTGATACTTCTGACGCGTTAGTCAGAGAGGAAGAAATAACTGTTCCACTACGGAGGAGTACTCGGGTAAAACAACCAGCCACCCACTGTCACTTGTGTGATCATACGATCAGGGGAAAGTGTGACAATAACGAACAAAATCTACCGGCCGAGAAGAGAATGCGATGCTTTGCATGTCAGGACTGTACATGTGTGTGTGTGTGTGTGGGGGGGGGGGGGGGGGTCTCTTCGCAGAGGTGACCTTTTGTAGGCACAGCTAATTTGCATTTGTAGGGATCAGTTGGTGTAAGTGGAGGGAAGAAAATGGAAGGCGGCAGTTGGACCCGGGAGAGCTAAGAGAGAACGTTGAGTTTGAAGTTTTGAGATTGATCGGTCGGTGTTCGTTGCGGTGACGTTGACGAAGAGTACATCTACCGTCGTTACTGGATTACACAGCTAAATATTCTTTAAATAAATAAAACGGATGCGACTTTTAAAATTTATTTATTTAAAATTGTAACAATTTAATACTTTTTCGAACAATAAATATTTTTTGTCTTCTTACCATAAAAATAATTGTCAGCTAAATATTCTTTAAATAAATAAAACCAATGCGACTTTTAAAATTTATTTATTTAAAATTGTAACAATTAAATACTTTTTCGAACAATAAATATTTTTTGTCTTCTTACCATAAAAATAATTGTCCGCTAAATATTCTTTAAATAAATAAAACGGATGCGACTTTTAAAATTTATTTAAAATTGTAGCAATTAAATACTTTTTCGAACAATAAATATTTTTTGTCTTCTTACCATAAAAATAATTGTCAGCTAAATATTCTTTAAATAAATAAAACGGATGCGACTTTTAAAATTTATTTATTTAAAATTGTAGCAATTAAATACTTTTTCGAACAATAAATATTTTTTGTCTTCTTACCATAGAAATAATTGTCAGCTAAATATTCTTTAAATAAATAAAACGGATGTGACTTTTAAAATTTATTTATTTAAAATTGTAACAATTAGATACTTTTTCGAACAATAAATATTTTTTGTCTTCTTACCATAAAAATAATTGTCAGCTAAATATTCTTTAAATAAATAAAACAGATGCGACTTTTAAAATTTATTTATTTAAAATTGTAACAATTAGATTTGTGTTAAAAACTACATTCAAATTAAAAGAATGCAAAAAAGTAGGGTTTTGAACATATATATATATGCGTGTGTAATCGTCCTCACAAGTTGTGCCAGTCCAATGGTTGTTGTTTGATCTCGTCTCCGTGCTGCAACCAAGAACTCCCGTCCCAAGTAAAACCATGAGTCAAGTTGATCAACAAGTAACAGGTTTATTTGTTAGAGGTTACAACTGAAACGCGTGTTCCCAGGCTGAATAGAAGATTTGCAAAATGAGACTTTCTTGTCCGACCAGAAAAAAATAAGTCCAGCACAACCCTTTAGCTAAGGGATCCCGATGGACCCATCCTCGCTGGGCAGCACTATCATGCCATGGACCAGATCTCCCCTCCCATCTCTTTCTTTCTGGCCTGGTCTTACTCACTGCTTATGGACGACCCAGGCACTGAGCACTTGAGATATCCTTGGAGATAAATGTCAGACAATGGATTATCATGGCGACAATCCGTGAACATCCCAGCATGGTTACCGCCTTTTACGAGATACTTAATTCATTTCAAAGAGAAATAAACTCTTGGGTGGTCCAAATAAAACCGAAGATATTTTCACTTTATTTTATGCGCCCCTCTTTCCTCAGGCTGAGCATCTAACAATTGCAACGTCTGCCATTCACATGCATCACTAAAAAAAGTTTTTTTACAGGGTTTTAAAACTGGTTACAGTGATGGGACGACAGAATTCAATTTCGGAACAATTAATTTTAAAATGAGTCAAATTAAATTTTTTGACTTTCAGCAACATGAGGTATTTCTCAATCACTTTTGATTTGTCCAGAAAAAAAATTGGCATCAGAGTCCAACTATGAATGTGGAAGGTGGTTGGAGCAAGCACGCTCTCTTAACTGCCGACCTTGCACTGAGCCGATGTTAGACGACGACCCTTTCTAAAAGGGGGACTCCTTTTGTTATCTTGTGGATATACTGAAAGTTGATGTGAGTTTAGCTCTACCATTAGGGTAAAATCAGTTGTACGAGTATGTTTGCGTGTGTTTATTAGGAAATGTCAGGTTTAAGTGCGTGTCTATGGGTTCATATATTATCATTTAACTGGATATTGGGGTTCGTATGTTACATTATGTCCATCGTGACTCAATAAATTTTGGTCAGATTTCTTGCCGAAAATAAATAAATAAATAGAAATCTTATTTGTATTTAACTGACAGTAATAAATTAGATATAATTTGAATTATGTATTTTGATGCGCTGACCTCGTTAGTTTCTGAAAGCAATTTTTACTCATTCGACTATATACAACTGTAAAGAAAAGACGTTGGCTCAAACAGGTCTGACTGAAATATGTCTTTTTTTTTTTAATTAATTTTATGGAAATCGCTCCAGACAAGGCATGAAGCCACTTGATGTAAGGAGCTAAAAAAAACAAAAATACTACTTCAAGGTAAAAAACTAGTTGACGATAAGTGTTAGATGGATAGATTCCGACCCAGAAAACAGCAATTTTTCCCCCTTTGCCAGAAACATCGCTCATGGAATGTGAGGACTAAAGGACAAAATAAGGGAAGCGAGAGTTACGAGGCTGCCGAAAGTAAACTCAAGGTCCACTTTCTACTCTCCTATGTTTTAGCTAGGAGCAAAGTGTAGTATCTGTTCTGATACTACACTTTGACTATTCTGTCCTCAGTTTAGGATTTCTCCTTCACTGACTGAGGTAATTTTTATTTTTGTCCCAATCTAGAGTGCCCCTTTTTGGGGAGCTGGATTTTCCCCACATTAAAAAATGATCTTTATCTAACATTGCTCTCATGTGGAGGCAAGTAAATAGGGACGCTTCGCTTTTGAACTCATCAACCCCCCCCCCCCTCCACCCGTCCTTCTCAAATCCCATCGTCATCAACTTCTTTTCACATTTACATGGCGACGCTACAGCAGCTGGTAAAAAGAATGAAGCAAAACTTATCTCTTCGCTATCCGTCAACTATTAATTTTGGATTCTCTCTTCAGGGAGATAGGTTGTCATATAGTGTCACACATGTCCTCTACACAACTTTATCATTTATTATGTCATATAAATCAGCAAAGATATGCTCCCTCCTATCGCATATCTTTGCTCCCCTGAAAGCAGATCGTCTTTTCTCTCTTCTTTTTCATTCCGATTGTCTTTTCTTTTTTTTTCTTAGTTTTTTTTTCTTATTAACGTTAGCTAAACTTTTTTTTCTTTTTTATTATTGTTAGCTTTTCTTTTTTTTTTTCTTAGTTTTTTTATTATTAATGTTAGCTTACACGTTCATACTGGTATGAGTTTATGTGCATGTTCACTGCACTGGCCGCGATCATCCCACTCGTTGTGCCGGTCCAGAGTTGCCGTCCGACTCAGTCATTGCTGCAACAAAGAACTGTCGTCCCAAGTAGAATCACAAGTCAAGTTTTAAAACAAGTAACAGATTGATTTGTTGGAGGTTACAAATGAAATTCATGTTCCTAGGTTGAATGGCAGATTTGCAGAACGAGATCTCTTATCCCGGCCACATAAGATCTAAGTCCCATCAACACGAGGATCAACAAAAATCAACTGCCACCTCGAACGTCCAACTCCAACTGACTCCCAGCTCTCACAAAGACCAACTCACTCCGACATGCCCCTTCCCATCTAATGGAATCCTTTCCTCCTGACGAGAAATCTTGGCTCCCAGTCTTTCTCACTGGTCACCATTCGACCACCCAAGCACTGGCTACTTGAGATATCCACTAGAGATAACTGCCAGACAGTTCACTCAAAGGGGATTATCATGGAGACAATCTACGAACATGACTTTTTGGTCTCAGCATGATTCTGTTTTTATGGGGCACTTATTTCATTTCAAAGAGAAATAAGATTCTGTGTGGTCCAAAATGAGCTTGCTGCTCTGGTGCCCCCACAACATAAATTCACTAGACCAACCCGCCAAATCCCATCCATTCACTGTGGAGGTCCCCATATGCCGAAGAGTTTTCTACTCCAAAAGCTTCTTTCCTCATGCTGCTGGACTTTGGAACTCCCTCCCTGCTCCCTGACGGTACTGACATGCAGAATTTTAAAACTAAAATGACATCTCGCTGTGCAGCTCCCAATTTAGGTTGCCCCCCCCCCCCCCATCAAGTAACAACACTAAGCTGGATACTCCACCAGACCAGATGAATTCTGGTCCTGGAAACCAGCAAAACCAAGTAAAGAGCACAAGAAAAATAAACTATAAAATAGTCAATTGGCGAGAGGAAACTTATTGCTGTTCACTGCTTTACTTGCTCACGGTTTGAGAAGTCAAGATGACCGTTAAATGAACGCTCAGATATCTGTGTCTCATAGAGAAGTCAAGTTAGCCCCAAGAAGAGTCCCTTTGATCTCTGAGAACTAACTGAAATAAAATTAACCAACTTGCACGTCCCCCATCATTCTTGTACTCTCAACCTTTTTCAGACGATATGCTCTGCACCATGACATCGTCCTGTATCCTTGATATTCAACTGGAAATTGATGCCATTAATTTGAGATAAGTCCTATTGTTAACATCAGGTATCTCTGTGATACTATCTACTGCCCCCATGGGCTGAAGCTCCAGACTGATCAGCGCAAACAAAAGCGGCAGTAGTCAGTTTGTCGGTGACCGAGACAAAAGACCGGATGGGATTGAGTTGAGTTGGTTGGGAGTGAGAGTTGTTTGCGACAGTCAGTTTTGTGACAGTTTAGCGAAGATGATTAGATTGGGCAGCGCTTTTGCAGATGAAAAGATGACTTTGAGTAACGACAATGGGGACCTCGACTGTCACACACACTCAGTTTCAACAGACTTATACATAATGTATCAGAGTTTGTTTTTCTTGTGAGTTTTCTGTTGCTTTTGTAAACCAGTGATTGCTCCTTCAGCGATTGCCAAGGAGAAGAAAACCACGGCACGCACAACGTTATGGGCGGCGGTGATTGTTGAGAGAGCAGTATATGGTCTTACATGGAGTCTCGTTCTAAAGGAATCGATACAACATACCGGAACAAGTGTTCTCCCTGCCTGACAGGTATTTGCTCTTGCAATTATAGTCACTCAGTGTAAGTGCCCACTGTTGGATCGTTTTATTTGTCCATTCTGTGTGAAACAAACACCAAAGAGGTTTGATTACAAAGTTTGTTCCGTTAGATCGTAATCCAGTTTCTGTAGGAGGTATACTATAGCGTAGTTCTCCCTATCAATCACAGGCCATCCCCCACTGTAAGTCAGTTGCTTATCAAAAAAGGAGATTAACAGCCAATGAAAATGCTTCAAATATGATTTACTCGCAACAAATCGATAAATTTTCTATTATTAAATTTGTTGTCACAGCGAGGAGTTCTAAGCGTAAGGATAAAAGCTCTTCTGCTTCCCTTTTAATGACTAATCAAAAAAAAAAAAAATATCGATTGATAATACAATTTTATTTTTTTTAAAACACAAACTAATATTTGTCTTCGGTGAGTGACAAGACAAATTTAATTATATAATTTATTGTTACATATATATATATATATATATATATATATATATATATACACACACATATACTTTTATGTAATTATTTTTATTGGTGATTGCAGCGTTCATTGTTAATTTGCTTACTATTATTTCGATTATCTCACTTCCTAAGTGATTAAGATGCAGAAAATTGCATTATTAGTCGCTCTTAACTTTATAAGAAGTATTTTTCGTTAATATATATTTTATACGTACATATAGACATCAATATCGAAGGTTCGATCCTTGTCTAAGTTAGCCATGCTGATGACGGCTGTGAGCCAGAAACACGTGTCCATGGAATACTTTTATGTACATACAAAATTAATAAATATATATATAAATATTTATATATATATATAAATATTTATCTATATATATATATATATAAATATTTATTGTTAATTTGTAATTGAAATTTAATTATGTATCTTGCAGTAAAAAAACAAACAAAAAAAGCTCTGTTATATGAGATGAGTAGATTTGTTAAAAACTAGCAGGGCTACCCGACGGTTCTAATTTAACTAAAATTATGAAGATTAGAGAAAAACAATAAATAAAAAAAATAGAAGTAAACTGGCTTAATATTTTGGGGACAGAATCCGAGTAAAAATAAATACGGAAACTATGATCTCAAATTTGAATATTTCATCTTATTTAGACATTTCAGAAAATGTTCTTTCAATGAAGAAAGCAACAAAAGCATTTCATTGTTTCTCTTGGTTTAATACTTTAAAAAAAAAAAAAAAAATTTCTATCCGTCAACATTATTCAGAAAAAAAAAAAGGAAAAAAGAAAAAACACTTTTTTGGTTAATTCATCAGCGTTTATTCCCGTTTGTCAGAAAGTAAGAAACATTTCCAGATCCAACATGGATAGAAACTCATTTAAACTCTGGAATAACAACAAATGATTTTAGGGATTCAGACAGGGCACGTAAAAACCCAGACAACCTCAAGTCAAAAAACAAAAAAAAAAAAAAGATAAAAAATAAACCCACATTTAGATACAATTTAAATTTTCTGCATAAATTTTAAATTTTCTACAAATTATCTGATTATTCTGTTAAAGAAATGTTTTGTTTTTCTCAATAAAAAAAACAAAAAAAATAACGAAAACTGGTTTTGTATCTCAAAAAAAAAAATTAATCTAAATTTCTATTATTTTAACATGATTTTTTTTTTTTCCTCATAGAATTTTTTAATTTACAAATCTCACGAAATTCACTGATTTTTATTTCTTTTTTCTTTTTTTTTTCTCTCAAAATTTGAAAACTCGTTTTACTTTCGCATAATTTTAATCTAAACAACACCCTCTCCACCCTAAAAGTAAAAAAAAAAAAAGCGCCTTTTTCTAAAAGGGGCAAATGCTAAACAATTAGAGACAACCCCCCTCCCCCACCCACCAACATCCCAACTCCCTTTTTTTAGGTGGAGGGGAGCAAAAAAAAAAAAAAATGTTTTGAAACAAGTTTTGTGGTGTTTGGTCTTATAATTGGAATGAGTGCTGCAATGGTTTTGCGTCACTTTCATCCGCTCCCACTTCTGGGGATGGAAAAGAGCGGTGGTTGAAAAGACGCAGGATTGACAAACAGCATCGCAATTCTGGAGAGAAGGCGAAATTCTTTAATTCAGGAAACGGCGATTCGGGTTTCGGCCAAAGAGAACTTCCCTTAATTCTGGTAACATCTGTGTCGAAAGAGGAGAAAATGAAACAAGTGTCGTTATTTCAAGAAAATCTTCATAAAACACGAACGAATCAGATGCGATGATGGTGTTCAACAGAGAAGGCCCGACCATGATGCGACTAATATCGAGAGCTAGAGGCCAATCTCAAGCAACTCATTTAACTTTCGATTTGTGCTGGTTTCTTCTGCAGCTTGGTAAAACAATTTAAATAAATGTTTGCCTCTTCACTTGTAATAACTTGTTATCTTCGTCAATTGACGTAAGTATAGCACTTTTTTAAAATTATTTTGTTTATATTGTAAAAAAAAAAAAAAATTAAAAAATAAAGTTGGGTTCGAAATTTATAAAAACAAATATTGTCACTTAGAAATACATTTTAGTATTGAAGTCTTTTGAATTGAACTTCACATGACGAACTTCACATGACGAACTTCACATGACGAACTTCACATGACAAACTTCACATGACAAACTTCACATGACAAACTTCACATTTTTGTACAGTCCTTAATTGTTCCGAACATAAAAAAGGAAGCAAAAAAAATTATGATTTCTTTGAATTTCGTTAGTCACCTATCAAATAAAAAAAAAATTAAAATTAAAATGAGTTGCGTTAGTCGCCTATCATGATCCGGCCTTCCATGTAGAATGGAACATTGGTGATACTCTGCTTTTTCGTACCTGTTGACTGATGAGATCCAATCGTTTATCCAACGTGTTGGTCACCTTGATTTTACCCTGTTGTGCATAAACTTCCACACCGCCTGACCTAAAAATGAGAAATAAAAAAAGAATTGTTTTTTTTTTAACATTTGAAGAAGAAAAAATGCTACTTTGTTAGATTTAGACCCACGCTAACTTTTACCATGACCCTAACACTAACGACAAGGTCAAAGTTAGCATGGGTCCTAACGTAAATAAGCACCGAAAAAATTTGTAGTCTGTAAATTCTCTCTTCATTACAACCGAAAATTACCCGGGGGCATGGGAGAGGGGTGTGCGTTTGTGTCAAACTCCTTTTAAAATATTTGATGGTGTTTAAGAAAAAACAAAAACAAAAAAATAGAACATCTCTCCCCTTCTGCTTCCCCTCTTCCTTTATTTCATTTTTTTTTTTAATTCTAAATCAGCAAAATAAATAAAAATTTTCACTTAATTTTGAAAGAAATGTTAAAATAAGTTAAGACTATTGTATCGTTTTGGTCAGTCTACTTTTTCCATTCATTTTGTCAGATTTTGCTAAACTTTTTTTCATATTATATATATATATATATATATATATATATATATATATATATATATATAATCCGGCTAAAAGATCCACAGGATAGTATTCCAAAGAATTTCAACCGGGTTTATAAAAAGTGCTCAATATCAAATAGAGCTTTTATATATGATTATTTTTATTTACACAGACATATACAAAATCTGTGACACTGGCATGTCGATGTTATCGATCAACAGTTATTATAAACTGAGATCTCATCAGGCAGAGTTAGAATCCTATCTTAACCTTAGATCATATTTGAAAATACATATATATATATGTATATGTATATATGAAAAAAAGTTTCTATGATATTTTAAGATTAATTATTTTATATATATAAAATAATGATTCAGAAAATATTCCAGATCCCATCCAAAAATGAAATAGTTTAATGTTTATTGTAAACAAATGTAACTGTTTACCTGGTAGCTGAAAAAGATTAATGACAAAATGTTTTTATTAATGTTGCAAGTGGACCAAGCTGTTTAGGCTATTATTAAAAAAGATTTTCCATTGTAACAAGCTTTCTAGCCAGAATAAGTATTTTTTGAAAGAAACGAAAGCGGAAGCATTTGATATTGTAAAGAATATGGTGGAAGGAACAAAAAAGACAAATTGGCTAGGCAGAATCAAATATCAATTTGTCAGATACAATGCTTTCTATGTATAACTTCAAGAAATAGACCGACTGAACTTGATGTATTAGATTTAATATATATATATATAGTAATCCCCAGATTAGTGTTGTGCCTTTTTTCTTAAGACTAATACATGAGGCTAGATGCAGCGAATGCGAGATTCGAACAATTGTCACTAGCGACTGACAGTCCAACGCTCTTACCATATACATATATATATATATATATATATGTATTATATATTGGCATCCGTCAGTCGCAACGACTATGGATCAGCGCCGTATTGGGATGTTGTTTGTGTGCATCTTTTTGTGTGACTGTAGAGACCAATTCTTGATTTGCATGGTCTACTACAGCGTTGACATACGAAAGATGGTTGGTCTGCCTGTAGACTCGCTCTTCTCCTGGCTCTCTTTGCAGCGTTTTCATCGTGGAGGGTCTTCTCACTGATGGTAATTCCCTGGCGTATCTGTTTCCTCCAGGCAGGTCTGTCAGCTGCAGAGGCTTCCCATGTATTAATGTCAATTGAGCAAGCCTTCATATCTCGCTTGCAGGCATCCTTGAAGCGGAGATGGGGACGACCCCTTTTTCTTGAGCCTAAGGCAAGCTCGCCATCATCCATCCTGCACACATGGCCCAGCCAGCAAAGACGCCTATATATATATATATATATACATATATATATACCAATTTTTATTATTGAATAACTTGAATTACTATGTTGCATAATTTCCAGCAAAATGATTAGAATTTTGATTTATAGAAAAAGTCACTTTTTACAAAATCAGGGTTTAGCCATGTTAGCGATCAAGTGTAACAAGTTATTTATTTAAAAACAGAGCAATAAGACGTTAGCGCCATTCTTTCTCGATTCTTCCCTTCTCATGAATTGTTTCTTGCAAACATTTTCAATTCTACGTTTTTAGATAATGTTTAACAATCGATTTTAGAATGATTTGAAAAAAAAAAAAGAAAAAAAAAAAATTTTCTTTTTTTTGTGAATTTCGACCTTGTTGACATGTCAGCACAAAACAGAAACTTTGTCGCCACCAACGCCTCCTCTCCTCATGTTTGGAGCACAGGATGGAGCAGGTGCTAGTGTGATTGCAAGAGTTAGGAGTGGATGGAGTAAGTTCAGGGAAGTTTTGCCATTACTAACCAGCAGAGAGTTACCACTGTCGACCAAAGGAAGAGTCAATCAGGCATGTTTATGCAGTGTAATTATGTATGGAAGTGAAACCTGGTCAGTGAGGCTTGAGGATATGCGTTGCATGAAGAGAAATGATATGAGAATGATACGATGAATGTGTAATGTGAGTCTTAAAGACGGGCTTAGATCCGATGACTTCAAAGGAAGATTAAATATGGACAGTATAAGGAGACTTTGATGGTTTGGCCACGTTGAAAGAATGGATGTAGAATAGTTGGAAGTTCAGTTCACAGGGGAAGGCCAAGGAAAACATGAAAGGAAGTGATGAGATAGGTTAGTTTGGAAGTCTCACGCCAGCAAATAAAGATGATGATGATCATTATCATGATGATGATGATGACGATGAAGATGATCATCATGATCATGATGATGATAATGATCATCATGATGAAGATCATGATGATGAAGAAGATCATGATGAAGAAGATCATGAAGAAGATGATGAAGAAGAAGAAGATGAAGATGATGAAGAAGAAGAAATGAATTTGTTACTTACACAGAACTTGGAAGGAAATTCTCTGTATTTAAAGAAATCTTTATCTCCTTTTTGGTTGATCTCTTGTAGTTATCTTGGCACTGAGGCAAGACTTCCTTGAAAAAAAAAAAAAAAAAAGAAATAATAAAAAGTTGATGAAAAAAATGTTTTGTCGGTTGTCAATCTGGTTGACGATTCACACAGCTTGCATTCCACACACCACATCGGGTTCTTTGATCACGAAAAGAAAAAAAAAAAAAAAAAAAAAAAAAGGTATCAAAACGAAAAAGTCATAACGTAACAGTCGATCAGTTTATGTATGGAAGGTCGATACAATTCATATGAAACAAAAACTTTCCGTGGACACTGTGTGTGGTGGGCATTGAAAACCCCACTAAATTCTTTACTGTTTTGTCCGAGAATCAGTTTTGGGAGTAACGAGTTGGGCTCAGGGTCTAAATTCAGAAGGTCTCTCTGAGCGATGTGGACTCCAGTGGAACTGACTGAAGGGTCCTCTCTGAAATGCAAAATTCTTCGGCTTATATGGAAACTGACCCTAAACTGGAGCGGCGGTTGACGGAGATGAGAACTAGTTAATTCTTTAGTCTTTTCACTACCCCCCCCCCCATTCTTAGTAATTGTTTGCTTTTGTTTTCAACTTAACCAATTGGGGCTTCAACCATTCTTATTGGTCAGCATACTTATCCTATTAAATTCTTCTCACCTTTGGTGTGGCCCCTCCCATTTTCGACTTGGCCCCTCCCATTTTCTACTTGGCCCCTCCCATTCAATCCTTATTGGTCAGACCTCTTTCAATTCTTCTAGTTGGCTTCATCCCAGACACCTCATCTTAATATTTTTGCTATGACATCCTTTTTTTTCAAATTTTTTTTACTTTCATTCACTCCACTGAGACGTAAAGAGCTACTGTGAATTAGGGGTCGTACCTACAGGGGCACACAAAGTAGGGAGTTGTGCACAATACAAGTACACTTTTGCATGTTGGTACGGTCAGAGAAACAGGGGGCAGAAAAGAATCTATAAATAGTAGAAAGCCCTCCGACATCTGGGTACCTCTACAGTGAAGAGGTGGGATTTTACTGACTGACGGGTCGTCCGGAGATATTTATGTCGAGGGGCACCAGTGCAGCAAGTTCTTCGGAGCACATTCTATTAAAGTACTTGTAAAACAAGCACAGGGATGCAGCATTGCGGTGATGGGATAGGGGCTGGAGCTTGGTAGACAGTGTGGGACCTATTAGATCAGATTCGGTCAACTCATAAAATTCACTTAGCGTCCTCAATCCCTCAAATGGGGATTTGTCTTCCACAATAACTGGCACTAATAGCCAGTTCTCAGACATTTAATTTGATTTTGGGCAACCAATTTTATCATCTTATCCTGTTGCTCATTCATTGCCTTCAGCCATGCTCGCTCGAATCATAAATGACATTCCTAAAAAACAACATTTTCTCACTTTAATTTTATTTTAATTCCATTTACCCAGATAACAACAATTTATGATCCGACTTCGTGCGCTCCAAGATCTTCTGGATTTTAATTTTTGCACATAACTCTTAATTAAATTGTGTTATCTTTATTGCTAGCTTGAACTACTGTTGTTTTTTTGGGTTTTGTTTTTTTTTGTTGTTTTTTTATGGAAATCGCTCCAGACAAGGCATGAAGCCACTTGGTGTAAGGAGCTAACAAGAATGAAAGATCATTATCGCAAAGACAGAAGATGCCTATTGGCCTTAGTCTTGAAACGACCACGGCTATAGGTAGGAGGAAAACAGTCAGCAGAAAGAGAGTTCCACAAGCCTGCAGTTCTTGGAAAGAAGCTACTGGAATAGGAAGCTGTATTACAATGAGGTATAAAAACCGCGAATTGATGGAAACCATTAAATTAACGAGTCAAATGAGCTGGAACAAAAGAAGCAGGGAATAGATCAGACAATTTTGAAGAACACATGCCATAATAGTATTTATAGAAAAGGCAGACTAGCAACATCACGTCTATGAGAGAGGGTGCAGAGAAGAAAGGGTGGGGCTAATCAAATTACAGATACGTTTCTGCACCTTATCAAGAACCCTCAAATGGGACAGAGATTCACCAGCCCAAATATGACAACGGTACTGCCCCTTCTCTGAAGTTCCCTTCTAAGAGTAATGTTTCCGCTTTCACTGTGAAATTTACTTCTGAGAGCAATGTATTCTCGGAGCTATAAAAAAAATTATCCTAGCTATAACAAAAATTAATTACCCTCAGAAACACCAGTCCAAGAAAAACATTGCTCTCAGAAAAACATTACTTCTTTGGAAACATTACTCTTTTAATAATCTTCTTTGTTCTCAATGTGATTGACCCTCAGCCACCGCCTTCTTGTATCTATTTGGGGAGAAAAATAAAATAAAAAGGAGAAATAAGGTTTTGATATTTTTAAGAATCAGATTGAATAATATGGTTTTGGACGAACTTATACATACTAGGGCATGATGTGACGATCCGATTGATCGGATCGGGCCTCTCCGACCCCCCATCTAGCCAAAGTAAGAATACGAAGTGACCAAGCCATGGACTGTTCAGTCACCAGGATCCTGTCCTAAGACATCACGGGTCGCCATCCACGACCAACAAGTGACCCCGTTTTTGGCATGGGGTTGCAGTCGGCGAATTCTAAGCCCTGCCGACAGGGCATTTATTATTGCATCACACAATGTCATCGTAGAAATTTGATGGTTTTTATTTTATCAGGAAATTTCAAAGAGATCACACCTGAACGAATAAATTTGGGCACAAAATGATTGGAAGAAAAAAAAATCAGATCAAATATTTGCATAAAAATTATTTTCAAGCAAGAGAAGAAAAAAAAAAGCTTCTTACTTTGATGACGCCTACATCTTGTTCTCGGCACCTGATAACCACATAAGGTTCAAGCAGTTGGGTCAACGCCTGATAGAAGAAGAAAATAAAAAAGTTGGGGGGCTTATTTATATACAGATTCATGGCAGTTCAAAATAAAATAACAGGAAAACATATGGATATACTTACTTATCAGTTGAACATATTAGTGTACACAAAAAATTACGAAAAATAAGCGAGTTGAATTTTAATAAAAAATTAAATTAATTTACTATTCAGAGTCAACGAACTCCGAACCACAAGAATGCGTGGTGTCTTCATATTAGAAGGGAGATAATCATCTACGACACGCTGGCTTGATGCGAAAGACAGAGTTTAAAATCGACTTTGAAATCTGGTGGCAGATGGTCTCTTCGGTTTCTTTCTCACAGAAGAGATGCTGCTAGTCTCTCTCTACTCTACTGTTATTTCCATGGAAGGTGTTCAAATGAGCTTCAATCTTTAATTCTTCCTTATAAGACATTCACAGCAAGAACTTGTTTTTCTACCACATCATCATATTCAGTTTAACATGTGTTGGACGGCTTTAAGAAATTAACTTCCAAACTAACCTATCTCTGGACAGGTCTTTATTTATCCCTCTTTCGCTCAAGTCCATTTTCATCACTTTCTCCCAGGCTTTCCTTGGTCTTTCCTTGTGAACTGACCCTGCTACTTCAACTGTTCTACATCTACTAACCCAAGAACTCTCATCCATTCTTCCAACGTGACCATACCATCCAAGTCTCCTCTTCTGCACACATCTCCTTATACTGTCCAGATTTGATCTTCCTCTGGGGGTCATCAGAACTAAGCCTGTCTTTAAGAGTTTATCACATTGGTAACATTCATTTTCAGACTTTTACTTTCCATAGCATTCCTCAAAGTCTTTAACTTAATAAGTCGGTCTTCCATTGTTTCATAAGCAAGTACTAAATCATCAGCATAATAATTAATTAATTAATAATTTTTTATAAAAAATTAATTTATAATTAAAAAATTTTTATTTTAATTTTTCAATAATAATTAATAAATAATTAATTAATACAGCATCTCTTCCGGACAACCCGTACGGAACTCTCTGCTTCCAAGACACAAATGAAAAGCAACGAACTCAGTACAGAACCCGGATGTACTTCTACTTTAACATGAAAGCTGTCACTATATGTGCTGTTAATTCTAACACGACTTTAAGCATTTCTGTACATTGCTTGAAAAACTTTCACCAACCACTTGTTTGCCCCTAATTAATAAAAAGCCCACCAGACAATGAAAAAAAAAAAAAAAAAAAAAAAAAAAAAAAAAAAAATCTTCCTTTTCCTCCTCTGTGCATCTAGGGTTGAATTTCTACAGAGTTTCTTGCCTGTGTAACACATTATCACAGGACTGCTTCCTTGTAGATTACAACAGGGTCGTCTTCAAATCCAACGTCAATACATTCCTATCATGAACTATCCCCGCAAGTAATCAAACTTGTTTCATCCCAGCAATCATTCTCAATCCTCTCATAAGGTTCTTCATCTCTCAACTGACGATTCATCCATCTTATTAGCCTTATCCTCGAGTGACTTATGGCCTTGATAAGTGGTGATACATTAGAAAAGAAAAAGAAAAGTAAAAAAATGAAGACACTTACAAAAAAGTAAACAAATAAATAAAAAAGTGATTAGTATAACAAGAATGGGAACAAAACTTTTTAATCGGGTTTTAAAGTTAGAGAATATTTCAGAAATCCGGCGTAGACCGGTACTAATAATAGCGATGATGAAAAATGATGAGGATTCCCCCCCCCCTCCTCTCGCAAGAAAAAGATATCAACGCTATTTTTTTAAAAGAAGCTCATTAACACTAACTTCTTTTCATATCATATCTTACAAACTTTAAAAAAAAAAAAAAAAAAAAAAAAGGATCAAATAGATTTGAGGCACCCCAGAATGAACAACAACAAAAAGGACACATTTTGTCTTAACAATTTTTTTACTTTTGACTTCTGCTTTTATCGATTATGATAAATTGAAGATTTTTATTGCAAAAAATCCAATATTTAAAAAAAATTTTTTAATACAATCTAATAATTTTTTAAACATTAAATTTATCACCAATAAATTAATATTCTTTTTAATAATTTTTTTTAAACATTAAATTTTAATTTAATTTCATGATACAAGTAACATGTTAAAATTTTGTAAATCAAACCATTGTATTTTTTCGCCCGCTAATAGTAAAACGTTTTCTAAATAAAACTTTTTTTTAATAAAAAAAATCTCAACGGAAAAGTTACAAATGTGCGTATACACCATATTGTTTTGTTCATAATTCAACCGAAACTAAAATGTGTCCTTTTGATCATTGCCCATTCTGGGGGTGCCTCAAATCTATTTGATCCAAATAATAAAAAATAAATAAATAAAGAAAGAATTTTACTTTATTTCTTCTTAAAAAAAGAAAACACAGATGTTTACCTGTGAAATAAGACCTTCCATCACCTGCCTGTAACGAGCTTTGTCATGAGAGATTTGACCAAGACGTCTTCGAGCTTCTTCCAAAACATCCTGGTAAAAAAAAAAAATGGAAAAAAAAAAATGAATGAATATTTCAGAAAACAGTTGGTTTCTTCTTTTAAATGGAAAACAAATGTGATTTTGTCAACTATGGAAAAATATATTTAATAATAAACTTGTACCTTCGTTATCATCAGTTTAAAAAATAAGGTCGCCCAATGACCAAATATGAAATACAAAAAAGTAATTACTAATTATCTGGTCTTACCGAGAGCCCAAAAAATAGATTTTACCCATTTTAAAATGAATCGTTCCAAAATTTAATAAGATGTCAAATAGAATTCTGTTATTGTCAATTTAAGTGATATTCATTTTATTTATTTAAAAAAATATTTAGCTAACAATTATTTTTACAGAATTTTTGAACTCTTGAGACAAGAGGACGCCTCACAGTTGGTGGTCAATTTCCGGGTAATCAGCTGGGAGGGCAAGTCATTTTCCACTTTTCAGTCACTCTGAGATAAAGACCAGACGTTTAGGATTTCCGATTGAAGTTAATATATTGAGGAGTCAGGGCAGTTTTGGGGCAGGTTTTGCGGCTCAAGAAGGTGAGCAGATCGGACCGAGCAAACAATGAGATGAGCTGATCAACCGAACAACAATGATGCCTCGACAGCTATCAACAGACCGTTTTGGGGGGTACTTTTCCATGCTGACAGTATTACACACACGCAGAGCACAACTGACTTATACACAATGTATCGGAGTTTGTTTTTTCTTGTGAGTTTGCATTGCTTATATTTTTGTATACTTGTAAACGACGATTGGTGTCGAGGTACAGGTAGGAGGTATGGTTGGGTTAGGAGGTATGGTTGGGTTAGGGTTAGGGTTAGGAGGTATGGTTGGGTTAGGGTTAGGAGGTATGGTTGGGTTAGGGTTAGGAGGTATGGTTGGGTTAGGGGGTATGGTTGGGTTAGGGGGTATGGTTGGGTTAGGGTTAGGAGGTATGGTTGGGTTAGGAGGTATGGTTGGGTTAGGAGGTATGGTTGGGTTAGGGTTAGGAGGTATGGTTGGGTTAGGAGGTATGGTTGGGTTAGGAGGTATGGTTAGGTTAGGGTTAGGAGGTATGATTGGGTTAGGAGGTATGGTTGGGTTAGGGTAGGAGGTATGGTTGGGTTAGGAGGTATGGTTGGGTTAGGGTTAGGGGTAGGAGGTATGGTTGGGTTAGGGTTAGGAGGTATGGTTGGGTTAGGGTTAGGGGTAGGAGGTATGGTTGGGTTAGGGTTAGGGGTAGGAGGTATGGTTGGGTTAGGAGGTATGGTTGGGTTAGGAGGTATGGTTAGGTTAGGAGGTATGGTTGGGTTAGGGTTAGGAGGTATGGTTGTTGTACAATTTTAATAATAAATCTAGCGTCAGTCTGATCTGTTTCCTGTTCACATGCTGGTGATACCAGATCAGGCTGCCCTGTGGCTCCCTGAGACGAAATTCACCTACATTGACGTTTTTTTTTTTTTTTTTTTTTTTTTTGTAAAACTTAATTATGTTCTACAAAACCAAAAACAAAAACAACAGCCCCTCTCCCTTTCTTCCTCCCCTTTTTTATTTCATTTTTAGAACTTGAAGCATAAATCTTTTACTATAATGACCAGATTCGGCATTAAATAACCCAAAAAGGGTTGATATGCCGTAAAACAAAACTACCAAACCAAAAACGATGATTAAACATTTGAAGATATAAAGAACTTGAAGCATAAAAACTTTTACTATAATGACCAGATTCGGCATTAAATAACCCAAAAAGGGTTGATATGCCGTAAAACAAAACTACCAAACCAAAAACGATGATTAAACATTTGAAGATATAAAGAACTTGAAGCATAAAAACTTTTACTATAATGACCAGATTCGGCATTAAATAACCCAAAAAGGGTTGATATGCCGTAAAACAAAACTACCAAACCTGTTCACATGACTTGATTGAATACATCAAATAAAGCAGAATAATCTTTAAGAAAATCTATATCTGAATTTAAACTGTTTGTACGTGTGTGATTTATAAATCCACTCGATTCGGTTTTTTTTCTGACTCGTGTGTGGAATTGTTGAAATTATCCATGTTGTGCCGTTTTGTTAAGTTGTAATGTCGTCTAGCGACTGAAGAATATGCAGCATGATCTCAAATTGGCTTTTTCTTGTTGGCGGTACCATTGGAAAGGGGATAGGAAACAAAATAGGAAAATTTTCACAAAAGGGGGGGAAAAAAAAAAAAAGGTTCGGCTCACCCTAACGTGGTCTTCACGGCTCTTCAGTACTTTCAGCCGGGCTTGATTTAAAAGGTTAGAGTTTTGGCTGGAAAGAAGAAAGAAAAAGGTTAACAAAGACAACACAATCAGAAATATTTTTTCATACTTAATGCATCACTGCTTATCTAGGCTCAAAGGCCACTCGAGGATACAGGCTAATGAGATTGTCATTTGAACGATGAACAACACAACGAGAGGATTTGAAACAATGGGTGAAATGGGCAAAATTTGATCATTTAAAAGGACGGCTCGACAAGAATTCGTTAACATTGGACTTGAAAACGACCATGTTGTAGTCAGCGGGGAAGCAGTCCCGTGGTATTGTGTTCCACAGATGGGAAGTTCTTTTAGGTATACAGAGGAGGAAAAGAAAGTTTTTGGCAATGGTTGTAGCTAGATGAGTTTTTGCTGTGAATGTTTTACAAGGGGAACCAGTGATTGAAGTTCAGTCAAACACCTACCATAAAAAATAATGATAGAGTAGAGAAAGACTAGCAATGTCTCTTCTGTGAGAAAGGGGGTATAGGGTAGAGAAGGGATCACCCCTCACTGAATTGTGAAATCAATTTTGTACTTTGTCAAGCCCCCCCCCCTCCCCCACTTCTTTTTGATACAGTTTCAGTTAAGGAGATATTGATGTCAAATTTTTTGTTTTTGAATTGTTACTAATTCAGGGTCAGATTCAGGAAGAGGTGTGGGGGTGGGGCAAATATCAAATGATACTGCTAGTTGAACCCATGTAAAATGCACATATATATATTAATACGGTAGCGTGTGTGTTCGTGTGTCACGCTTACATCAAAAGCTCTGCGCATGCGTGTCGCACCTAGATTTGGAAAAGCATTCAAGTCACCTAATTTTCGTAATATTTTCAAGTATTTCCCTTTGGCGCAACGGTTAGCAGCGTAGGATTTTTACATCGGTTTTTGACGTCGGTCCGACTGGTTTATAGTTCGATCCCAACCAACCTCTAAGATTTTTTTTCTACATCGAAGGGCTCCCGGAAGGGGACGACCGGGAAGACACATATTAATACGATAGCGTGCGTTTTATTTTGTGTGTCACGCTTACATCAAAAGCAACGACCTTCGGAATCTTTGTATGCTACTCATGAATTAGAGCCAAATTTAATTTAATCTAAAGCATTTACAAAGTAAGAGTGAAAATTTGTCCTTAGAATAATTCAACTCATGGTCAGAGAAGAGGAACTACCTTCATTAGAAATATTGTATATAAAGAAGTTTTGTAAATTGTTTCATGTATTGTTCATTTTTTAAAATAAATATACAAGTCAAATCTCATCATATTTTATTCAAACATGTATAGGTTAGGAACAAGATAATTAGTATGTAAAACATCATTTTGTGTAATTTATACGGGTCCCGCTAGTTATTATTATTATTATTATTATTATTATTATTATTATTATGCGAAATATAGAAAAATATCCCTAAAAAGTATTTAATAAATTTTATTTATTATTTTTTTATTTAGTAAAATTTAAATTTCATTCAACAAAATGAAAAAGACTTCCATGGAAAGTAGGAAGATGAACTTTTATAGAAAGTATCACTTTCTTTGTGTGTTTTACTGTTGCCGACTGTCACTTAACATTTAACCCATTTGTTATTTCATTTGTGCACGCTGCGACTTTTGTGTTCATATCTTTAAAAAAAAAAAAAAAAAAAAAAAAAGGTCAATCTCCTATTGTTTTATTTTTCATGTTGCACCTTGACCAGTCTGTAACAAGGCTGCCAGTTCTGAGCATTCTCTTTGTGCATGCATTTCAATTATCATTTTCTCTTATCATCTTATAGTGCCATGTACAATAATAAACGGATAAATATTGATATTTAGTTCTTCTCAAAAAACTCTAACATGATTTCACACACTTTAGATAAAACCCCTTTCTGAATGTACTGATGCAGAGGCTTGGCCGTGCATGTTGATGAGCTGGTGTTATTTCTGGGGTTTTCTTCTCCTAGATTAGTTGCCCCACCAAGACTTCAGAGTCTAGTCTACACAACTATATATGAGGCCTGTCTAAAACGTGTCTGACCTTAGGCAGAAAAAATATTTCAAATATGCGACGGGGTTGGGACCCTAATCCCCTTCAAAGTGGGCCCCTTGTGCTTGCACACACTTAGCGCACCGATCCATCCACTGCCGGAAACACCTCTGGAAGTCTTCTTTTGGAATGGTGTTCATATCCTCCGTCACGTTCCGCATTATCTCTTTCTTCATACCCTCTCAACAACAGCGGCACTCCGAGCAGTTTGGGGCCTACCAGAACGCTGATCACTCTCCGCGGATGTGCGGCCATTTTTGAATCGGTTGAACCATTCCTTAATTTGTGTTACACCCATCGTATCTTCTCCAAACACCTGCTGAATCTAACACGACGGCGGAGATGAACACCATTAAAAAACAAGACTTCAAGAGGTGTTTCCGGCAGTGGATGGATCGGTGGGCTAAGTGTGTGCAAGTACAAGGGGCCTACTTTAAAGGGGATTAGGGCCCCAACCCCGTCACGCATTTGAAATATTTTTTCTGGCCTAAGGTCGGATACTTTTTAGACAGGCCTCGTATATATATATATATATATGAAGGAATAAAAAAAAAAGGAAAAGAAAGGGAGGAGAAGATGGTCTCTGTAGATTGAAACAACCGGAACTTCCTTACATAGTATACTTTTCTCAAATAACAGTTTTCAACAGTAATTTCTATTGCTCAATGATCTTAGCTTTTTGAGCCCTAAAATGCGAGTGACAACTTCTATTAGGCTCGTTTTTTTATGGATGGAAAAGCACGCCAGCCACACATACTTTTATAACCTCGTAATTTAGGTTATAATCAATAATAACTTGTAAAGAAAATGGATGAACTATCAACAGCAAAGTTTAACAGATTTATTAAAACTGAACACAGAATGAAATAATGAGTTATTTTGCCGCTGTATGCGAGATGAAATATTAACAGTCTGAAGATCGTGATCTGTTTACTTTCTCTCCAGGCAGAACTTTATTTCCAAGGGCGATAACTCTTAACTTCCGAAATGGTTCAAAGGGGCGTAACTCGTTTTCGTTAGTTGTCCTAACACAACTTCTATTAGGCTCGTTTTTTTTACGGATAGAAAAGCACGCCAGCCACACGTGGTCAATGCGCATAAATACTCTTGTTCCAGCGTGAACTTGTTCTTTCTCACATCCAGGCAGAGACGAGAACCCTTTTATGGCAATGATAAGTTAAGATTATTTTTCCACCACTAGATTCAGTTAAAACTCATAGCTGAAGAGAGGAGGGGGGGGGGGGGGCGATTCATACCTTTCCCAAGGATATCACCGAGAAAGAAATCGAAACGTGGCACTCCACTTCCATTTTTGCAAAAAGAAAAAAAAAAAAAAAAAAAAAAAAAAAAAAAAAAAAAAAAAAATGATAGAAATTCACGTCATGATTTAGAAAAACAAGAATCTAAACAATTTGTAACAAAATGATTCAAAAGAAATTAATTCATATGCATTGGTTTCTTATCTGAAAGAATTTGACCTTTTAGATATTTCAGCAATTAAAAACTAAAAGCGAAGAACTGCTGACCTCCGAATGTTTTGCGGCGATTAGAAAAAATGCAGTTCATGACAAAACATCTCCCAAAAAAATAATGCAATAGGTTAGGGTGTTATGGCAAGTCATCGCATGTGAGGCCATTTTATACTGAAAACGCAATCATCTTTTATAGATAAAGTTTTTTTTGAAGATATCATTTTTCAATATATAGTCTGTAAACAATAGATTATATTTAACTTTATTTTTTTTACTCCGACTCATCAGAGCGGCTAGACCGTTTTTTTTTTGTTTTTTTTTAACGTAAGGGGCTACTGAAAATTAGGGTGAAAGTTTAGGGGGTTATCCTAAATTGGGAGTTGTGCAGCGAGATGCTTGATCACATTAGTTTTAAATTTTTGCATGTCAGTACAGTCGGGGGAAACAGGGAGCAGGGAGGGGGTTCCAAAGGCCGGCAGCTCGAGGAAAGAAGCTATTGGAGTAGAAGGCTCTTTGGCATCTGGGGACCTCCACGTCGAGGGGGCACCAGAGCAGCAAGTTCATCAGAGCACATTCTATTGAAGTACTTGTAAAACAAGCACAAGGATGAAACATTGCGGCGATGAGGTAGGGGCTGGAGCTTGGTGGATAGTAAGGGACCTATTAGATTAGAGACTCTTTTTTGGACCTTGTCTAAGAGGGAGAGACTGGTGGATGGTGCACCAGCTCAGATGTGACAACAATACTCCATGCATGGGCGAATGATGGCTTTGTAGAGATATAGGATGCTGTCAGGTGTGAGAAGTTTACTAGCACAGTAGAGAGAGCCCACCTTTTTGGCAATGTCTTCTATGTATTTGTTCCAATTCATGTTAGCTGTGAATGTTAGGCCGAAGAGTTTGAAGCTTGACAATCGGTGGTTGAAGAGGTTTAATGTACCACTCTAAGCGGGAGTGGACCCGAGAGCAGTGGTAACTAAGTGACTCCTCCTCCATCATCATCATCATCAAATTCGGTTTAACATTCGTTCTACATGCTGGCATGCGTTGAACGGCTTTAAGAAATTGACTTCCAAACTAACCTATCTCTGACCAAGTCTTTATGTATCCCTCAATTCCATTTTTATCACTTCCTCTCCTGTTTTTTTTTTAATGGAAATCACTCCAGACAAGGTATGAAGCCACTTGATGTAAGGAGCTAACAAGAACGAAATATGATTATCGCAAACACAGGAGATGCCTATTGGCCTTATCTTGAAAAGATCAAGGTGATAGGTAGGAGGAAAACAGTCAGCAGGAAGAGAGTTCCACAAGCCTGCAATTCTTGGAAAGAGGCTACTGGAATAGGAAGCTGTATTACAATGATGTATCAAAACAGCGAATTGATGGAGACCACTAGACCAACGAGTCAAATGAGCTGGAACAAAGGAAGCAGGGAATAGATTAAACAATTCTGAAGAGCACATGCCATCTGTTCCTTGGCCTTCTTTTGTGAACGGAATCTGCTATCTTAACTGTTCTACATCTATTAACCCAAGAACTCTCATCCATTCTTTCAACGTGGCCATATCATCAAAGTCTACTGTTCTGCACATATCTGCCTATACTGTCCAGATTTAATCTTCCTCTGAGGTCATCAGAACTAAGCCTCTTATTAAGATTCACATTACACATCCATCGTATCATTTTCATATCATTTCTCTCCATGCACTGCCACACTCTACACTCCCCAAACTGGGACTTCACCATCAAATGGTTAGGAAGGGAAGGTTTTGTTTTACAGCATGCCAATCGCTGTTTGGTCATTTATAACGATCATGTTTCCTATTTTTTAGTGAAATAAATTATCCTATCATAAATCATCCTATCATAAAACATCCTATCATAAAACATCCTATCATAAATCATCCTATCATAAAACATCCTATCATAAAACATCCTATCATAAATCATCCTATCATAAAACATCCTATCATAAATCATCCTATCATAAAACATCCTATCATAAATCATCCTATCATAAATCATCCTATTCTTAGTTTTAAGTATGAGATTTTATTTATTTCAAACTTTTGTTCATCTTCAAACAATGGATATTACTACTGAAGCATGAAAGTGGTCAGATTTATAGGGGGCAACCTGGGTGGGGAGTTTGGTACCAATATATTTGTTCACACTACATTTAAATTTCTGCTCATTAGTATGGTCGGGGAAACAGGGAGCAGGAAATGAATTTCAAAGGCAAGTGGCACAAGGAAAGTAGCTATCAGAGTAGAAAATCTAGCATCTAGGGACCTCTACAGTGAAGGGGTGGGATTTTGTTGCTAGTCGGGTGGTTTGGAGTATTTTTCGCTGAGGGGGTACAAGAGGCATGAAGTTCATCGGGGGAAGTAGAAATACTTGTAAAACAAGAACACTACGGCAATACTATGGCAACACTACGGCAACACTATGGCAACACTATGGCAACACTATGGCGGCTGGAGTTATAACATGTTTCTTCCTAGCGACATCAGACGAACGGTAAATAACAAATGGTTCTTTGAATGTGGCCAAGTCTAGGATTTCAAATAAAGAGTAACAATAACTCAGCAGGTTAAAGTCCTGTCGCATTCATAGCACTACATTCACTATAGATGTTAGCAACCTTCACCTGGTCAGTCTTGTGAGTACCTGGTTCCCAAAAGAATCATAGAAATGAATTCCAACAACAGAATCAAGCTTGTCAAAAAGTAATAAGAAACTGAATTACATTCGATTTGCTGAGATGACTCATATATATATATATATATATATATGAGAAATAAGACAATAAAATTACAAATGAATGACACCAAACATTAATTTACTATAGACTGTTTAAGAAGTAGTTATGCAAATTAGACATTCATATATCTGTCTATGGGTCTTTCCTATGTACTATATATACAGCATTTCAAAACTTTGTTGTATTATTGATTTAAATTGATGCTAATATAGGAGTGATAAATGAAAAAAAAAAACTTTTGCATTTATTCATTTAGAAGTACGTGTAGGCCGCAACCGAAAGTTTATCTCGCTCCAACAGTTAATCAGCAGACGTCATCGAAGTTTCAAACGAAAATACCTTTTATTGGTCTCGACTGAAAAGGGGACTAAACAGCTACACACTCGGTCCTTATAAAGCGCGGCACGCGACTAAAGTAGATTTAGCATATCGTTGGCATTTGAGGAAACCAACGAAATACATCTACTCTGGACGGTGGACTGGCTCCAACCTCTTCGAGGGGAACAAAATCACGTGGGTGCTGCAAAAAGAAGAAGTCTGACCGTTTGTGTTCGTATGGTCAGAGCTTCTAATTGGCTAGGAAGGGGGGAATCACTTCAGTGATACATCGGTCCATTTACATCAAAAGAAAGTAGTCCATAATTAATTAGAATATGTGACTATGCCAGAACTATTATTTAATCCGAATAATTTATCATCCCCGCCCTCCCTCCTCGGTGGTGGTGATGGTGGAGGGGGGGGGGGGTAAAAATGTTGGTGCTTTTTTTTTTTCCATCGGGACCCACGCTAACTTTGACCCCGTCGTTACGGTTAGGGTCAAAGTGGGAGTTAGGGTTAGCAGTAGAGTCAGGGTTAGGATTTAGAGTTAGGGTCAAAGTTAGCACGGGTCCCAATGTAAAAAAGTATCAAAATGTCAAACTTACATTTTTTTCTGCAATTCCACTTGCTTTTCTTTACGCTCATAATATTCCAGAATTTTCACTCTTTGTTGTTGGACCAAACGACCTTTCTCGATGTTGAATTCTTCTTCAGCCTGCGGAGATGAAAAAAGGAGAGTGACAAAAAAAAAAAAAAAAAAAAAAAAAAAAATGGCACATAGCGAGGTGCGTTCATAAAAGTGCATAAATATATCTATAGAACTTGTTTATTAATAGGAAATTGACAACATCTTTGAGGCACGCATGAAAATGTATTTAAGGGAAATATTTTTGAAAATCTACACATCGTGCAATTTAAATTAAAAAATTATTTAATTTTTTTTTTTTTTTTTTTTTGCAAGCTTTCGTTGTAGAACAACTTTGTCAGGCAAGACTGTCTTATAGTTTTTTCTTTCTTCTTTCTCATTTTGGTGGTATTAACCCCGAGGGGTCGAATCACGGTGAAGGTAGAAAAGCATGTCAAGTTCTAGAAGACGTTAGGATAAGTATAGTCTGGTCGATGTTATGCGTATATTGGCGCTTTTTGAGTAAGGAAATTGACAACATCTTTGAGGCACGCATGAAAATGTATTTAAGTTTGTATTACAAAAGATCAGAACAACATCATTCACACCAGATTGATCAATGCAATTGCGGTAACCCTGAGGTCCCAAAAATCCTTAAAGTTGAGCACTGCCTTTTGTGATCACAACAGAATGACTATCCTCTGTCATTCAACTCCCTGTTCGCTTCTATTACGCATGTGAACCGAACATTTTGTCCGTATTTCTCAAGCATTTCTGTGGCTACCCTACCTGGGGTCATGTGTAGCGAACTCCGAATAATCCCTTTGACTATCCAATAGCCCGTTTATAAGATAAACGTGTGGGAAAGTCGGAAAAAAACACAGCCCCTGTCGTCGGGGCATCCCAAATTCACTTCCGGCCTCCCGATAAACAAAATTCACTACCGAATTCACTACCGCCAGTTTCTTGTTTAGATAGCTTCCATTGATTTAGGAATAAAACATCCATCAAATTAGATTTCATAGATGCATTCGATAATTTCACAGATGTTCTTTGATAATTTCACAGACGTTCTTTGATAATTTCACAGATGTATATGATAATTTCACAGATGTTTTTTGATAATTTCACAGATGTATTTGATAATTTCATAGATATATTTGATAATTTCATAGATGTATTTGATAATCCTAATTATAAGTTTATTCGTCAAGTGACACAGCATTGCTAGGGTATTAAATAAAAAAAATACTAGCAATGAATAAAAATGATCTAATTGCTAAAATTAGAAAGCTTAGCGCAAAGATTATATACAATTTTCATGCATGGGCTAATTAAGAATAAGCAAGCAGCACCAGGTATGTCCACTAGTGCGTATATATATATATATATATATATATATAGTCTTGGAAGTTTCTCAACCATTAAAACTATATTTAAAAAAAACAAAAAAACCTTAAGTCCCAAGTCGTTCAGTGGAAAATCACTCATGTAAGTCAATTTAACTTTTTCAGTTATTATATTAGTTTGCTTCTAACATTATTTAAGGGATCATCAGTTGTTTACCATGAAAAACTGTTTCGGGAATTTAAAAACAAGACAGTATTTTATTTCATGGCTTCCCAGCAGAGTTGATCAGACCCCACTTCCCTTAAAAGACAAAAACATAAACGTTCCGTATACTAAACCTAAGTTTTGTTCCGTATAAATGTTTTGCTAACTTATATTAGTTATTAAAAAAAGAGAAAAAAGTCCTCCTTACCTGTGTTGTTCGTCTAATAAAATTTATCCGTTACTTACAAAAATGTTGCTGCATTTTAAAGTGTGTAGACGAATCCATTAAAAATTTTTTATATTATATATATCTATATATACATATATATACTTTTAGTCCTTTTTTCTCCCCCTCGGTCGCTAGAAAAGCAGGAAATTTGAAGTTGTAAATTTTATTTTGTTTAAATTTTATTGCGTCTGGCTTATTCACTTCTTAGATTGGGAGGTGACGGTGGTTAAGCGGATAACGACACGGACTGAAGACCTGAGTGTTCCAAGTTCGAATCCAGTCGGTTCCACAGTACCACTTTCACTTAGGGATGTTGGCAACCTTCTCTTGGTCCCTCCCGTGAGTACCCGATGTCTTTCCACAAAGATTTCTAACTAGAAAAACATTGGGGAAACTAATGCCAACACCAGAATCATCTGATTCACACGAAAGAAAGAAGAAGACTTCTTAGATTTGTACGGACGACATTTTGAACATTTGTGAGTGTATTATAATATTAGTCTTTGAAAAACTTTATAAAAGTTATTCTTTGTAAAAATAAATTACCGTTTGACGAATTTCCCGCTTTTCTAGCGACCACCCTATACTAGCGGGGACCCATGAAAATTCTACTGTGCTTCTTACATCAATTTATCATTTACTATTAATAATAAATGTCTGTCAGAGTAAATACTATTAAAAAATGACTCTTTCTTCCATAAAAATAATTATCATTACCAGCTAAATATAGTTTAACTAAATAAGGCGAACATGTTTCGGTGCTTATGTTGTTCAGCGGCCGTATTAAAAAATTATTTTTTTTACAAAAACAATATTATATACTTATTCAGCATTATATTCTTACTCACTGTACAAAAAAGTAGAAAAAAATATCCACTAGAACTTTAATTACAAGTATTTTTCCATTCTTCGTATGATAACAGCGATTCGTTCAGTAAGCGTGTTAGGCAGGTGGGGGTGTGGGGGGTCCGTTCAAAATTCTGATGCACCTGGGGAGGGTTGAAGGTTACATCGGCCAAAACGCTGAACAGCGTAAGAACCTATGTTTCTTCTAATTTTAATTATAGCTATTTAATTCTTTTTAAAACAACAAATATTCTGTCTATAATCGGCAGCTAAATATTCTTCACGGCAATAAAACGAACGTTACTTTTTGAAATGGATTTATTTTAAATTGTTTTAGTCGACGGGACGGCATAATTTAATTTTGGAAAAATTCATTCTAGAATGGATAAAGTCAGAATTTTTTTAAACTCAAGACATCAGATTAATCGGCAATCATGATCTTTGCTAATCGGACGATCTCATTAAAAAAAAAAAAAAAAAAATAGGTGTTAAAGGTGATAATGTAAGTGTGCAGCTGTATGTATTCGTGCGTTCACTGCACTAACCGCATCATCCCACATGTAGTGCCGGTGTGTGATCGACATCTTATGGTTAACTAATTTGCATATTACTTTACAAAAGGACATCTCAGTAATTCACTATTTGTTCTTTTTTTCTTCTAATGTTTGTTTTCTTTTTATTATAACAGTTTTATTTATGCATATTTTTTTATATCACGGATAAAAACTTTGCATTTTTGTTAAAAAAAGTATTTCCAGATTAATTTAGTTCTGCAGGTTGCGATCATATTCGACATTGTCAGTTAAAAACAAAATCCCCGATACTGCGACCAAGTATAGAAAATAAATCGGCGAATATCCCTTCCCATTTACTTCATTACAAAATTCAATTAAACAAGTCAGCCATTTTTTTTTTTTTTATCTTCGTAAGGGTGCGATGTAAAACACTGTCCTGAGAATTTATTTCACCCATTCTGAGATGAGTATTTTTCTAAAATGAATAGTGATAAATAAATCAAAAGATTTATGACATTATTTATTACAGTTCCAAGAATTTAATGTCAACAATGGTCTGGCATACGATCGTTTCAGAGACTTAATTTAATTTTCTTGTTTTTTTATATACACATATATATATATATATACTTAGCACACCAACAGAAATTTGATTTTATATATATATATATATATATATATATATATATATATATATATATATATATATACATACATACACACACACATATATATAAGAAAGAGAAATAACTGAGGAAGAAAAGAGAAAACTTGTCACCTTGACATCAATTTCTTCTGCCTTTTCATTGGCCTCCTGGTCAATGAAGGCCATCATATGGTTGATCTAAAAAAATAAATAAATAAAAAATTTAATATAAGACAAGAATTTAGAGCGAATCAAATTTGATCAGAATTTTTTTTTTTTTAAAGTATAATAAAAAAAAGGTTATCAGACAAAAATACATTTTCTCAAAAAGACAAATATTTTATTAATGAGATTTAAATTTTACTACAGCTTAGAGTGCCGTTGAAACGATAACTTTGAAATTTTAGAATCAGCTAACATAACGTGAAATTTTGTTAAACGAATGAAATATTTAAATCATTTTTTTTTTTTAAATCCAAATTTTCGGTTTTAAAACCTTATTCATGGTACAGACAATATTTTTTGCTGTTTTTTTCTTTTTTTTCATAGTCGAAGTCTTACGGTTTCGCCGAACATCGATCTCCAGGTGTTATGAAGATACTGTTTTGTTTTTTATGTCCGATCTGTAGTGGAGCGCACCGAAACACATGTGTACGATAATGAGATTTAAATTTTATGACAGCTTAGAAACGCTGTTGAAATGATAACTTTGAAATTTTAGAATCAGCCAACATAACGCAAGATTTTGTTAAACAAATACAATATTTATTAAATCATTTTTTCTTTAATCCAAATTTTCGGTTTTAAAAACCTTATTCATGGTACGGACAATATTTTCCTTTTTATTTTTAAAACTAAAAAAGGAAAGAGTTTTCTTACGTTTGGTGTCCATAAACACAATTGTTACACACGTCTAAGCATCTATCGACAATGCCGTCGGTCAGTTGGACAAGCTCAAGTTTAAGCATTTTCTATGGTCTGTGTACAGTGCTCAGATGTACTACAACTGCTCAAAAGTACACGTGTGCATATGTATGGAGAGGGGACATCATGTATGGAGAGGGGACATCATGTATGGGTTGGGTGAATTTCAGGAAGCACGCAGGTTTTAAAGGATGCGGTATCTCGGCAACCAAGAACCGATGCAGACAGTTTGTTCCACGCTTCAACAATTCTGATTATGAAAAAAGAAATGGGAACTGTGCTGTTTTCTCAATTTGTAAGCATGTCCACGTATGTTAGACACATGGAGATCAAAAAGGTGACCCGAGTTGTTGGTGAGATAAGTAATAATTGTGAGTTAGTTGCTGGTTCGTTGAAACTTCAATGAATCTAAACCCAGGGAAGCAAGACGTTTAGAGTATGGAAGGTGTCTGATGGAGGGTTTTCGCTTGGTTACACATCTCAACGGTTTCCAGGCGGTCAATATTCTGAGCAAGATGGGTGTTCCAGACTGATGGTGTGAATTCTAAATGTGGTCGCACCATAGCTGTATATAATACTAGCAGGACTACTCGGCATTGCCCGGGACAAAAGTTAAACTTATTTCAATTAAAACTTCTATCTCTCTCTCTTCTCCACCCATCCCATTCTTGTCTCTGGACATACATTTTTTATAGAATACCTGAGGCGGAGTAATAAGGGAAGTAACTGTTTGATAAAAATCAGAGTTACTTCTCTTAAGTTATGACCTGGAAATTACCCCCAACCCCCCAACGAAATCGGCGACAGTTTAGGGTCAAAGAATTGGTATTTTTTTCTAAATTTGAAATATTATTTATTTCGGGCAACACTGATCGAGAAAATATAAACTTTATTGGGGTTTTGTTTAGTAGTTTTGGACCCTTAGCTGGACATACACACATATTCAACTTCACTTTATATAATAGAAGATAAAACAGGTTCAATGTTGATTCACTTTAATAATTCAATGAAAGTTTATATTTTGAATATTTTTACAATCGTTTGTGATTGAATAACCTTTTTAAAGAAGAGGCCCACGTGAGACATGACTCATTATCAGGTCTGCACTACTAAAAAGATTAATATTTAAAAAGAAAAAAAAAAAAAAAAAAAAAAAAAAGAAACTTTGGTATATTATCATCACTGAAACATCAATTAACACACACTGCCGACGTTTTACATTACAAAATACTTGAAATAAACAAAATAAACCTTGTCTCGTATCTAGCGGTGTTTTCAACCAAATTACATTGTCACTGCCTTCAGAAATTCAACTTCTTAAAAAAAAAATGTTTCAAAAAATTTTTTTAAAAAAATCAACGAGCTCAAAAAAATATGATCGCTATCTTGAAGAAAGAAAAACGAATATTTTCATAATCGTTGAATGAAAATTCTATTAAAACTACTGGCTATACCTATCCGGTGTTACCCTGGAGTCATTTTTATTTCGCCTTTTTTTTTCTTTTTTTTTTTAAATTTATTTTTTATTTTTTAAATCAAATATTTTTTAGTTATTTATAATCATTAAATTTATAAATAAGCTAAGAACCAAAAGGTGGCAAATCAGTAAGCAAACCGATAGGGAGGGGGAGGGGGTGCTGATGATGTGGAGATTCAGCTGAAAACAAATTCAAAAATTGCCGACCACTTCTAGCGATAGCAATAACTACAAGAACGACTGCTAGGTTGGTTTGGTTGTTTTGTTTTACGGCATATCAACCCCTTTCGGGTTATTTTAATGCCAAATCTGGTCATTTTGGTAAAAGTTTTTATGCTTCAAGTTTTTTTTTTATATCTTCAAATATTTATTCATGGTGTTTGGTTTGAGGAAAATTGTTGTTTTTGTTTTCGACTTTGCAGAACATGATTGAGTTTTGCAAAGGGAAAGGAAAAAAAAACAGTAACATCAATGTTTGGTGCATTTTAGGTCAGGAAGCCAGTATTTTCAGACAGCCTGATCTTATTAGCACCAGTAGAACGACTGCTAACCTGATCGGCTTCTATTATTTACATGACAAAGGAACCTTCTCTACGGCAGGACAGAAATGAGTGTTCTTTAAAACAATTTCACTTCTTCCCATGACACATTTATACACACAAAAAAAAAAAAAAAAAAAAAAAAAAAAAAAATGGCGCTTAAAATAGATTCGAACTCACATATTCAAATAACGAGATAAAAATATAAAGAAATACGCATTCCAATGGCATTTCAGATTCACTACTATACCGAGAACTGGAAGTGAATTTTCTTCAGTAACACTTAGGACAAGGACATTTTTGGGGTCTATCTGATGAAATATTTAAGAGAATTATTATTTGAGTATGTATTCTGATGGGGGTTATGAGTAATTAAAAGTTTGGAGACTGTCGAGAGTGGATTTAATTGTTTAGAAGAACGCAAGTCAAGAAACTGTCAGTTACGATGAGCTGTTGATGATTCTATTTATCTTCCTCCCACAAGGTAAGATGTGACACAAGGTCGGGAAAGTGGGAAAAAAAAACCAGCGCTCGAGAATTTGAGCACTTGGGCTGTTTAAAAATTGCCTGGGCAGCCCCGTCAGCATTCCCCGGTAGGGGCGCCTCAGGCGATTAGCAATAAACTAACCCCTTCTCAAAGGGTGAGAAGGCAAAGCCTGGGAGGGTGGACCTCCTAGAACTGCACAGGACGGACAACCGATAGACCGGCGTAAATCAAGACCCGAAGGCCCAGACGATACCGGTTTATTGGGCGGGGTAAAAACATACAGTGTCATCTATAGAGCACACCCCCCTTATAAACATCGCAACTACTAAATATGTTTATATATATTTGCTATTGGTGTTATTCTTTTGTGGTTGGTCATTTTGTAGTCCATTCTTTTAGCATTATGTATAAAAAGCTTTACTTTTTTTTAAATAAAAAAATAGCCGGTGAGGGTTGCAGACATGCAGTGTATGGAGAGAAATGATATGAGAATGATACGATGGATGTGTATGTGAGATCTGATGACCTCAGAGGAAGATTAAATCTGGACAGTATGGAGAGATGTGTGCAGAAAAGGAGACTTTGTTGGTTTGGTCACGTTGAAAGAATGGGTTAGTAGATGTAGAACAGTTCAAGTAGAAAGTTTAATTTACAGGGGATGTACGAGAAGGAAAACATGGTGATACCAGATCAGGCTGCCCTGTGGCTCCCTGAGACGAAATTCACCTACATTGACGTTTTTTTTTTTTTTTTTTTTTTTTTGTAAAACTTAATTATGTTCTACAAAACCAAAAACAAAAACAACAACCCCTCTCCCTTTCTCCCTCCCCTTTTTTATTTTATTTTTAGAACTTGAAGCATAAATCTTTTACTATAATGACCAGATTCGGCATTAAATAACCCAAAAAGGGTTGATATGCCGTAAAACAAAACTACCAAACCAAAAACGATGATTAAACATTTGAAGATATAAAGAACTTGAAGCATAAAAACTTTTACTATAATGACCAGATTCGGCATTAAATAACCCAAAAAGGGTTGATATGCCGTAAAACAAAACTACCAAACTACCAAACCAAGAAGGAAAACATGGAAGAAAGTGATACAGATGGACTTTGAGAGAAAGAGGGATAAATAAAGACCTGGCCAGAGAACAGTTTACTTTAGAAGTCAATTTCTAAAAGCCGTCCAACACATGTCAGCATGTAAAACAGATGTTAAACCGAATATTACGAGAAAACCAGGGTTTTTTTACCCCGCCTAATAAACCGGTATCGTCCGGGCCTTTGGGTCTGAATTTACGCCGGTCTATCGGTTGTCCGTCCTGTGCAGTTTTAGGGGGTGCACCCTCCCGGGCTTTGCCTTCTCACTCTTTGAGAGGGGGTTAGTTTATTGATAATTTCCTAAGGCGCCCCTACCGGGGAATGTCGACGGGGCTGCCCAGGCAATTTTTAAATAGCCAGAGTGCTCAAATTCTCGAGCGCTGGTTTTTTTCCCACTTTCTCGACCTTGTATCACATGGGAGGAAGATAAATGGAATTATGAGAATTCTAAAACAAGGCCTATAAAATCCACACACACTTTTTTTTCTCTCTCGACAGAATTATTTGTTAAAATAAGAGATTCTCGAATAAGCATAAATAAATAAATAAATAACGAGCAATTTGGGCTAATGAATAATCTTTAATTAGTTTTATTACAATTAAAAAAGATTGGAGAAGCCAGGACTAGACGAGTACTATAAACAGTCCCATAAACCCCCCTTTTGGGTCGTGGGGGCATATATCGGTCATGCAGTCTGTCTTGGCGAAACCCATCCCTCTCATCGGCCATAGTTATTGATAACTGGTTTCTGAACAGTTTCAGCATACTCAAGTTATTTATCTACCTCCCACAGCGGTAAGATGTGACACAAGGTCAGGAAAGTGGGATTTGAAAAGCCACCGCCCGAAAATTTGAGCACTCTGGCCTACAAAAAATGCCTGGGCAGCCCCGTTGGCATTCCCCGGTAGGGGCGCCTCAGGTAGTAAGCAATAAACTTACTCCTCCCAAAGAGGGGAGGCAAAGCCTGGGAGGGTGGACCTCCTTGGACTGCAAAAGACAAACCCACAGACCGGCGGAATCAAGACCCGAAGGCCAAGAGGATACAGGTCTATGGGGGTGCAGTATCCATCGGAACAGATACTACACTTTCATTTTAGCCAAAAGGCCAAGACTCAATTTCACTCAGAAGATTTGGGTTGACCATTGTCATATGATTTTCAGTCACTAATCAAAAAGGTGCACATAGTGGAATAGAACCAATAACCGATGAGTCACAATGCAAGCATCCGAACTGCTTGACCCCACTTTTCTAATTGTAAAAAGGATACCTCTGTTCGTGAATAAATAAAACCTCATAAAGACGAGGGTTTTATTATTAAACTTCAAAATATTTTATTTCTGAGATTCGTCTTTGATATACATATATATATATATATATATATATATATATATATATATATAATGATATCAAGATGAAGTTTGGTTTAATTTCAATCCTAACGGAAATCCTTGTTCAACGTCAAATTATATCGAGTTATAAATATATATTAAAAGGCATATTCCAAATAGAGAGCTCAATGTGTATAAAGTACAGAGCAATTTTTTAGAGATAAGAAACTCAACATATACGAGATAATACATTTATTTCAGCTTTCTGCAGCCTCCCAAATCTGAACTTATATATATATATATATATATACACATTTCTTTTATTTCAATTGATACTATGCATTAGTTTGATTTCACAGAAACACTGGAAACATCAACTGAAGAATCTGTCACATTCGATATTTTGTGCCTATATATATATATATATATATATACATACATGCTTTTACACAAGTAGTTGAGTACTCTGGTTATTTTTTCCATAACACTAAATTACACACACACATATATATATATATATATTGTGATTGTGTATTGGTGGATCTAATCTTTGCTCATCAGTATATCCCGGAGGAGGAGCCGAGAAGGTTCTGAAACAATTGTCGGATACTCAAACTATGTTTATTTCAATATAAAAGCTCTAATATATATTGAGCACTTTTGAAAAGTAATGGTTTTGTTCATTCTGTTCATATTTGAACTTATATATATATATATACATATATATATATATATATACAGAGAGAGAGAGAGAGAGAGAGAGAGAAAATATTTGTATGTGTATAATATATGTATAAAGTCAATGTCTGTGTTTACGTGTGCACTATAGAAAGAAACATTAAAGAATCTACATAAAATCTAAAACTGCATTAATTAGGTAAAATTAAATGGGGAAGATAATGGAAGCGTTGCCGAATCTCTTAGTGCACCCCTAAAGGGGCTATAGAACAGATTTTGTCGGGGGTGAGGGTGAGGTTCGAGAAAACATTTTAATTTCAATGTATTCCTTCCAAAAATGACTTGGTACTTTCTTTCAAAATTATTTAACGTTTCTTAAGCTTCTCTTCGGACTAGTGAGAGGAAGGTGGCAAGAAACTCGGAAAGGGTAGTTGTAGTAGTGCTCTGGGAGCATCCTTGATTTTATTTGGGTGGTTTCAGTAGCGCTCGAAACGGGAGCAATAAATGTAAGATTACAGTATTACATTTGATAAGTGTTATGTATTTATCCAAAAGTGCTCAACATCCTAGATAGAGCATGGGTGTTTAAACGCAGCGTTGCCCAGGAGAAAGAACTTCTGTCTTTTGTTAACTCGCTGTTGCCCAGGAGTCATAATAGTAATAATACATTATATTTGGTAAGTGGAATAAGTTAATCCAAAATACTTAATATCCTAGAGAGAAGGTGTGTTTCCTCGGTGTTGCCTGGGATTCATCAATATCCTTGATAGAGCAATCCTACATAGAGCAGGTGTTTTTAAACGCCACGTTGCCCGGGAGAAAAATTTTCACTGTATTTTCTTATACTATTGTATACCAGAAAAGGTACTTTGCGTTGTTCGGGAGTCAGTGCTCAATCTCCTAGATAGAGCAGGTGTGTGCAATAATACAGTATAACATTTCCTATGTGGTATATGTTTGATGGGGAAGGAGAAGACAAAAAAACTCGGTGTTTCCCGGGATAAAATTAAAACAAATAGATTTCATTATATTTTTGAGGCAGGGATGGGGAAGAAACTCTGTGTTGCCCGGGAACAATAACTTTAAAAATGAAAGCTCAGGTGAATGACTTACATCTTTATTAATTTTCAATACATTAAAACAAGAGAGAGAGAAATGGGATGGGCGGGGTGGAAGGGTAGGGATGTGCAAAAAACAGGGAGATGGATTGAGACTTGAGAGAGGTAGGAGTTTTAATATAAAGATGTTAAACACATTTCAACCTCTTCTATTTTGTTTTTTTATGACACCTGGCAATGCCGGGTAGCCTTGCTAGTATATATATATATATATATATATATACATACAACAAAAGATATAAGAGGCAGCTAATATCTTTAATTAGTGAACATCCGGATAAAAATGAAACTCAATATACTGGATAGAGCATTAATAGCATTAGATAAAGTGAAAGAATAAAATAAGGTGCGAATCAAATTTTATTAGAATTCAAAGTTCAAGCAAAGTAATTGAAAGTCCTTAACCCATGGGTTTTCAAAGAAAATTCTTCCTGTCAGAGGATCATTACCGCAGTGGAATTACAGCGAGTAAATCAAACTTTATTTTGAAAACAAAGATAAAAAATATAATAATAAACATTAAATTAATAATAATAAAATAAATATATGCAACACAAATTGTATCGACCAAAAACATATATTTGAGTTGAAATACCCCATCAAGGTACGGCTAGAAATAATATTGATTAAAGTAGAATCAGGATTCAAAATATCTACGAATTTTGAATTGTAATAAAATTTGATTCGCACCTTATTTTATTCTTTCATTTTATCTAATGCTATATATATATATATATATATATATATATATATATACACACACAAATATTTAACCTCTAAGTATATACAAACATTAAGTTTGACTTTGAAATATGAAAAGCAAGTTTAGTTTAGTACAAAAAAAAAAAAAAGATATCAAGAAATAGGCTTGTTTTTTTAACTTTTTAACACCATGAACCGCCCCCCCCCCCACCCCGTTCTTTTATCTATTGTTCTTACAAAATGCCCCCCCCCCCTTACCCTGTAAGGATTTATTTTTTTTAGATTCGTCCTCACATCCGAGAAATTTTTTTTTTTTTTCTATTCTATCAAGTCACAAAAAAAAAAAAAGTTCAAAGTCCGATTTTCTTACGAATAATGTTTTCTTTTTGTGAGTTAGGTAATTAACACTTTGTCGTTCTACAAGATCAAAATAGATTTTTTTAAATTTTATTTTAATTATTTTAATAAACACAAAAGTTTTCCATTGCTTTTCATCAGCTTTTAAGATATCTTTCATTTTGTTTCATGCGTTAAATTCGATGAATGAATTAATTAAATCTTTACATTTTGCGGTTCTTCTTGATATAAAAATCTCAACAACAAACAAAAAAGAGTCTAATTAGGTATCACTAACCAGCCTAGAGTTTAGTGTGAAAAAAAATGGGTGAATCTTGTGAACTTCCCTTCAATTTGAACTTTTGATAACTTGTTTATTTATTTTTTTAGTTATTTTGATAAAATTTGGATGTAGACAAAATTTAGTCTTTTCACTTTATAGACGTACAATTTTTTCTCTTGCGTCATTAATAGTTTTTTTCTCCAGATTACTTCAAGTTAGACTTTAAAAAAAAATTTTTTTTAACAGTTCACCCCAACAAGGTAGGCTGCCACTGTAGACGTAAGGGGCTACTAAGAAAGAAAAGGGAGAAGGTTGGGGGGGCGGTCAACATAAATTGAGATCTGCGCAACGAGATGTCTGTTTACATTAGTTTTAAATTTCTGCATGTCAGTACCGTCGGGGAAACAGGGGACAGGGAGGGAGTTCCAGAGGCCAGCAGCACGAGGAAAGAAGCTATTTGAGTAGAAAGCTCTCCGGCATCTGGGGACCTCCACCCTCCACAGTGAATGGATGGGATTTAGTTGATTGTCGAGTTGGTCTAGTGTACTTACGTCGAGGGGGCACCAGAGCAGCCAATTCATCGGAGCACAATCCATTGAAGTATTTGTAAAACAAGCACAAGGATGCTACCATTGCGGCGATGGGACAGGGACTGGAGCTTGGTTGACAGGCAATTTAATTTTTCATGTTGGTGATTTTCAACTTAATGCACACCATATTGTATCTCTACGCGTATAAAAACAGTCTCATCTTAAAGAAAAATGGCTACTCATTAATATGGTGGGCTTCATATAGGGTTTTAAGTTGTCTTTCACAAACAAAAATTCAAGTTGAAAACTTCCATGAATTAAATTTTTGTCCTATTATCAAATAGTGTTTCCGTCTGTTTTTACTTGATCCAAATCTGAGTTGTTTTTATTGATTTACTATTAAAAGAAAAAAATCTAGCACGATCTCTACTGTGCGATAAATCATATTACAAAGATTCAATGTGTTAGCTGTTGAAATGAATCTTATATGAGCAACGAAAGTTGGGTGCTTCTGCAGTTTCGCAATTAAATGTTAGGCCGCTCTTAAAAAAAAATAGCTAAAGAAATGTATAAACTTTGTTATGTACTTACGTGGTAGCTGAAAAGAAGACTGTACACCAAAAATGACGCAAATTCATCCAGTATTTATCAAATTAAAATTAAAAAACGATTTTATCTATATGTCGTCATTTTTCTTATATTTTGACTTTTTCTGAAAGTTATCTCCCTTGCTTACTTCGTAAGCCGAAATGTCTACCGACACGCAAGATCGTTTTTTTTTTCTTTTTCTTATAATTTAATAAATACTGTACAATAAATATTCCTGTACAGTCTTATTTTCAGCTACCACGTAAGTACATAAAGTTTATACATTTCTTTAAATATTTGAATGCCGTTGTGAAACTGCAGAAGCACCGAAAGTTGCTTATCCATGTCATTTTTGTACGTTTTTTTCAAGAGGTCATGAAATTTTGCCAATGTTTGTTTGATCTAATAATTATTGCTTCTATTATGATTACTTTTCATTTACCACAAGACGACATTAAATTTGTAAGGATTTTTCACTTGTTCAAAGTCTGCATTTTTAGTTATACACCGTGAAAATTGGTTTCTGGACCAGTAGCACACAAGACTGCAAATTTTCTAATTTCCAACAAAATTTCAAACGATCATAATTCGGGTGCTAATTGTGCTACCAAAATAAATTTGGTACCATTCTTTATGTTTTGCAAAGATCTATGTGTCCACATTAAAAGATTTTAGGTATAATGAAAATTTAATTTTTGTTGGGACACCTACCATTAAGTGGTTTTAAAATGATTTAAAGTTGTAGGCTTAGAAACATTTAATTTTTTTTATGGAATTAAATATTCATAAAATAATCAAAATTTGCGCATATTTCAAGAATCTACATCCTTTGGTATCATTTAGCGATAGTTTTTTTTTTTTTTAATGGAAATCGCTCCAGACAAGGCGTGAAGCCACTTGATGTAAGGAGCTAAAAAAAAAAATATATATATGTACCACTTCAAGGTCAAAACCCAGCCAACAATAAGTGTTAGATAGATAGATAGATAGATAGATAGATAGATAGATAGATAGATAGATAGATAGATAGATAGATAGATAGATAGATAGATAGATAGATAGATAGATAGATTCAGACCCAGAAATTCTTCCTCCTTTGTCAGAAACATCACTCATGGAATATGAGGACTAAAGGACAAAATAAGGGAAGCGAGAGTTGCGAGGCTACCGAAAGTATACCCAAGGTCCATTTTCTACTCTCCATCAAAATCAGAAGTAAATATTTCTGTAGAGTTTCATGATCCATCAATGGTCATTTTATAAGAAAATAAGATAAATATGATAGATCAGTAAAAGTTTATTACAAATTTAGGTATAATGAAAATATAATTTTGTTTTGCGATTTACATAATTTTGCATTTTTTAGCGTGGGATTCTGTCAAGAAGCATCGCGGTTTACTTCCAGAAATATTTCTTTAACAGAAAATGTGAAAGAAAATAGTGAGAAAAAAGTTGGAAGATTTAAAAGAAATCTTTCTGATGGGCAGAGGTTGAAGTGAGAGTCGGCAACTTTTGCAAGAATAGGAGGAAGATTTGTTTTCAGTTGAATCGTCACCTTTGAGAGAGTCGAAGTCATCAGTATTTGTGGGAAATTTACTAGTTTATGGTTGGTAATTATTTACAGTGGAATAGGTTTCGGTACTAAAATCATGATTTCATTTTCTTGGGAGTAAAAACAATACTTAACAAATTAACTGGTACTAATGGGGGGTTGGGGACATGCGTTGCATGGATAGAAATGACAGGAGAATGATACGATGGATGCGTAAGGCGAGTCATAAAGACAGGGTTAGATCTGATGACCTCAGTGGAAGATTAAATCTAGACGGTATAGGGCGATGTGTGCACAACAGGAGACTTTATTGGTATAGTCATATTGAGAGTTCTTGGATTACTAGATGTAGCAAGTTCAGTTCACAGGGAAGACCAAGGAAAACATGGGAGTCGGTGATAAGAATGAACTTGAGAGAAGGCGGGATAAACAAAGATTTGGCCAGGGATAGGTTAGTTAGTCAATTTCTAAAAACCGTCCAATACATGCCATCATGTAAAATGGACGTGAAACCGAACATGATGATGATGATGATGATAAAAACATCGAAATTAAACATGGTGACAGTTGATTGCTCATCCCCTTCACAAAAATTATGCAGGGGCAGATAACTCCAGTTACTTCTGGCTTTGAAATCTATCTTTTGCCGAACTTCAATAACAAATCCGGAATTTATGCCTATAAATTAGGAAATTACCCTGAAAGATAGATATATAATAAGTTGTTTGGGAATAATAGCGAAACCAATTTCATTATAAATAATCAATAACCTTAAACTAGTAAGTTACCGATTTGTGACAGGTTTTTAAAAGCCGACACCTGTGTCAGAATTAACAAATTCTGTCGAAGTCTTTTTAAAAATTTTTTTTTTTATTAAAATTTTTAATGAAACCAGTCGGGAGTTAGATTTTTCTTTCAGCCAAGTAGGAGACAGCAGTATTTGCAGGAAGTTGGGATTAGGAATTATTGTAGGAACTGTTTTTTTGTTTTTTTCGTTTTTTTTTTCAAAAACTGACACCATAGAGCAAACTTCCCACACCTGTTCTCATGAGAGATCATTTACATCCATACATTAAGATACATGAGTCGGTATTGAAAGCCATGGAGAAAACGACTCATTCTTTCAGATAGCCTTATTTATATATTTGAGAGAGACATTTGAATTCAGGTCAGTTGTACTACCAGCAGCTAGAGATAAAAAAAAAAAAATGTCATGCTACAATTGGACTTTTTTATAGAAGAAATCCTGGTATACATACAAAGTATTGTAGCAAACTTCAACACGTGACAAAAAGATAACGAAATACCAGGAGATTCTGAGGAGCATAATAAAGCCCTGGATGGACAAGATCGCCATCGGATGCTCCTACAACTTCCAGCAGGACTCCGCTTCTGCACACAAGGCCAAGACGACCAATGCGTGTCTGCTCAACAATCTTCCTCACCACTAGTCGCCGGACTTGTTGCTGCCCTACACACCCGACTGCAACCCCCTTGACTATTTCTTCTTGGGTTTCATCGAGGCTAAGACCAAAAAGCACGCCCACAATACGGTCGACTCTCTGAAAGCTGCCATCGTGGAAACCTTCACAGGTATAGACAAGGACATGTTTGCCAAAGCATGTGACTTATTTCGCGCCCACCTTGAGATGGTCGTCTCCGCTGGCCATAGTTATATTTAAAAATAACGTAGTATGTAACTGTTGCTAAATAAACTGTCGGGTCTCTGCATATGCAACTTTTGTGTTTATTACCCGTTTCGTTTTCTTTTTGTCAAGTGTCGGATTTTGCTGCAACACTCTGTACAGTGAAGGGGTGGGATTTTGCTGCAACACTCTGTATACTACATGTCCGCTGCCCCTTTTTCTAAAATTTGCATTAATAAAGCTCTATCATAAAAACGTAGGTGCAACCAGAGTGACAGACGCGATCGAAAAGGAAGAGGTGGGTCGGCCACCTTCTCTGAAGGATGCGGATGATGACAGAACGGCTGCTGATCATCATCAAACATCATCCGGATGACCGGCAACAAGGTGGTGGGATTCATTGCAATGAGATCTAAGATAAAATTGGATGAGTCTGGCTTAGAACAGATGGTCCTGTGCTGACCAGACACTGGTCAATGATGACAGATCGAATAAAGTATAAAAGGTAAATAATATATATATATATAAATTTATTATTAATAGTTAAACTTTCAAGGTTAAATCTTGATGGATGTTAATTTTTAACAACAGAGCAAATATAAATAAACAATGAATTCTAAATTCCAATGATCACTTCTTTATTTATTTTTCAAACAATCCGTATACCTTTATGATTCATTTCGTTTACACACCACGAACAACTAAATATATATATATATATATATATATATGATTATTTTTATTTACACAGACTTTAGAGTTAGAATCCGATCTTAACCTTAGATCATATTTGGAAAGAACCAAATATGATCTATGGTTAAGATCGGATTCTAACTGCTTGATGAGATCTCACTTTATAATAGCTGTTGATCGATAACATCGACATGCCAGTGTCGCAGATTTTGTACATGTCTGTGTAAATAAAAATAATCATAAAACAGCTCTATTTGATATTGAGCACTTTTTTATAAACCCGGTTGAAATTCTTTTGATTACTACCCTGTGGATGTTTTACCTGGATTATTATTATTATTATTATTATTAATATATATATATTATAAATATTTTTTTAATTAAGTATTAAAGTGTTTATTGCCTACAGACTATATCGTTTCGGGCTTTTTGCCATCATCAGCGCAAGAGTGGTGGTTGCAGGCTATTGCATAGGATCGAACGCTGTTCGTAGATTCAGGCTAGAATTACGAGACAAAAATGTTTAAGACATATATATGTATTAAACATTTTTGTACTCGTGTGCTATTTTCTTCAGACAACCATCCTGAGGAAGTCTTGAAATAAAGACGAAACGTTGATGAATACATAAATAATATTTTTTGGTTTTCCTTTTTTCAATATATATATATATATATATATATATATACAGGGTGGGCAAAAATAAGGGTCCTATTTTTAAAAATTCATAACTTTTTTATTTATTGATTTAAAAAAATTTTTTTTTAGAATAAGTAAAGGACCCCTTCCGAAGCAAGCATGAGCCGTATTAGCCCTAAGGAACGTACCCTCATTTAGAAAACATTATTTTTGCTTAAAAAACTCAAAACAGTGTAAAAAACAATACTTTAGTTTTTGTAAGTTTTAAGAAGTGTTTTTCGGCTAAAATTTGTTTTGTTTATTTCAAAAAATCTCGGAAGGGTCAGTCTACACACACATAAAGTTTGGTGAGTTTAACTTTTATTTTGTGGAAGTTATTCAAATTCAAGTTATTCAAATTTAAAGATAGGACCCTTATTTTGGCCCACCCTGTATATATATATATATATATATATCAACACCATGGCTTAACCATCTGCACTTTTCAGGACATTGTGTTGGTTGGCTACTAGATGGCAGATGTACAGCGTGGCCTGGTCGAATTCGACCGGGCAGCTGCTGCTATCAGACTCAAGATCAAATCAGGCAGGATGACAGCTACATCTACCTTGACCAGAAACTGACCATTGAGTATAGGAACAGTCACAAGTTGATGTGCAGAAGAAGGTTCTGCAACAAGAGAATTAACCCAGACATCAGGGCCAACCTATTCAGCAGGAGTGTGCTGCTGGCCCTGCTCTACAGATCAGAGACCAAGTCGATTATCGTGGCCAACTAGCACTTGACCAAGCACACTTACAAGAGTTTTATGGCCATCGTCCAATGAGCCGACTGGATCAACAACGAGCAGTGACTAGGCTGGTAGATCGGATCGATTTGGCAGACAAGTCGAAGAAGAGGTGGTCCAGCCGCCTTGCCTGAAGGGTGAACGACCAATGGACGCATGCGGTGACTGAGTGGCTGCCGATCAACAGCAAGCACATGCTCGACCGATAGGCAAACAGCTACAATAAGATGTGAATGTGACCGGCTCAGGACCAACAGTCTTGGACCGTTCATTGTGATCTGCACAGACCAGCGATGGTAGATCGAATGAAAAAATAAAGACATTTTTTTTAAGGAATCACTACTTAGCAAGGTTAAAAACTACTCGAGGATAATGACTAATGAGATGGATAGATTGACAGTTGAAAGATGAATATTTTGAGAGGATTGAAAATAATGAATTTGATGACTTTTATGACAAGTGTTTATTGATATTGGATTTGAAGATGACCATGTTGTAGCTCTCAGTGAAAGTTTTACAAAAAGGAGTCAGAGATTGAAGCACATTAACTTTATTTATTACGCAGCCGCCACCAACGCATTTTTTTTTTTTTTTTTACTTCTTATTTTGTCAAAAAGGACCATTCGATAATAAAATGAATAAATAACAATTGTTTATTGTCGATTCCCAATTAACAAACAAAAAAGGTTGCGAACTGACAGCAGGTGTTTAGTTTTCACAGGTGGTTGTTTTTGTTGGGTTGGAATTATTAATTAAGAAAGGAAAGGAAGATTTTCACCTGTTCAAATGTTGATTTTAATGTTTGGAGCAAGTAAATCTGAAAAACCCTTGACACCATTTTGTGTTTAAAAGAAGGCAGAACAGAAAAAAAAAGTATTGGGGAAAAAAATGGAAAAAAAGAAAAAGATAAAATTCAATTTAATTTCCACACATAAAAAAAAAACAGTTGTAGAAATAACAGCTTTTATACGCATACACACCTAAACAGATACATATACACAAACCATAGACACCTAAACACATACATACATCCAAACGATACACACCTAAACACATACATACACACAAAAACCATACACACCTAAACACATACATACACACAAAAACCATACACACCTAAACACATACATACACACAAAAACCATACACACCTAAACACATACATACACACCTAAACACATACATACACACCTAAACACATACATACACACAAACCATACACACCTAAACACATACATACACACAAACCATACACACCTAAACACATACATACACACAAACCATACACACCTAAACAGATACATACACACAAACCATACACACCTAAACACATACATACACACAAACCATACACACCTAAACAGATACATACACACCTAAGCATCCTATAATGCAAGTATTTTACCTTCTTGTAAAACGTATATATTTTTCTCAAAATGAGTCCATTCACCCCCACTCGCGTTAGGGATGGGGAAAATTGACCCCCCCCCCCCCCCCGTCCCAGGGGAGAGACTGTGAATGAAGTATTTGAAGTCTTTAAAAAGATGAAAATTATACACAAAAAACAAATGCGTCCAAAGTTCAATAGGTTTTTTTTTCTTTTTTAAATCATTTATGCCGGAAGATCCGGGTATATTTTCTCCTTTTTCTTCACTCCATAATAAACGTTTTCCCGATATAAATTGATTTAATTCAATTTCTTAGTAATTAATCTGGACATTTTTGTTATTGTTTAAAACTAAAAATGAAGATTTTAAAACAACAGAAAAATGAGCTAATTATTTTATTTAAATTTATTGAAGAAATTAACTTAAAAAATCGTAATAAATAAAAATTATTTCTATAAAATAAAAAGTAAAGTAAAATTGTATATTTTTCTTTAATTTAAATATTTGGTCCTTCTCCAGATTAGGACCCGAGCTTACTTGGACCCCGTCGTTAGGGTTGGGGTTAACGTTAACTCGGGTCCTAATCTGAAGAAGTACCAAATATTTTAAAAGCATTTTTTTTTTTAAATAAAAATAAAAAGAAAAGAAATATTTCATTTTATTCAGAAAATACAAGTTGGTTCGCCAGGTTCGGTATTAATAGCGTATTATTGTAGATTAACACCCTCATCTACCCCCCCCCCCCCCAAAAAAAAGGGAGATTATACTTTTAGGCGATTACTGGAAAAAATTGGCGAAAAATGAAAAAAAATATATTATTTTAGAATTTAGATTGGAGGGAGGGTCAGTTTCGTATATACATTTAACGTAAAATGATCCCTCACTTCCGGGTCATTCTATCGTTTTAGGGCATATAACAATTTTAAAACATTATTTTGCTCTGTGCAATTTTCTTTGGTGGGGGTGTCTACTTTTTAGGCGCTTACGTGTGGTTTTACGACCTTGTCACTCGGACTTGGGGTTAGCGGTAAAAAAAAGTTTGTTACTGCCCTAAAAAGCTAGAATGGTCCGTAAGTGGGTGATCATTTTACGTTGAATTTATATAAGATAAGAAACTGATCTTCCACACTAAATTCTAAAATATATATTCTTTTCTTTCCGCCAAGTTTTTCATGGTGTTAACACGTAACTGCCTAAAAAAGTAGAATCTCATTTTTTTTTGGGGGGGGAGGGGGGGAGCAAATTTACCTTTGGTTAAATTGTATAATAGGGACTATGCGATAATTTAACAAAAAATATACAGAATAAATTAAGTATATTAATCCTTTTTTTTTATATTTTTTCTGTAATAATTTTGAATTCAGAAGATTTCAAAATAATTTATATTTTTGAGGGGGCGGAATTTCCTCTTCGATTATTTACAGAAATGTAGGATTTTAGGAGTTCAAATATCCATTAATTAACTATTAAACTTAACAGAAATTTAATAAAGAATAATTAAACTTATTAAAAAACTAAATTTAACAACAAAATTAAAATAATTTATCGACGTTTGTTTAATCAAAAACAAAAACTCAACCATTTAGTGAACACTCGACCTCAGCAACAAAAACACAGCGAGATCGTTTCTTAAATAATTCGTCATAATTTACAAACATTAAATAACTGAAAATATAATTAAGCAATTAATTATTAACTTATCTCACCTGTTTTTGGACGTCGGCATCGCTTAAAGCCATTTTTGCTGTTGTTATGCAAAAAAGTTGCGAGAAAATGAAGGAGACAGACGACAAAATAGAAAAGAGTGGTTGTGTTTTTTTTTCTCGTGATCAACTTTGACCTTCACCTTCGCATAGCAGAGGATGACGGGAAAAATATCGAAACTGTCGTTTTTTAATTCTAAATACTGTTTTTTATTATTTAATATAAAATAGTTTTATAATTTGACAATCATTAATAATATTTATAGCTTATCAATTAAAACAATGTATTTAATTTTTAAGATAAACTACCGACAAGGGAGATAAGTCTGTCTTTCTTAGTTGCCTTTTTAAAATTCTTATTTTCTATCTAGCTAGAATAATACTGCTCCCGTAATGATGACATACTTTTCCAAGCCTTTCAATGATTTACATTCAGAGAATATTAAAAAAAATATGATCGCAGTTCACTTTTTACCCTCATGCTGTCAATGAAAATATAAAAATGAGATCTTATTTTTCTACGTGTGATTATTACACGTCCACACCTGAAAATAATACCTGATGCAGGACCGGCGGGACAGTTATAAAAGTGGGGTGGGGCCAAGTGTGATGTCTCTTTGATTAAGACATTTAACATATAGTTGTTGTATTTACGATTAAGAAATATCTATATATCTTTGGTTTTTTGTTTGGTAGAAAGAAATTCAACATAGTGCTAAATTATTTAATAATAAGAGCATAATATTTATTTATTAATAGTGTTACAGAAGACCAAGTCAAATCAACATCATACCATAGGTTTCAAGCCTGGAGCGGGACCAGATCGAAAACTAATGTTTCGTTGGGTTTGTTTATATTAATAAACAAGTCGTCCTGGCTATTTTCAGCCATATTTGACATCTATCTATCTATCTATCTATCTATATCCCTCTCTCTCCCTCTCTCTCTCTCTCTCTCTCTCTCTCTATATATATATATATATATATATAGTCTCGGAAGTTTCTCAACCATTAAAACTATATATATATATATATATATATATATATATATATATATATATATAAATACTAAATTATTAATACTTACAGACGCTAGCGTTTCAAACTTATAGCTCTCATCAGTGCAGGAAAGTAACAATTTCAGACGGCTGGGAGGCGCGAACCCAGTTCACAGAGTCAGCAAGCAGTCACCATATCCACTCGGCCAACGGAAACTGACACGTAATTAAGGGAAATTAAGATCCATATGTACCTAGAAGCGGGCACAGATAGAAGACTAGTCGAGAGTGTTCGACGAACGTATTCAGAACTTTACATTGGAGCTTTTTGACATATATATATATATATATATATATATGTGTGTGTGTGTGTTTATATAAAAAAATATTTTTTATGGAATATATCCCTTATTATATCATCTAAATTGTTTGAAATTGTAAGCTCAATGAAGTTGTGTTTCCGACTACAGAGCATATATACTAATTGGTTAAATTCCAATGGCCAAGATAAAACGTCAGTCTACAATCATTGTTTATTTATTTATTTTTTTTACTTTTGCGAATGTTTATATTTTTATCGTCTTAAAAACGTTTCGCAACATGTAAACAAAAATATAGTCGTTAGTTGTCCCACGCTGCTCATCAGAGACCTTGATTTAATTATTAACATGAGCATACTGGTGCAAAGCAAAAAAAGAAGATGAAAAATCGTAAGAAAAAAACCAAAAGATGTTTTTTATGTATTCATCAACGTTTCGTCTTTATTTGTAAGACTTCCTCAGGATGATAATTTTAAGAAAAATGTCATGCAAGTACATCAAAATATTGGGTTAACATGATGGGTTAATGAGAAGAAGTAGTAGCCACTACTGGGAGTGCAGGACCGAGATTCGGGTAGAGAGAAGTCGGTGGCAGGGAATAAAATTATCATCCTGAGGAAGTCTTACAAATAAAGACGAAACGTTGATGAATACATAAAAAAACATCTTTTGGTTTTTCCTTTTTCATTTTCCATTACGTCGGATTACCCTTATCCTTCCTTTCTCATATATATATATATATATATATATATATATATATATATATATATATATATATATATATAAAATAAAATATGAAACTAAAAGTATACTTTTAGAGGACAGAACCTATAGTGAAATAGTTTAAGCTCAATATACGAGACAGAGCAATTATAAAGATAAATGAAAGAAGAGAGATAAATATGTACGAATGACAAATCTATTTCAACTTCGATTGTTCGATGCAAGGTATACATGTTTATTTTTCTTTCCTAGTACACCTTGCATTGAACAATCGAAGTTGAAATAGATTTGTCATTAGTACATATTTATCTCTCTTCTTTCATATATATATATATTAATTTTATACGTACATTAACGAAAAATACGACCTATAAAGTTAGAACGACTAATAATGCAATTTTCTGCATCTTAATCACTTAGGAAGTGAAAGAATCGAAATAATTGTAAGCAAAAACAACGAACGCTGCAATCACCAATGAAAATAATTACATAAAAATACTTTAAATATTTAGGGGATAAAATTCGTACATATTTCTAGGCAGGGCATGGTAGTCCAGTGGTAACACTATAGACATCAATATCGAAGGTTCGATCCTTGTCTAAGTTAGCCGTGCTGATGACGGCTATGAGCCAGAAACATGTGTCCATGGATTACTTTTATGTACGTATAAAATTAATAAAAATATATATATTAACGAAAAATACGTCCTATAAAGTTATGGGCGACTAATAATGCAAAGAATCGAAATAGTAGGAAAGAAACTTTGCTCATGGAAGTTTCTTTATCTATAAAATGAAACTATCGTCTAAAATTCTTGCATTTCATCGTATTTGGACATTTCAGAAAATTTAATTTTAATGCAGAAAACCAACCGTGGAATTTCCATGGGTCCCGCCAGTAGATCATAATTAGATTATGGTCTTCTAGTATGACTCTTGGAGTGAGACATAATCCCATAACACTCCTTACAAGGAAATAATGTTTCACATGGGGATAAAAATTGTGAATCTGTTCAATCCTCTCATAATATTCTTCATCATTCAACCGACAATCTATCCATCTTATTAACTCTTATTCTCGTGTGGCTCTTTGCCTTGATTAACGGTAACTCCTTAGAAAATAAATAGAAAAATTGACCAAAACAGGAAAAGAGCTTAATAACCTATTATGCCTTCCTGACCATCCAACCTCCTTTCTCCATTGTCAGGAGTAATTAATGCATTTAATCTGTTGACACTAGCAAGGGGATGGTGCAGAAATTGACCTGTGGTGCACAGAGATAATGATCACCAAGTGGTTATTGTTTGAAAGAAAACAGACGGTTCTTCGACTGTTCAAATTCAAGTTCTAAGAATAACAAGGTTTCAATAAGGGTTCTCTTCAGATTAGTACCAACAAAACCCCACTCAAATAAACAAAGTTGAATCGCAGGAACAGCTTCCCAAAGGAGGTTGTCATGATGCCTACCATATCCAGGTTTAAAGTCGCCTTGGATGTGATAAAATATATACTATATTGCAAAGATTTAATCTTACTCTTAACCCATCAGATCTACACCTGTCTTTAAGACTCACATTACACATCCATCGTAGCATTCTCATATCATTTCTCTCCATGCAACGCATGTCCTTAACCCTCACTGGCTAGGTTTCACTTCCGTACATCATCACACTAAGTACACATGCTTGATAGATTCTTCCCTTGGTTGACAGTGGTAATGCTCTGCTGGTTAGTAATGGCAGAAGTTCCCTGAACTTACTCTACCCATTCCTAACTCTTGCAATCACACTAGCACCTGCTCCACCCAGTGCTCTAATGGTATCACCGAGCTAACAAAATTTCTTAACAACCTCAATAGCTTCGCCATCCAAATATACTTTCTCCACATCTTAATTCTCATCCGTCTTCATTGTCTTACACTTCTTGCATATAAACTGGTTATCATCTCCAAAACTACCAGTAATTCCAGTGCACTGCTTGTGTAACCAATGCTTACAAGTAGCACAAAAGATTGAATTCCACCAAACTCCCTTTCCACAAACTGAGGAGAGGAATTGCAATGGACTGAGCCAAACGGCAAAAAATAGCCTGTGCTAATGCATGAAATTTGCATAGCATCCAGATGAATTGATAAAAAGAAAGGATTTGAAAATGAAATCAGAATTAACTGGAAAACGTCAGAAACGACGGTTGATTGTTAAACGATTGTCCCAAATTTTTCGTTTTTTTGTGTGCGTTGCTTTCTTGCAAGCTATCTCAGATAGGAGACAAGATTGATCTGAAGCTTATACCGGAGTTTAGTGGTGCAATAGTGACTTGTGAATTGTGTTCCTTTTTCTTCCGGGCAACACGTTTTTCCTTCTTTTAACCGTATTATCCAAACGCATGCGAACTTCAAGACGTTCTCTACGCAACTCAAAAAACATCGCCTTTTATTTAGCCTTCTTTGCCACACCTGATTTGCATAATGCAACCCTCCCAGTCTCGTAATTTAATGGGTGTGAGTTCGCGCCTCGGTGTGACGACTGTCTTCTTCCGTGCCGTCACTACAAGTGGTTCAGACCCCAGCCAATCCATTATTGAATGGATTGAGAAGGCTGAGCTTGTGTGTCGGCTGTGCTCTGTAAAGAAAATAGAATGAATAATCCATATGCGTTTGACAGACGACACTTTTGCGGTGTACCAACAATTGAGTGAAGAAAAAAAAGAAACTTTATCTACAACGCCCTGGGATCTTATACAGCGTATGCGCAGTTTGTGGCATGCTGCATGCACCCGGGTGAAACCGTAGATGTTTATCTGGCGGACCTGCGGAAGCTTTCTGTACCATTCGATGGTATGACGGATCGAGGCCTCAAATCAGCCTTTGTCCATGGGTTGCCCGACCATGTCCGACAGCTCTTACGAGCTTCTTCTCGGATGGAAGAAATGAGCATTTCTCAACTTCTGGCTCAAGCGACAGCTATACTGTTTTGGGAATTTGTGATCCTAAAGATACTCCATTTTTTTTTTTTTTTGTAATATTACTTGCCTATCTATTCTAAGTGAAGCAGGGTGCGACGGAGGTCAATTGTTGAATTGGGGTCTGGATTGTGGAGTAGGAAGGTATATGGTCAGACTCCAACTGCTTAAGTTAAAGTCTTCCAATATTCAGACTGTTTTAGGCTTCGGAGATGAGAAAATCTAACTCTGAGAATTCTTATGATGCCACACCCTGTCGCCGATTGCCACCCTATGCAAAGGGGTAGTCTCCCCCCCCCCCCTGAAGACGAGGTCACCTGTAGGCTGTGGGTTTAGATCCTAGATGCCTTTGAACGGGATCCTGGTTGCTAAGCCATTTTCCACTTCGGCCCTTGCTTCTGCTAGTCGGGAGATCAGCTCTAGTATCTATAAGTTCAGCCTCAAATGAGCATTTCTCAGCTTCTGGCTCGAGCGACAACTATACTGAAAGATGACCCACCTGGACCCGGATTTTTCGTTTTGTTTTCTGCGTGGCTTTCTTACAGGAATTTCCCTCTTTTGGGGAGATTTTTAACACTACAACCAATGATCATCACTTGGGTGTTGCTAGCATTCACTCTCACACCTTTACTTTCCATAGCATTCCTTCAAGTTTTAAACTTAACAAGTAAACCTTCATTATTCATTTTCCACTTCGGCCCTTGCTTCTGGAGATCAGAGAGGCCCGATCCGATCAATCAGTATCTATAAGTTCAGCCTCAAGTGTATTATTCAATCTGATTCTTTAAAAAATCAAAACCTTATTTATCCCTTTTATTTTCTTCCCAAATCGATACTAGAAAGCAGTGACTTAGGGTCAATCATGCTGAGAACAGAGAAGATTACCAATGCTAAAGAGCAATGTATTCTGAGAGCAATGTATTCTAGGAATGTAAATAATTATCCTATCTATAGAATTATATTTAGATTTGGCATTAAATAACCCATTGATGGTTGATATGCCGTAAAACAAACCAAACCAAATGATGTCAACCTCTTCCAAAACTTCCGATTCTACAACCCTTGTTGGGACTGCTAGATCCACATTTGTGTGACTCCAATAGTCCTTGTGAGGGTGTCGAGAGATTTCTATATCGACCAAACAGTGTGTCTACCAATCTATCGTCCGGTTGATCATTCTCTATGGTTGTGAAATATGGCCAATCAGGTGGGTCTTTAACTTAACATGTAGATCTTCTATTGTTTCACAGGTAAGTACTAAATCATCAGCATCTCTTCTGGACCTGGAAAATGCTTCTAAGACACAAATGAAAAGCAACGGACTCAGTACAGAACCCTGATGTACTCCTACTTTAACATTAAAGCTGTCACTAAATGTGCTGTTTATTCTAACATGACTTTGAGCAATTATGCACATTGTTTGAACAACTTTAACCAACTATTCATTTGCCACTAGTTTATGCAAAACCCATCAGACAATATTTCATGGAACTCTGTCTAAAGCTTTCTCCAGATCCACAAAAGCAAAATAAAGGTTCTTCTTACCAAGGTACTTCTCTTGCATTTGTCTCAGGATAAATATAGCACCAGCGGTACATTGTCCAGACATAAAACAAACTGCATTTCATCTATGCTTATCTGACTTATTTGCTGCTCAATTATTCTCTCAATCGCTTTCAGAACCTGATCTATCTGTTACATAATGGATGGACGTATGTGAAGAACGATTATTTCAGCTAGTATGAATTTAGTATCTAGATGGACCAGTGCAATTTATCTTGACACGAAAACCTGAAAAAAAAGTACATTCTCAGGACTGGGAAGGTAAACAAGCCTGAACTCAGGTTTGGGGGTCTAGGAAAGGTCAAATATGAATGTGTTATGACAAATTCTGTCTCCTTGAGCAGTGATGTCACAATATCGTGTGAAAGAGGGAAAAAACGTTTTTAGAGTCCGTTTCGGGAAGCCATGATGAGCAGATGTGAATTCGAGATGTGATTAAAAAAAAAAAAGAAGGAAAATGGGAATTTAATTCCTAAAAGAGTTGATAGCAACTGGTCTGCCCACCCTTCCTCCTTTCCCCCTAACAAAGTAGAATTAAGTTAAGAACAAATTTGGCCTCTCTCTCTCTCAATTTAATAAATGTGAGACATTTAATCGTATGTCGAGAAAATCTCTCCAAAATGAACAACCATTTGAACTCTCCGTCGCGTTGCACCTTTCTTCTTTTCTGTGCACGAAAAAGTGCTTGATTTCAGACACACTACAACGATGACGATATGCCACCCACTACGATGATGATGACAGCGCCGGGCGTCAGTATACAAAATGAGAAAGATTTCTGAGAACACTGAAGTGACGATTGATTTAAAAAGAACGTGTCTTAATAACCAACACATAACATAGCAACTTTAATCCTCTGTAACTACGTCTATCTAGTGGTTCCACTTTACCCTCGTAAACAATTCACAATTATATTCAGCCCCCAGTCTTTCAGGACAACCTCTTCTTTTATGATCTGATTTGTCAAGTTTGATCATCTCAATGCCAGCTTCACCCGCAGCCTTCAACATATTTGTAACAACACCTGAGGATCCTTCTTCATCATCTGACTCACAGCATCGCCATACCAATTCTTATATACTGCTTCTGCAAGATTTTGAGGTATGCCGATTCGAGGAATGTGTTAAAAATAATTTCCAGAGTTATGTTGCTGATTGAGAGAATCAGAAAAAAAAAAATAAACACCAGAGTAAGACTTGTTGCCAAAGCGAACAGATGTTCCGCCTTTTGCTCCATCCAGGGGAGGCTGGGAAGCTGACTGTGTTCAAGGTGCTAAAAGAATGTTGGTATTCTATGATAATAAATTGAAAGTCATAAAAAAAACCAAAAAAAAAACCCAAAAAAAACAACAACTTTGTTTCAATTCTGAATTTTTGCTACACCACCTTTCTCATTTTGGGACGAGTAAATGCCAAGGGGCATAACACAACATATGCAGTGACAAGACTCACATCTCCAACTTCTTAGAAATTTCTGAATTGCTTGTGCATACACACACACAAAAAAAAGAAGAGAACGCAACATAATAAAGCATTTATTTTATTTTTGATAACTAAATGCTTTCAACAAAGTATCTGCTGAAATAATAACTCTTTAATAGAGAAAAATTTACATCAAGAGTAAAAAAAAAAAAATCCAGAATAAAAAAAAAAAGGTTTTCCGAAAAGATAAAAATTATTCGACTTGTTTGGCATAGGGCCAACAACCCAGAGCACTTTGAAGGTTTAACATTGTAATGCAAGAAAATCTGTATTTTTCAAATCTGATAGCAGTTTTGGCATCCAAACCATTAAACTGATACTTTACATTTAAGGCCCCCTACTCCCGGCTTCAGATTTTTCTTTTCTTAAAAAAAACAAAAAAAACTAACAAAAACAATTCATTCTTTTTTTTTTACAATAAAAAACAAAATGGAATTTTACATTAAGGAGGGGGGGTGTACAAGTCAACTTGTTAAAAAAATAAATAGAAAATTAAAAAAATAGACAAGACAATTTTGTAAAAAAAAAAAAAAAAAAAAAAAGAAGAAATTAAAAAGAAAATAAATTAAAAAAAATGCTGCTTTAATTTGCATAATAATAAAGATGTCTATAAAAATGCCATTGTCCCATAAAGTTAAAAAAAGGACACTTATGAAATTAAAACAATATTGATATTTTAATTTGCATAAAAAAATCAAGTTTGACTTAAATTGAAAAAAGTTTTTTTTTTTTTTTTTTTTTTACTAATAACATTTAAAAAAACAATTAATTAAAAAGGCATTACAAAATCAGTTTTAACTTGGAAAAATCTTTCTATAAAAAGAAAGAAAGAACTATTTTTCAGGAAATTGAAAACATCTTTTTGTTAAATCAGAAAAAAAAACACTAATGAAATCAGCAAAATCACTGGTTCAAGTACAAAAGAAGTATTTTCCCAAATGATGTTTAAGTTAGAAAAGAAAAAGTAGAAAAAGGCATTTTCATAAAATACTTCAATATTAAATTACAAAATTGAAAAAAAAAAAAAAAAAGAAACAAAATATATACACAAGTATAAAAATTAAAAAATTCATTTTTTGGGCGTCAAATTTTAATAAAGAAATAGACCAAAAATATTCAATTGTGGACGCCCGCCCCACAAAATCGATTAAATAAAAATAAAAAAAATATTAAAAAAAACAAAAACGTAAATAACAAAAAAATATGCTAATAGACTAGTAAAGCATGCGCCCCCCCCACCCAAATATATTCAACTTACAAAATGTTAAAAAAATTATACTCACAAAAAATTTATAGAAATAAAATATTAATGCTACCTCCCTAAAATAAAAAAAACTAACTTTTTTTCCGTGACTTTGTAAAATCCGACATTGTTGTATTCTACTCCAAATACCACTATACAAAATTTTATAATATTTCACCATTATGTACACACACTAATATATATATATATATATATATATATATATAGTAATCCAGGTAAAGTAAACATCCACAGGATAAAAATCCAAATAGTTTCAACCGGACTTATAAAAAGTGCTCAATATTAAATAGAGCTTTTATATATATATTTTTATTTATACAGACATATACAAAATTAGAAACTGAGATCTCATCAGGAAGAATAAAAATCTGATCTTTACCTCAGATCATACTTTCATTCTACCTGATGAGATCTCAGTTTCTAACAGCTGTTGATCGATAACATCGACATGACAGTGTCACAGATTTGTACATGTTTGTATAAATAAAAATAATCATATATATATGTGTGTACATAATTTATTTATGAGGCGACAAATCAGGGGTCTCAAACAAGCGTTCTGTGGGCCACATTTTTGCGGTTTGCAGAAATATTTTTTCGTAACCAATATTTTTCTGAAGTTTAATACATTCATCACTCGCACCTACCATACATTTGCATTAGCACTATTTAACTTGACCTTTTTACACCAGGTGTAAATGGGCAGTTAATAAATTTTAAGGTCAGACATTCTGTTCTAGTTCCTCTACAGGAAAGGGACAAACGCTTTATCTTGTTCACCCACATACATATCGAACACTCCTATACCCATCTTTGAAGGTGATACAAAGTAATGTTTAGGCAAAAAAATTTGCTTCTACCCTCCCTGCCTTCTCTCCCCAGAATTGATGCCATCTTCATTGGTGACTATAACACCGTTTTGGCCCGCAACATCCACCTCTCACTCTCTATGTAATGGCCCTTTTGATTACTATAGTTTGAGACCCCTGTTACAAATGCATCATTTTAGCATTTACTTGATTAATTATGAAATTTGAAGGGGGTGGAATGATGTACCCCTGGGTGGGTAATCTATAAGGCGCAACTGGGTTAAACCAAAAGAAAACCGATAAGATCCACAAAAAAAAAAAAAAAAAAAAATCTTACTGTGCTACATTGCAGAAAAGAAAAAGAAATGAAACAATTTGGTTGAAGGGGATCATTTTTTAAAAAAGAAAATAACACGCAATTAAAATATAAAACTTTTACTTTGGAATTTACTCTCCCACCCTGAAAAATTATTAAATATAAATAATTATAAAAGGAAATTGTAGTTTGCTTGAAGCATTGCTGGTAAATATAAATGTAAGTTTGTAATCCGAGGCAGGAGAAATGTGATATAGGTACCGGAAAGTGGAACAGATGAACAAAAATAAATGAGAAGAGAAAATAATGTTATAGGGTATAATTATTCCTAAAATAAATAATTATATTTTACAATTTAATAATACATTTTTTTAGGCAAAATTCTGTTTCTTTTTTTTTTTTTTACACTGGTTGTTTCGGCCTCTGTGTTGTCATGAAACGGTGTTATCTGAAGACCCAGTGATAAAAAAAAAGACTTTACTAAAAAACAAAAAAAGGGAACATTAATTTTATTAATATGAAACAACTCCTCTCTCTGATAGTTTGAAAAATAAAAAAAAAAAAAAAAAAAGATCAAAGTAATTTTCTTTTAAATTAGATAAAAAAAAAATTGCATCTTATCTATGACTTCTAACGGTTTTATTGCTAAATTTTCAAAATACAAATTTAAAAGACACTTCAAAGAATTATTTCATTTTCATTATAAATAATTATATTTTCAACAGTTTAAAACATTTTTTTTTTTTTAAGAACTAATCACAATTTAACAAATAAATAAATTTTCAACAGTAAAAATGTTTTGTTTTGTTTCCATTTCAACAGAATAAGTTACTACCAAAAATAAACATTTTATAGCAACCATCTTTCCGAATGCAGACAACAAGAAAAATATACATCGGTATATCCGCGGGCAGTTGGAAACAACATTTTTTTTACAATCATAGACATTCTTTCTAATCCAGTACTAAAAACAAACTAAACATTAATCCAAAACATTTTTGGTCACCGAGAGAAATGAATTTTACATCGGTGATCTCCTGGTGGATTTTGGACAGACCTAACACGGCCAGAAGCTCTAAACAGGAAGCGCGGAAAATACAGCCTGCTCACTGACCGTTTCGTCTTCCAAGCAATTTCAGTGGAAACGTCGGGTGTGCTTGGCCCCGAGACTGTTAAATTTTTTCAGGACATTGGACGGAGGATTTCAACGTCTAGGCACGAGCCCCGTGAGTCAGCCTGGTTGTTCCAACGCATCTTTCTGGCTATCGTTCGTGGCAACGCTATGTCAGTAACGGCGGCGTTACTTCCGTTCTAATCGTCATCTGTTGACTCTCTCTTTCTTTCTCTCCCCCTCTATATCTACCTATGTCTGTATCTGTCTCTTAGCATGAATTGTACAAAAATGTTAGTTTTTAACATCCAAACAGATGTAATCTATGGTTTGAAGAAAATAATTAGAATACTAAGGTACGAACATAATAACGTGGGAGGAATGGACAGTAGATGTGAGTCAGGATCCTTAATGAGGAACAATGACCAAAGAATGTCTCCGGATCTAAAGACTGAAATCCGTATCTCACCTTTCCAAAATGTAACTACCCTTCCCCTCGATGTGAATATCTCCATTTCTCTTGTTATATGGTCAGTTTCACATCTGACGATCCTACTCTGAAATAGCTCAAAACACCATGTCAGTCCGACGTAATAATTTATTTCACCTACTTGGTAGGATCATCAGATGTGAAACTGACCATATAACGAGAATATATAATATATAAACATAAACTTATATAAACAGCCTACGCGAGTTAACCAGCGTTTCAATGTCAACACATTTCCTCGGGGCTGAAACGCTGGCTAACTCGCGCAGGCTGCTCTAACGTGTATAAGTTTATTTTTTATGAAGCTCTATTTTGTATTGAAGACTTTTGAAAAAATATTGGTTCTAAGTTCATCGTATGGACTTGATTATATATATATATATATATATATATATATATATATATATACATATATAATGTGGATAATAATTAAATATTATTAAATAATACGAATAGGCTATTCTGCCAGGACCGGCAGAATAACGACCCCCCTACTTATTTTAATAACGATGGGGCTGTTATTTTGCCGGTTCATGTTTATTTAACCTAACTGTTACAGTTACAGTGAAGATTTCACGAGTCAACTTAACTGTCGGTTTATTTTTTATTTAAACATTTTTCCAATAAAAAAGAAATAATTAAAACTTCTGACTATTTTTTAAAATTAGATAATTCATACAGCGATTTTCACCACAACTTACGAAAAAAATAAGTTTTATTTCACCATAGACTAAGTAACTACAATGAATTTCTATGTCCATTTAAATGCATTTACATATTGTTTTTATCATAAAAAAAAATACAAATTATGTTTTTAAATACAAATAATTCGCTTTGAACTCCGTTTATGTCTACATTTTTTAAAAATATAACTCTACCGGATTACCTCACAATGTTTGTTTGTAAAAACAATTCAACTTTGTATTAAAATTCGTCGTTACATGTAGCAGTTGAAATTATTGACAATTACTACTGTTATTTTATCGCAAGAAAAACGTTCAATTAATGGTTAATTTAGTGAAATGATGAGAAATAGTCCTAACATTTATCTTAAAAGTTATTTATCTTTTATATCAACGAATGTAAACTATTATTTTTTTCTTAAATAACTAAAACATTTTTTATCCGACGCAAATTACTTCTAAATCCGACTAAAGAATCTAATTATCTGTAATATTTTCGTTCATTTAATTATTTCTTTTTCTTTTAATGTTTTTTGTATTAAAAGCAGATATTTCTTTTCTATTCAAAAGATTAAAATAACCGACAGAATAACAACTGATGATGACGATGAAAATAAATTGTTATTAAATATTTGTCCTTATTTATTTCATTACCTTTTCTTTCACAAGGTCATAATAGTTAGGTTAAAAAAACATAAGCCGGCAAAATAGCCTCTTCCTAAATAATTGTATAGTGTAATGTTGTGTGTTTTTTTTAGTATAGGAAAAATGACCAAATTAGGCGGCCAAACTTCGAACCTAACGAAGTGTATATAGAAAAGAGCGAGCTTGTTTTGCTCACATTCAATGATTAATGCGACCAATCAAAAAGTGATCACGGAGATTTCCAAGTGAATCAAACGAGTTGAGATATCGTGTATGGATTCATAGATGACATCAATAAACACTAGTGAGGCGGAGATTATTATTTGCACGGAAATTTGAGATTAGAACATGGTGAGCCGAGAGTGAGGGACCTGGCGGCTCTTATTTCTAGAACAAGCAAGCTCGATATACTTTATTTCTTCTTTCATTCTTTATTATTATTAATTATTATTACACATTATTATTACTACCATTATTACAATGTTTCTTAATAGTTTCTTTATTATTATTAATTATTATTACACATTATTATTACTACCATTATTACAATGTTTCTTAATAGTTTCTTTATTATTATTACTACCATTATTACACATTATTATTACTACCATTATTACAATGTTTCTTAATAGTTTCTTTATTATTATTAATTATTATTACACATTATTATTACTACCATTATTACAATGTTTCTTAATAGTTTCTTTATTATTATTAATTATTATTACACATTATTATTATTACCATTATTACAATGTTTCTTAACAGTTTCTCATTCTTATACTTATAACGTGTTCTTTTACAATAGAATATGTCTTTTTCCGTATTTATAGAATGTGCACACACGTGTTGTGCGTATTTACGATATTCTAAAAGGTAGTCATTCCGAATTTTAGACTTACATCTGGCAGTTTTTGTCTCATCCAGCGTGGAGCGAGACAAAAATCTTGTTACGTACTCATAATGTCGACTGAAAAAAGTTTCCAGTGTTTCCGTGAAACCAAAGTTTCGATAGATGATCAAGTTAATTACGTATGTAAGAGCACGTTTTTATTTCAAATCAGACGATACATTAGTTCAAACGTCTATCAATACCTGCAAATTTAGCTCGCAAGTTTAATCGTTCTTCAGTTGAATGAAAAACGTTTACATTTGGTAACTACGTCATGTGGGCTGAGTTTTCGGTGTTTCCATGGTCAATCAAACTGATGTATAGTGTTCTTTGAAATAAAATTATACATATATATATTTATTTCAGAAAAATTAGTACAACATTCGTACCGTCGGTTTCAAGCTCGGAAAGTCTTAGCCATCCGGCTCTCTTCAGCTTCTGTTGTCATCTCTTGATAACAACAGAATCTGAAGAGAGCCGGATGGCTAAGACTTTCCGAGCTTGAAACTGACGGTACAAATGTTGTACTAATTTTTCTGTACCAAAATAAATAAATATTATGCTCTTAATTTTTAACTTTTATTCTTAATTAATCGAGCACTCTGCTGGGATTTTTCCTACTATATATATATATATATATATATAAGGTATCCATATATGCTTAGTGTATAAAAATATTTCAACTACAACTTCAAATCCATTCAACAGTTGAAACTCATACACATGTAAAAAAAAAAAACTGCATCTGAAACTAATGTACGCATTTGAACTGAAATCAATAGTTATAAGCGTGAAATAGACATGAAAGTGTTTATATCAGTGCTCATTTCATTCTTGACTGACAAAGGTGAAAGGTTCACCAAAAATTCTCACTTCTCAATTAAGTAGAATAATATACTTATACTTGCTTCTAAATGTCCCACCAACGACTGGACAGACTGATCAACCAAACATTGAGTTACAGATTTTTGTATTTTATTGTTTTATTTTGATACGCCAATTTTACACACATTTCTTTCTCTCTTATATATATAATTATTATTTCATGTATCCACATGAAATGTTATAAGGAAATATAATCTTTTATGCATCAGTTTCTACAGTGCTGAATACATGAGTAGAGCTAGGTAGTAAGTTATGAAAATATATTTATGGCAATTAAGCTACACAGAAGCTTCCGCGTTTCATCCCCGTAGCCTGACGATTTCCTATGGGGATGAAACGCGGAAGCCTCTGTGTAGCTTAATTGCCATAAATATACTTTTATAACTTACTATAATATATATATATATATATTAATTACTATTTTATGTATATACATATAGTAATATAAGATTGCATATATATATTTTCAGTGGATGATGGAAATAATAGCCTGAGAGGGGGGGGGGGAGGGAATAAAAATCAACAAATCTGATTGGTTAGTTAGCTTGAGAAAACACTACTTAGATATAAAAGCAATTGCAAAAACTATACATCCAGCCTGGTGATTTCCTTCGGGTATGAAACATGATTTAGAAGCTTTTTGAAAATGATCTCCTTTTAACCAGATTGTACAATATAATTTTTTTAGTTTTTTTTAATTAAAGGGGTGGGTGAGAAGGATATATTAGTTTTTGTATGTACAACTACTTAAACATTGTCAATTTGCTCGAGTTAAAAGCCCCCCCCCCAAAAAAAAAACGCTCACAGGAACTTAATTAAAATTTAAGTCTCTATTTAAAACTATTCAAATTAAAGAAAGAAATATTTAAAGAAGAAAAAAAAAAAAAAAAAAAAAAAAAAAAAAAAAAAAAAAAAGGATGATCTTTCAACTAACATTCATCAGAGGAGTAATAAGGGAAACTGAACAAAATAAAATTATCTTATATAAATAGAGATTTGTCCGTCCGTCAATCACTTTTTTTATTATTATTATTATTTTTTTTTTTTTTAAACCTAATAAATGCATTGTGACATTTTTCTCATTTCGAAATATCAGAAATCTTAACTACTTTTAGAAACGGAGAATATTACATTAATAGTAAATAATAAATTCTCAACAAATAAAGCGGATGCCATGACCGGAAATCGAAACTGAAACCTTAAGATCTTCAGTTTGAAGTTCTACCAACTGAGCTATTCGGACTTTCTTATAAATAGAGCTTAAAAAATTACCATAAAATAATTATAGCTTTGGCGTAACGTCATAAATTTATGATTTACGTCATGTTTCAAAACATGAATTCAAACGTAAGCGATTATAAAAAAATAAATAAATGGGTAAACATTATCAATAGCGTTGGAAATTATTTTAATAGTCCAAAACAATTTATTTTGCTTTAATTACATATATTAACGTTAAAAACAATTTAATATCTATTAGAATTATGGGCCCTACAAGACCATAATTCACCTTTCAATTGAAACATTTTTGTTGAACTTTTGAGATTTACATTTTCTGTCGACAACTTTTATTGAGTTTGTTTATTCTCCAGCTTTTATTTTACGAACATTAAGGATTTAATCAAATTTTGCTGTTGTGTTCAATTTCACTTGAATTCTAACATTAATGAAAGAAAATCTTAAGAGACGACTTTTATTAGTTATGAATTTTAGGCTTGATATAATATGTAATTGATGAAATCGATTGGAATTTCACATTTTTTTTTTTACAGCTGACAGGAGTTTAATTAAAATTACATTTCCTGTCAACAACTTTTGTTGGCAAAACAAAATAATTTTTTTTCCTTTGCTGCTAAATTCTAATGTTACTTCTGATCGTAAAAAAAAAAAAAAATTCTTTGGTAATTATCTAGAATAGGACCCCAGAGTTTTTTCGTAAGGGAGATAACTTCTTTTGCTTATCGATCCCACCTAAGTGAACTGGAAGCAGTAGTACTTTTTCCGAAAAAATTTCACGAATGAAATTCCAGTTTGATTGTCAGCGACAGTTCAAGTTACCAAATTATCCCCTTCTGCGCTGTTCATGGACTCCAAACGCAGAATCTCATGGATCTTAGCGTTCCCCTGCACAGATTTCAGATAGCTACACTTTGGACATTCCCAATGATACGTATCGACGTATCGCTTTAAGTCAACGAGCCATATCGTTTTTAAAAATGATAAAGATGTTAAAACTTCTTTTCTTATTAAATTACCCAATCATCTGTTCAACTCAAGTTAAAAAAAAAAAAATGGAACCCTATTTGGACTTTCTTATAAATAGAGCTTAAAAAATTACCTTTTTAAATTCTTATGCTACTTCTCTAATGACCAAGATCAAAGTGTAGTATCTGTTCCGATGGATACTGCACCCCATAGACTGGTATCGTCTTGGCCTTTGGGGCTTGATTCCGCCGGTCTATGGGTCTGTCCTGTGTAGTTCTAAGAGGTCCACTCTCCCAGGCTTCGCCTCCCCTCTTTGGGGGAGGAGTAAGTTTATTGCTTACTGCCTGAGGCGCCCCTACCGGGGAATGCCGACGGGGCTGCCCAGGCAATTTTTTTAATGGCCAAAGTGCTCACCTCTCGGGCGCTGGCTTTTCAAACCCCACTTTCCCGACCCGACCTTGGGTCACATCTTACTTGTGGGAGTAGGATAAAAACTGGCCTTGTGCCTAACTCGTGGAGAGGAGTAAATAAATACTCCTCTAATGAAAGTTTGTTGAAAAACGATCAATTTATTTGTTGAATTAAATTATGATAGATTTTTCCAAATCATCTTTTTCAAATAATTTTCTCTTAGTGAAACTCGAATTTGAATCTGAACGTCTCCTACTTAGAAAGCTCAGCTGATACTTGCTACAGAACAATTTAGAAGGATGTTTTTTTCTTTTGCTTTGAATCATGTCCTATTTTTTTTTTTTTTTTTTTTTTTTTTTTTAGTTTATTACAGAAAAGAAAGAAGTAAAACCTACAGGGAAAACAATTCAAAGTAAAAGTAAAAAAAAACATATCTTCTTAAGAGTAACCAAAAAAAAAAAAAAAATAAAAAAAAAAAAACCTTGGTTAGTCACTTGTTTCAATGATCAACAGATTCAACTTAAAAGAAATAAGTGATACAATTATCCAATTGCACGTCATTTTTATTGCTAACTTGTAAATAAAGAAAATAACCAAACCTCTTCAATGTAAAAATGTACACTAAAAATAATTTTGTGTTTAGGAATTTTAAACGTTTCAGAGTGAAAAGAAAAAACAAATAAATTAACAAAGGGGAGATTACTCCGATGTACTCAAGGAAAACAAAAAATGTAACAAATACTTTTGTTAAACATCTTTCAAGCAATGATGAAAAAGTAATAAAAAAACCTGTCCCTGCTCAGCTCAAAATTTGGAAAATAAAAAATAAGATATTAAATGAAAATTTAAAAAAGTAATTAAAAACTGATTATATATATATATAAAAAGAAAAGTTAAGTGAATTAAAGTTGTACAAAAATTAAAAAAAATTAAACATGAATTCACATTGTGGCAGAAATTTATTTTCTTTTAAATAAAAAAGGAAAAATTGTGAAAAAACGTTTTTTTTTTAAGTTTGAACATGAAGATAAAAAAAATGAAAATTTATCCAATATACAAATAAGGAGCAAATGAACATTTACCAGATAAATAATTATAAATTATTATCAATAAATAAATAAATAGATCACACAAAAAACAAAACAAATCTGATTGATAACACTATTCTCAAACCATAAATTGTCTCCCTTAATAAAGTTCTTGGGGATTAATCCATAAAAAACTTTAGCTACCCTCCTAAGAAAAAACGGGCAATTTTCTAATACTTTTTGCACTAAATTGGGTAGATACAGAATATTTGTTAAATATTGTTTTACTCAAGAAAATTACATAAATCATGATTTTTAGTACAAAATAAATTGTTTGGGAATAATGCCGAAACTTATTTTACTGTAAATAAGTAAATAATAAGCGACCAAGCGTTAGGAAATTACATTTTTATATCTCATAATATTATATATATATATATATATATATATATATATATAGTCTCGGAAGTTTCTCAACCATTAAAACTATTAAAAAAAAAAATAAATAAATAAAAAATTAAAAAAAACAAACTTTTAGTCCGAAGTCTTTCACTGGAAAATCACTCATGTAAGCCAATTTATTTTTTACAGTTTTTATCTAACACTATTTTAAGGGATCATCAGTTGTATATATATATATACACACACACATACATACATTGTATTATATATACTATATATATGTATATATAAAAAGTATGCTAATATTTATGAGCAGAAAACCGTGGACATTCCACAATTGCTCTCTTCATTGAAATCAAATTCTTTAAACAGATCCAAATAATATCAAATTTAAGTATTTTAGAAAAGTTTTATTTTATAGTAAAAGTACAAAATATATTCATATTTTGAATTTTAAATTATTTGTAACCGTATTATTCAACAAAAATGTTTTTATTTAATCAACAAAATATTGTAGAATTGTGTTGTATTGTTGCTTTCACACATTTTTCTTGTCAAATTAACTTGGTAAAAAAATCAGTTGTCGTCTGTTTTTTTTTTAATACAAATACAAAGAAAGCTAGATTAATACTACGCCTACTGCTGCGTCAAGTTTGGACGAATTACATCCCTTGGATTTAGTGTTGGCAGCGTTACGGTCATGCTAAGTACCGTTATTACACTATTACACATACAATATATATATATATACACACACATACATACATATAGGTATATATATATATATATATATGTGTGTGTGTGTGAGAAGATAAAGATTATATCTGTAAATTATATCCTATCTTCAATAGTCAATGCTCGATATATGAGATAGAGCAATAGTATAGGTACATAAGCGATGAGAATAAAAATTGGATAAAATGCAATATTTATTAAATCATCAATTCTTCAAACAAGGGTTACATAAAAAAAACTATTTTGTATTCTCATCACTTAATCTACTTATATATATATAATATATTTAATTTTGATTTTCAACGATCTCGAGTCTGACCACGTGGCTTTCCAAATTTCCTTTTCTTTCCTTTCTCTCTTCATTCTTCTCAGATACGATCTGAAGGAAAGATCAGATTCTAGTTAGCAGTCGTCTGGACTGAACTAAATTTTTTTTATTAATTGTAAAATGAGTTATCCCCCTTCTTGATTTTTAATTTTAGGTGATTATTTAAAAATGTTTCATATTAGCAGTCGTCTGGGCCAGACTAAATTTTTTTAATAAATTGTAGCTAGTAATTAGTCGACCATAGTCGAGGGCGATCTGAAGGCTCCCTTTTTACTTAGCTAACAATATAATGAGATGTAGGGGAGGGCGCCACCCCTTGGTATGACTCGACAGAGGATTGAACCCTAGCCTCCAGACCTATTAGCGAACACTAAACAAATGCCAAATAGGCCCCGTAGTTATATATTTTATTATATTGCAAATAACATGGTATAACAATAACAAATGAAATTGGCTAGTCAGAAGCAAAGTTTTGTCAGCTTAAATGCTATTTGGGTCCGACTTTCAAAATCCGACAAGATAACTTGAAAGATCAATGGGGAGAATTCGTTGATTTGAAAGAATGTGTTGTCAAAAAGAAAACTTTGATTTTAAAAACAATTCCAAAATGGCTTCTGCAAACTTTTGTTATTTTATCGGTTCGTGAGAACGGATACAAACCAGTTTAATTCCACCACTGGTACAAGCAGACATTTAAAAATACAAATGATGGACATTTTATTTTAGAAATGCAACTTCGGATTTTTCCAAAGCCATTAAAAAAAAAAAAAAAAAAAAAAAAAAAAAAATTTAATGTTTAAAAAAAGAAACAAAAAAGTAATTAAAAGAAAAGAACATTGGTTGGGAAATATAACAGAAGAATTAAAAATTGAACAAAAATGTTTTTCATACAAAAAAAAAAAAAAATGAAATAAAAAGAAAAAAGAAAATTGTTGCATTAAACAAATATATATATATATATATATATATATATATATATATATATATATATATATCAGAATTTTACAGAACAGACAGAAATTGTTCTATTACTTTCAAACATTCATAGCAGAATCGCTTATGAAGTGCTCTCAGGATAAAATAAACAACCAGGTTTTTTATATTGTTTTGAGGGTGGAGAAATGTGTGTGTGTATGTAGGTATGAGAAAGAGAGACTGTGTGTGTGTTTGTGTGTGTGTGAGAGAGTGAAAGCGAGAGAGAGTATATGAATGCATATAAAAGAGGGGAAAATTACAACCAAAAAAAAAAAAAAAAAAAAAATTAAGAAAAACAAATTTCAAAGTAAAAAAAAAAATTGTAAGAAAAAAAAATATTTAAAACAAAAAGAAAAAATTGTAAGAAAAAAAAAAAAGATATATTGTAAGAAAAGAGAACGATTTTTTCCTCTTTATTTTTAGCCATAGTTTGCTACATCTACTAACCCAAGCACTCTCATCCATTCTTTTAATGTGATCAAACCAATGCACACATCTACCTATACTGTGCAAAGACACCAAATCTAAGGCTGCCTTTAAGACTCATATTACACATCCATCGAATTATTTTCGTATCATTTTTCTCCATGCAACACATATCCTCAACCCTCACTGACCAGGTTTCACTTCCATGCATCATTACACTACGCACACATGCCTGATAAGACTCTTCCCTTGGTAGACAGTGGTATATCTTTGCTGGTTAGTAATGGCAAAAGTTTCCTCAACTTCTCCAAACTATTGCAATCACACTAGCACCAGGCTCTCCCTGTGCTCCAATGGTATCACAAAAGTAACAAAACTTCTGAATAATCTCAATAGCCTGACCAGGTTTCACTTCCATGCATCATTACACTACGCACACATGCCTGATAAGACTCTTCCCTTGGTAGACAGTGGTACATCTTTGCTGGTTAGTAATGGCAAAAGTTTCCTCAACTTCTCCAAACTATTGCAATCACACTAGCACCAGGCTCTCCCTGTGCTCCAATGGTATCACAAAAGTAACAAAACTTCTGAATAATCTCAATAGCCTCACCATCCAAATATACTTTTTCCACATCCGAGTTTTCATCAGTCTCCATTATTTTACACTTTTCGCACATACACTAGTCATTCTCTCTCAACCTACCAATAATTCCACTGCACTTCTTGTGTACCCGATGCTTACAAGTATCACAAAAAAATTGAGTTTCTTCCAACTCCTTTCCACTAACTGAGCAGGGAAACTGTTAGATGAAACAGATTCCATCTAAAAAAAAAATAAAATAATCATTAGATATTTTTATAAGGAAATAACTTTTTACCCTAAAGTTATATCCTTTGCCTCAAAGAGATTTTAAGCAGAGTTATGTAACTTGCATCATTTTTAGACCAGCCGACATTCGGATTGGACGTGCGTCGCACAGCAACTTCAATTAATACGTCTTAACTATAAAGTAATTCTTCTTAAGTTGTAAATATATAATAAATATTACTTGTTGATCTATACAGAAGCGTTTTTATCCAATTTTTTCTTTATATTTGTCTCATATCTCACAAATACCACCACTACACATCACTTCAGGAACTTTCCACTTTCTGGCAGCTTTCCAACACTACAACCAATGATCATCACTTTGGTCTTTGTAACATTTACTCTCAGATTTTTACTTTCCATAGCATTCCTCCAAGTCTTTAACTTAAGGTCTTCCATCCTTTCACAGGTAAACACTAAACCATCAGCATAAAGTATCTCTTCCGGACAACCTATACAAAACTCAATGGACACAAATGCTTCTAAGACACAAATGAAAAAACAACGGACTCAGCACAGATCCCTGATTTATTTCCCACTTTAACATTAAAGCTATCAATAAATGTGCTTCCAACTTTCCTTTCCACAAACTGAGCAGGGGAACTTTCTCCCTTTAGGGGAGCTTTCCAACACTACAACCATTGATCATCACTTTGCTCTTCGTAACAGTCATTCTCCGACCTTTCCATAACTTTTGATGTCTATTTTCAAATCATGAACAAGAAGAAAAACAGAAAGTTGTATTTAGATTTCATGTTTTGACTTACTTTTAAAAGGTAGTTTTCTTTTGTCTTAATTATTTGGGCGCCATAAATAAAGGAGGTTGCTGATTTAAATCTGGCCAAATGGAACTAAATGGTTGATAAGATAGCAGAAAAAAATTGCAGTGATCTTTGGCAATCATCTTCAACCAAACACAAACACATTCTCATATATATATATATATATATATTAGAAGAGTTTGAATTACCTACTAGACACCATCCTCGAGTGTCTTTGGTCTCTCTGTACAAGGGTTTGTCAGGACAACCTGACGAGGATACTTTGCCCTACAAGTAAACCCTGACCAAAATAAGATCCCTTTGACACGGCTATACACTGACTCATACAAGGAATAATGCATCTTCTCTAAATAATGTTACCTCAAGTAACAGCACTTAGCTGGATACTCCACCAGACTAGATGAATTCTTGTCCTGGAATCCGGTAAGACAAAGAGACCACAAGAAAGATATATTATAACATAGTTAACTTGTCAATTGGGGAGAGGAAAATTAATGTTCTTAACTCCTTTACTAACTCAACATTTTAAAGGTAAAAGAGAACTTAAATAGAACATTCGAATACCTATGTACCACATATAGATATCAAGTGTTATCCCAGGAAAGGGCCTTCTTCATTTCTGAGAACTTCAACTGAAGTAAAATGATACAAAACAGTTAAAATACTGTTCTTTGTAAATAGAATTGAGCTCTCCTGATAGTAATGTAAACTAATATAAAAATCATTATAATTTCCCTACTTTTGTGTCAAGGGATATAAAGTGGTTTAGTAATATGGAAGCGGGAATGCTTCTGTATTGTTAGCAGTTGGTCTGCTTCTGTGGATGGCCTATATAAATGTTATTTTTTTGTGTATAAATGACTGCCAAAAGCTTCTTTTTGACACATATATATAAAATAAAAAATGCCAACTTATCTATGTAATTCCTCTGATAAGATTTTAATCTTTGAAAAGCCTTGGCTTAAGGAAAGAATAATAAACATTTTTTTACCGAGTATACCTTGCATTGAACAATCGAAGGTGAAATAAATTTGTCATTCGTACATGTTTATCACTCTTATTTCACCTATTATATATATATATATATATATATATATATATATATATATATATATATATATTTATTATGTCCATATTTTTTGTTTCAGTATTTACTTCAACAGTGCTCAATACATGAGTATAGTTTGCTAGTAATATAAAAAATACTACTGACAATTAAACTATCAATTAACCTGGTAGTTTGCCTCGGGAATGAAACAAACGTTTCTGTGTAGCTTACATGCCATAAGTATTTTTTTATACTACTATATATATATATATATATATATATAAAAGAAAAAGGTGATATTCTAAATCAGCAGCACAAGATTTGATATTTTGGTGCTTGTGTTCAGTAGGTCGGAAAAATCTTTTTAATTTTGAAGAGTCAAATAAGGGGGAGATAACTCTAGTTTTCAATCACGCTTTATCTTAAAAATGGAGTTTACTATTGTAATTAATCTAAAATAAAGTTAAAACCATGTATGCGTAAAAGGCTGATTTAGGAATAAAACAATCACAACGCATTCGGCACTAATGAAAAATAAAATGATTTTGAAAAATAAATTAATTATCAAAGAAGGAAAAAATAGAAAAAATACGTAAATGGAAGGGGGAAAAAAAACATGAAACAAGGGAAAAAAAGTTTTTGAAATAAATGGAAGTTTTACACTGGGTAAAATTCAGCAATTTGTTCGAAAATTAATCTGTGCGATTGCAAGAAGTCTATTAGTTTGGCAGTATCTTTGGTTAAATATAAAATATCTTGCAAATTCAGAGTGTTAAAATCCATGTTAAGATAAATTGTGGTTGAAAACTAGAGTTATCCCACTCCTTATTTCACTCTTCAAAATTAAAGATAAAATTTTTTTTTCCGGCCCTACGGCACACAAGCATTGATATTTTTTTCTAGACTACTCAGTAAAGTATTGTTTCATTTAAAACGAGGATTCTACTTTTCCTACATTTTAGGAAATAGCAGAATTCTACTCCAAGAGGAGATACACTATATATATTTTTATAAACTATAATTTTCGGTGCAACTTCGAAAAAGCCTCAATAAGGAAAAACGGGTATATGTTACGAGACTCAGCAGAGGCGCGAACGGGGTCCAAAAAAAGAACGAGAAAGGGTTTAAAAACATAAATTTGCAACAAGTGAAGTTGACCTACGACGAGAATAGATATTTTTCTACTTATATATGTAATTTGTTTTTATTTTTACGTATTATAAATGGGTTTTCATTAGATGTAAAAAAAAAAAATTCTTGTTTTTTTTCCCCCAACGTTTTCACAAAAACAATATGGCGCTCCTAGTGCATTTGTTAGTAATCCCCCCCAAATCGGCCATGTTTTTTTCTCGAAGATACGGTGTCAAAACTATTGATTTCTAATAAATAGCACTTCAAACGGGTTTAAAATACAAACAAATAGCACATGCAAGTTTGAAACTAACTTTTACAGCTTACAGTTACTTTTATTTGTTGTAATTTGTTTTTTTTTGCGTTTTTACTCTGCTGAGTCTCGTAAAAGATTCCCGGAAAAACAAATAATAAATATAAATGTGTATCACATATGTGACCGGGACGGAACAAAGATA
>OY744542.1:52036773-52094273 GCA_963556195.1 Sepiola atlantica
TCTATTTACCTATCTATCTCTTTATTCTACACTTTTTATTATATCTCTTTCCACTTTATCTTATTTTATTTTATTTTATCTGTCTGATGAGATCTCAGTTTATAATAGCTGTTGATCGATAACATAGACATGCCAGTGTTGCAGATTTTGTACATGTCTGTGTAAATAAAAATAATCATATATAAAAGCTCTATTTGATATTGAGCACTTTTTATAAACCCGGTTTAAATTCTTTGGATTACTACCCTGTGGATGTTTTACCTGGTTTATCATTATTATTATATATATATAAAACTAAAAATAATACATTAATCACTTAAATAATAGTGTCATGGATTCGTCCAAACACTTTAAAATGCAGCAACATTTTTGTAAGTAACGGATAAATTTTATTAGACAGACGAACAGCACAGGTAAAGAAATTTTTTTTTTTTTTTTTTTTTTTTTTTTGTGTCTTAAATAACTAATATAAGTTAGCAAAACATTTATATGGAACAAAACGTAGATTTAGTATAAGGAACGTTTATGTTTTTGTCTTTTAAGGGAAGTGGGGTCTGATCAACTCTGCTGGGAAGCCATGAAATTAAATACTGTCTTGTTTTTAAATTCCCGAAACAGTTTTTCATGGTAAACAACTGATGATCCCTTAAAATAGTGTTAGAAACTAACTAATATAATAACTGCAAAAAATAAATTGACTTACATGAGTGATTTTCCACTGGAAGACTTGAGACTAAGTTTTTTTTTTATATATATATATTTTATATATATATATATATATATATATATATATATATATATATATATATTTGACAATGGGAGGGCATAACTGCTTCAGTTAGTGGAGTACCATGGACTAAGTGCAAGTTTGGGGTGCTGCATATACATTTAGCTTTAAGAAAAAATATAGCTGTTTCATTATCACTTGATGGATGAAGGATTTCCACCCAATTCTGCTGAAGGCCTATTACTCGCACACCCAAACTAAAGTCCGTTGTTACGGAGAGGAATCAGAATTCTTCAATATGCCTCCAAGACATAGGGTGACATGGTGGTGGAATGAGGAAGTTGAGAAGTGTATCAAAGAAAAGCAGAAACAATGGAGTGGAGAAAAGGTTTTGTAGTTTAATAATGGAGATGTATCTGGTAGAAAAGATGACAGCAAGAAGACCAATGCACGAAACCAAGCAGGAAGCTGAGAAAGCCAAGTTTCCAGATATATTACAAAGGGATGCCCAGAAGAACCGAGTATTCAGGATAGTTAAACAGATAGCAAAGACAACAAGCCGCGCGTGCGTGGTCCCCCCTCTGTATGTGACTATGTGGCGAGTGTAAAATGCAATGAATTTGGGCAATTTGGGGCATTTTTGAACCCCCTTTGATCCCCTGGGGGCGCGAACCAGAATTTTTCTGAGGTCAAGGATGCTCATTTTATATCCAGAACAATTGCCTCTACATTTTGGCCAAGTTTCAGAAAAATTGAATGGATGGATCAAACGTTATGGGAGAAAATGGTAATTTTTTGACATTTTGTGGGGCTTTTGACCCCCTGGGGGCGCGAACCAGATTTTTTCCAAGGTCAACGATACTTATTTTCTATTAGGAACAATTGCCTCCACATTTTGGCCAAGTTTCAGAGAAATTGATTGGATGGATGCAAAGTTATGGGGCAAAAAATGTCATTTTTTGCTATTTTGGAGCCAAATTTTTTTTTTTTAAATCGGAGAATGTCACTTTCTAAGCTGACCGAAGTTACAACTTCATGCAAAATTTCAGAGAAATTCAATGGATGGTTGCGGAGAAAAATCCGGACGGATGGACGGACGGAAATGCCTCAAAACATAGGTCTCCCGATTTTATAAATCGGGGGACCAATAAGAGATGATAGGACCGTGTTTTTTTAAAAAGGAGCTTAACAAATGTTGTCTCCTCTTCACCAGTCTTTTGATTATCGTGCAGGATTGGGGGCAATATCCACACCAGTGGACCTTCCTCCAAACAACTGGCTAGCTGCATGCATGGCAGTCCTCACTACAGATTTCCACTTTTGTCGCTCCTGAGGGTCAGCGTTTAAGAGTCTTTAGTCTCTGCGGTCTCTCTCTCTGTCAGCTCCCTCCAAGACATCTTTGGCCGACCAACTCCGCACCTACCAGTGACTTGTAGGTTTAGCGCACAGTTGACTGCACTGCTTGATTTGTCCATATGGCTATACTAGCTGAGTTTTCTCTTCCCTCAAGATGGGATCAAGGTCTGCAAGACCAAGTTTTTTCAGCAACTCACTTGTCCGCACGGTGGAAGTATCTTTTGGCTTGATGTTACAAATCCGTCTAACAATTGCCCTGTCATTGTGCTGCAGAAGTTGGAGGTCTGGCCTGGTCAGTGCGCACGTTTCACTGGCATGGAGCATAGCGCTCCGCACACAAGTGTTATACACTTGACTATGGGTCCTGTACGACAGATGGCGTGATGTGAGAACTGATAGCAGCTCCCTGAACGTCTTCCAAGCAGTCTTCACATGCGTCGTGGTTGCAGCCACCACCTACTGAAAGTATATCTCCCATGTAACAGAAAGAGTCAACTATCTTCAACTTTCTTGACCAATCCGAACCTCCCTCAGAGGCTGACGATCAAGTGGGCGAGCAGTTTCATGGCATCTAGAGCACCTAAAGTTAGGGTCCTCGGCTAGATGACCCTCACGAGACTCTCTCCCCCACTGTCTATTTCAAGACTTTCTTGGCATGAGAAGTTTGGGGAATGTCAATGAGTACATTGCCATTCTTCAGATTTTCGTTTGATATCAAATAATTTTTTCTAATTTGAAAGGTAATAGTTTAGTAAGGGTTAGGGTTCTCAATTGATTCTAATACAATGAATTGAGGAGATGGGTTAGGGTTAGGGTCCTCAATTGATTCTAATACAATGAATTGAGGAGATGGGTTAGGGTTAGGGTCCTCAATTGATTCTAATACAATAAATTGAGGAGATGGGTTAGGGTTAGGGTCCTCAATTGATTCTAATACAATGAATTGAGGAGATGGGTTAGGGTTAGGGTCCTCAATTGATTCTAATACAATGAATTGAGGAGATGGGTTAGGGTCCTCAATTGATTCTAATACAATGAATTGAGGAGATGCTTGTTTGGCCATATTGAAAGAATAGATTAGAGTTCTTGCATTAGTAGATGTGTCCAACAAAAGTTAGCATGTAAAAGAGACATTATGCTGAACATGCTGAATAATAATATATAAATGCAATCCTGTTTCAGTCATAGATCTCATCAGATCATTAACTTGACCACTTCTTTATTCCTTTGTTGAGTAAATGAGCTCTTATGTGTGAACCGGTCAACGTTAGCACAAAAAATAAGAAAAAAAAAAAAAGTAGTAATATTAAAAAGAAGAAATCCAATTCTTCCTACCTTGTTGGCAAAAACGGTCATTAGGAATTTCCCAGGCTGGAAGAGTTTCAGAACTTTACTTAACATTTCGTTGTACGATTCCTGAAACAAATTTCAAAATGGTTGAAATAAGATATAACATTTTTTTTCTCATTTTATTTGTTCAAACTTGAAATATGATTTGAAAAGATATCACCAGGCATAATTGAGGGTGTACACACTCACAATATCTACACACACCCACACATATATATATATATATATATATAAATGAAATATTAAAATCATGGTTATATCATTCTATGATTAAATGATAATTTCAGAACAAAATAGCTTTCATACATGTTTCTGGAGAAGTCCGAAGCAATCACGTGGTAATCTTTGATTTAATGCTTTATTTATAAATAGCTCCATCGAAATTTTAAAAATATTAAATTTTATATATTAAATATTGAGATTCATCTCTGCTTTCGGAAATTGATTTCTATTCGGATCGATCTGAATTATTAAATTTACTTTTATATTATCACTTGTTATAAGCTTTTAAACCATTAAAACTATATGAAAAACAAAACAAAAAAAAACAACATATATACATATATATATATATGTATATATATATATATATATATATATATATATATATATGTATATGATAACGACCGCGATCTCTTGTCAGACGAGTGCCACTTCTTCATTCAGAAAAGTGTCATTGTCTGAAGGAGTGTCTGTACTTGATTGAAAATAAAGAGATCTAGCTTTGTATGACAGCTAGATCCCTCTCTCGGTTCAAAATGTTGAGTTCCAGCAACAAGCGAAAGCAAGATAGCCAGTAACAAGTTGAAACTGCAGACCAACATGATGTGAGGAGTGATCTTCCATCGGGCTGCCGGGTTCATGATCCCTCAGGCCCCGCCTTGTCACCTGCTCGACAACCGTTACCCTCTTCCGCCGACGCTGAGTAGTTCCACCGCTGATTTCATAGTTTTCCTTCTCCTAGCCTTTGCTTAAAGAAACATACCCTACAAGGTAGCAGGAATGAAAAAGCATATTTAACTCATAGGTGGGACCCTAGACAGGTGCTACCACTCTGGGCCATTGTGAGGTAATCCCCAGAGCTCCGGCTGTTTGAGCGGGAGTCTCCCCACCGCATGCAGTTTAAGGTCATACCCAGGAGATATACACAAACACACGCATGTATACATACACACATTATGTCTATGAACACACTCAAACTCTATACACACACACAATCTTGATATAGATATATATATATATATATATGCACACACTAGCTATGACTCTGGACTTTCGTCTAAGGCTCTACGCTCCTTTTATAAGCATCATCATCATCATTACTAGAGTGTTCGTGTTCCGTAAAAAATGACGTATATTTTTTATAATTCTGGGGGGGAAAAAAAACAAACAGTTATCGCCTTGTTTACAAACAATACTTCAAGATAACTGCTGCTGATGCTTGGCAAACAGTTTCAAATAGCGATATAAACACATTTTGCAGCTACAAATTATGCATACCTATTTAAATAGAGAATTTACTCTCCTAACACGAAAACATTTCTTTTGCAAACATTGTAAAACAAAGCGAAACTCCCATTTCAACTACAAATGTTCCCAATCAATTACAGTGTTTAGAATTAAATTGAATTGGAAAAGAAGTCTTCTTTACATTACAAACAATATTTCTGACAGCTGTTGCTAGCATTCGCTAAGATATATAATGAATTCATTGATTGATTGGTTGGTTTTACAGCATATCAACCCTTTGGGTTATTTAATGTTAATTCCATTTATTTTGGTAAAATGTTTTTGTATTTGAGGTTCTTAATATCTTCAAATATTTTATTTTATTTTGTATGTTTTTGCCAGCTGTTGCTAGCATTTGCTTGAATATATACTGAATAACCTCCCTTAGTGTTAAACCATGGCCATCCCTACTACAGGCCAGGCAATCGTGCAATTGGGGTCTTTTACTGGGGGCCATGTGAATTTTCTTAAATATTCGATATAGAAGTTGCAAACAAAGGTAAAATTCCTCTGTGAGATTAGTTTGATGTTTTTATGTGTTTTACATACCAAATAATAAGAACCACAATGAGCTAATTGATAAATTTTACAATTGACAAATTCCTATAAATGAAGAGACAGGTAATTTTGAATAAACAAAGGCAAATGCATATTTCAACGAAGAATTTTTATTTCAATGTTGGATTTTTTTAGAGATTTTGTACTTATGTCAAAAGATCATTACTTGTATATTGTGGTTAAAAAGAAAAAAGGATCCGCACCAGTTGATGATATAGTTTGCAACTTCTATATCGAATATTTAAGAAAATTCACATGGCCCCCAGTAAAAGACCCCAGTTGCACGATTGCCTGGCCTGTAGTAGGGATGGCCATGTGTTAAACGCAAAGAAATAGTTTTTTTTATACATATAAGTATTGAAACGGAGAAATTATGCTGATGATTTCACTCATTTACCTTCCAACCTGTTATATCAATGTTGGTACTTTGTTAGATTAGGACCCACACTAACTTGTGGCGATGGGGGTCAAAGTTAGCACGGGTCCTAATGTAAATAAGCACCTCAGAAGTAACATTGCTGGTTAGGTCAAGCTTTTTACTACAAGCCAGGCATCCTGACACATAACCTGATAACTCCAAAGCTTCTTGCCATTTGTTGAAAAAGAACGGCTCTCCCTCCACAATCACGGTTGACTCTGAACACATTTCAGACCCTAAAATATCTACCGTTATTACTTCAAAAAACATGAGTGGATAGCAATTGCGACCAATGAAGCCCTATATCAGACGCAGTGTTAAAAACACTATTAAAGTTATGGGAGCTGGATCAATCCAGCTTGGGCAGTGGCCGCAACAAGGACTATCATATTCCCTCCAATGTCGGACCACCTTTCCATATATATCTATCTATCTATATATATATATCTATATGTATCTATATCTATATGTATCTATATCTATATGTATCTATATCTATATGTATCTATATCTATGTATCTATATCTATATGTATCTATCTATATGTATCTATATCTATATGTATCTATATCTATATGTATCTATATCTATATGTATCTATCTATATGTATCTATATCTATATGTATATATCTATATCTATATGTATCTATCTATATATCTATATCTAAATGAATAAATGCAAAAGTTGTTTTCATTTATCACTCCTATATTACCATCAAAACAGGTTATTGTTATTTAAATCAATAATACAGCATACTATTTTAAAATATTGTATATATATCGTAGACACAAAAGGCCCTAAGAACTCTTTCCATGCCTAAGTTGCATAACTATTTTTTAAACACTTCATAATTGATATTTGGTGTCATTTATTCATAATTTTATCGTTCTGGTTATTCCATATATATGCAATATTTTTGTCAATATTTACAGTAATTAAAGTAATTTAATACAAAACGGATAAATTATTAAATCACTTAAAATATTTGCCGATTAATTTTCAGCATTATATAGGGCATTAAAAGGCTAGGTAGACTTTATATCATGCCCTACGTTCAAGTGGCTAGGTCAATCAGACCATAGACTAATTATGGCCCAGTTGAAGTTAGGAAATAGACCTAAACCAGCCGGGTACTGAAAATTGAATATTTGCTTGCTGGAGATACAAGACTTCTGGGAACAGTTAACGTTACTTATCTAGCGGGCTTTAGTGGAGGCGATTACCGAGAGTAAATGGTGGGTTAGGTTGAAAACCAAGATCAGGAACTTAAAATATGCTCAACGCCTCACACTAGATAAAGTCCAAGACGAAGAAGCATTTAGAAGAGAATCTAACCTGGGTGGTGGCCGGGGGGGGGGGGGGGATACTGTAAGCAGAGAACTAGCTAAGCAGGACCTCAGAGGCGAGCGTTACGAGGGCCAAGTAGTTAGGGCTAGGCTAAGGAAAGTTTCAAATCAAGCCGTGAACTCTTGACGCGGATGAGCGTAAGGAAGTTTCTAGGCGTGGCTTGGATAGGTACATTGGCAAAGTCAAGCGCCCGGATGGACATACCTTGGAATCGACTTGGAAGATCTGCAAGGGATTTCGAGATTATTTCGAGGAGCGCTTCACTGGACTGCCCAACCTCCCGGTCCAGGAGTTTGGCAACTATTTGGCTGACTCCTCATCTCGATGCAGCTAGAGCAGCTGGTTGCAAAGGCAGGGTTACATTGAAGCAGGTCAGCTACAACAAATCGCGGGGACTTGATGGTCTATCCTACGAGATGCATTGTTTGTACCGATTCTGACAGATGCGTTCAACTATTGGTTTGACGAGGGTTCTAACCCAGGTCAAGTCACCAAGGGAGTGATCACATTGATGAAGAAGCGAAACAAGCACGGTGAGGATGAACTAGATGATTACAGGCCCATAACTCTGCTAAACAGAGTTAAAGATTTTGGCCAAGATCTTATCGAACCGGTTGCTGTGAAGGGGAGATCAATTTAGAACAACTTGCATCTGATTCGTACGATCCTAGAGGAGATAAAAGACTACACAGAAGCTACGCTGATCAACTTGAATGAGTCCAAAGCTTTCGATAGAATCGACCATCGCTTCTTGGCATCTGTTTTAGAGACCGCTAGGTTTAAACTGGACTTCTGCAAATTGATCTCCGTTCTGTATTGCTTGCCGATGGCAGTGATGCATGTGAACGGAAAGCATTCAAAATCTTTCGCTATCTCCTGATCGGTGCATCAGGGCTGTCCATTGTCACCCCCGCTCTACAAATTTGCGCTGGAGCCGCTACTGTGCAATCTAAGGAGCAAGGAGGCAGGTTCGGTCCTACGCTGAATTGCTTTGCCTGGCAGAGCGAGAGCCAGGGTTACCGCGTTCATTGATGACATCACTGTGCGCTCACACCTTACGAAATGATCACAGAGGCCAAAATCAACTGCAGCAAGTCAACCGACCTGTGGTTGGGTGCCTGGAGCGGTGACACCACCCTTTCAGCTGGACAGATGGCTTGGTTCAAATCTTTGGGGTGTGGTTCAGATCGCGCCTTCAGCTCGAGAGGAATTGGTCGCAAGTGCAGTCAAAGGTCGACACTTTCTTCTGTCCTCGCTTTTCTGGCACAAGAGGCACTGGGTTCGCAGCCAAATCACCCACACTTTTGATGGCCTTGTGCCTAATTTGTTCCGAATGTAATTTTTGATATTTTGTGCAAATAAATAATTCAAAATGTAGTATCTGTTCTCAGCATTCCAGCAACATCAGACGTTTTACTATCAACAAAATTATTGTGTATATATAAGAAAATATGACAATGCAAAATTACAACTGTATATTACAGAATACTAATTTATTAGAAACTTAAAAAAATAAATAAATATGCAAATTAGGAATATCTAAAGCTGCTTATGAGTGTTTGCAGATTACTATATATACGGTATTAGAAAATTTAATCTTGTATCAAAGAATTAAATAAGCATAAGCCGTTGAATGATAATATTATTAGGATAGGTGGGAATAAAACTTCTGCATTTATTCATTTAGATATTTGTATTTACCAGATTCGATCATTATGAATTTTGGCTAGGCATAAGGGTTCGCAATGTGGGCTATATTTACTTTAATTCAGTGTCATGCAAATGGGTGAAAATTCAGGTACCTCCAATTTTTTGTCAAATTTCAACACTTTCAACATCAATTAATAAATATTCCCCAAATTTCAGTTTCTTTAAAGTATTTTAAAAGGTTTTAAGAGCATAATATGGACAAAACCTCCTATCTGAAAATTCAAATTTTTGATCAAAATTTAAATAAGGATTCTAGAGATGAGGTTTAGTAAGTTTATGTCTTGATTTTAAATTTCGTAAGGGGACAGAAAAAAATGGTGCAAAACTGTTCTGTTTAGGGAATTAATTTTACCCGTCCTGGGACGGGTACTCTTCTAGCATATATTTTTGAAAAGTAAAAATGATATAACAAACCTGAGAAACGTTAGTTTCAAAGCTGACATAAGAACATTGCGGCTCAGGAGTGACATGGATTGTTATGTATAATCCCTGAGAAAAAAAAAAAAGAAAAAAAAAAAAAAAAATGGAATTAAAAATAATTAAATCAAGAAAACAGATTTATTTAGAAAATGTGAAAAATTGATTTATTGAAAATAAATGATACGAAAGTATTATGATGGATGTGTAACGCCGCGAGTGTTTAAGACGGGCTTAGATTTTTTGATCTAAGAGGAAGATTAAATTTGGATGCTATACGGAGATCTGTGCAGAAGAAGAGACTTTGTTGGCATGGTGATATTAAAAGAATGGATGAGATTTTCAGTTTTAGTAGATTTTATTTGTACAAGTGTATCACCGCTAATCAGGACCAAAAGGCCACTCGAGGATAAGGGTTAATGAGTTTGTCCAGGTGAATAGTAAAAAAAACACCTTGAGAATTGGTTTGGTTTACGGCATAACAACCAACTATGGGTTATGTAATGCCAAATAAAGTTCGCAATACAAGTCAAATTATTTTACATTGTCTTGAAAGACAATGAAAGGTGAAAATGAAGAACTTTCAATCAAATTTTTTGGTACAGTCCAACTTCCTTGATGAAGTCTAAAATATTTGTCACATTTATGTTTCTGAACAAATGTTTTAAATTTGGAGAGTCGTAATACTTGTTTCGGGTTTGCTGCAGATCTTGACAGTCTATTAATATATTTATTTACTCCTCTGCAGGAGTTAGGCACAAGGCCAGTTTTATCTTACTCCCACAAGTAAGATGTGACCACAGCTTGGGTCGAGTAAGTGGGGTTAAAAGCCAGCGCTCGAGAGGTAGGCACTCTGGCCATTTAAAAATTGCCTGGGCAGCCCCGTCGGCATTCCCCGGTAGGGGCGCCTCAAGCAGTAAGCAATAAACTTACTCCTCCCCAAAGAGGGGAGGCGAAGCCTGGGAGGGTGGACCTCCTAGAACTGCACAGGACAAACCCACAGACAGGTGGAATCAAGTCCCGAAGGACAAGACGACACCCGTCTATAGGGGTGCAGTATCCATCGGAACAGATACTACACTTACTTCCTAGCGTGTGCCAGTCTATTAATATATGTTTGACTGTGTAAGTTTGTTGACACGCTATGCACATTGGAGACTCCTCTCCTTCCAATAAGTGTTTATGAGTGATATGCGTGTGTCCTATACGAAGTCTGGTTATTATAACCTCTTCTCTCCTTACTTTTCTATATTCCAGAGGCCACTCATCTATAGTTGGCCAAATCTTACACAATTTGTTATTTTTACACTCATCACAACATTCTTGCCATTTTTGTTTGGTTATCTTGTTAATAGAAGGTCGAAGATCAGTGTATGGGATCCTAGTATTTGTTGGTGTCATATTTAAGGATTCTTTTGCGGCTTTATCCGCTCTTTCATTGCCACAAATGACGACATGGCTCGGTATCCAGCATAGTTTAATTTTACATTTCTTTTTGTTGTAAATATTAGTGATCTTATTTAAGATTTTTACAATCAACGGGTTATCTAAATTTTTATTTTTCATTGCTGTGACCTTGAGAATTGGAGACGATGGTTGAAACTGGACAGAATTTGATTATTTAAGACAAGAATTTGTTAATGTTGGACTTGAAAACGACCACACTGTAGTCAACTGGGAAGCAGCCCCACGATATTGTGTTCCACGGACAGGTAGTCCTTGGAAAGAAACTCTGCTCATGGAAGTTGTTTAGCTCCAGACACACACAGGAAGAAAGGAAAATTATCTACAGTGGTTGTAGCTAGACAAGTTCTCGCTGTGAATGTTTTACAGGGGAGGGGGGGGGGAACCATAGATTGGAAATGTAGAACAGTAAAGGTAGCAGGGTCAGTTGGCAGGGGAAAAGCCAAGGAAAACATGAGAGGAAGTGATAAAGATGGATTTGAGAGAAAGAGGGATAAATAAAGACCTAGGCAGAAATAGGTTAGTTTGAAAGTCAATTTTTAAAAGTCGTCCAACACATGCCAGCATGTAAAACAGACGTTAAACCGAATATGATGATGATTTTGATTGATTGATTTGTCTGCTTTATGACATATCAACCCCTTTTTTAAAGTTATTTAATGCCGAAACAATATTTACTGGAAACACTTCATTGATTGGTTTGGGTTATAACCGTTGTGGGGGTTATTTTATGCCAAAACACACAAGAGTTGATATGTCGTAAAATAGACGAAACAAAGCAATCAAATGAGTGATCAAAAATAAACAATCAATACTAAGGCTATCTTGAAGTGGTTAGCTCCAAAAGAGGTTGTCATTTCTAATCGGTAAGTTTTGTCTGTTCTTTGTAGTGGTGATAAGTCAAATTCACCCCCCATGTAAAAGTCTGTCGTATAAAAGACAATTTTTTCAGCAATATTAAATATTACAACGTTTAATTTGTAATAGATTACTTATTTACCCCCCCTTTAATAAAAACAAAGTATACCCTCTTTTAATGCTACCACTAAGTCAGAGTGACCCCCTTCCCCAATAACATCTGAATGAACTGAGAAAGAAAGACAATAGCTTTTAGAAGCTAGTATCTTTATGGGGAACCGTTGTCATCTAAATTAAGGAATAGTGGTAGGGTTAAGAGAGGATTGTTTTAAGTTACTAAAAAGCGCAAATCTTTAATTATAATTCTGGAAATTCGAAAAAAAAAAAAAAAAAAAAAATTGTAAAAATAAGAAAACAAATTAAAAATCCTTCTGGAACACTCAATAAACTATCAAGTGGACGGCTATTGCGGAAAAAATTGTCTCTTATATGACAGATTTTTGCACGGTGGACTAATTTGATTCGTCACAGCTACAAAAAAACAGACAAAACTAATTGATAAAAATGGCAGCCTGTTTTATCGCATGGACAGTTATGAATAATCCATGGATTGTTATGCATTTATGTCTGGTAGATGGAGATCACAATGAGCGATCTAGAACTTTTTGTTCTAGTTGCACGTTGGTAGCCGGTCCTCAGCTTGCAAGGCCACTAGGACCAGGTTCTATATACAGCCCCTGGTATTCTAAAATGGTCACTCATCTAAGAACTGATCAGCCTTAATGTCACTTAATGAAAAATAAAATGACGGACTAATTAGATAAAGTCCCTTTGGTGGAGGTGCAAAGGAAAGGGAAAGAAGAAATGAGTATGCCACCCAAGCAACAAACCTCTATCTTAAAAAAGGTATTTAAAAAAAATTGATCCATAATTGTACACTTGGAGCGTGTTCAACGGTTGGCCACCAGGATTCTCCACGCTTATCTACAAAGAACAGCTTTAAAGACTAAACCTGTCCTCACTTCAGCAGCGAACGATTCGAGGAGACCTGATTCGGAGATCTTTTCTCAACCTAACAGCAGACACTTTCCGTCCCCCTATATATATATAGGCCTGGTACGGCCCATTCTTGAGTACGTCATCCAAGCAACAAATCCCGATCTTCAAAAAGATACCGTACACCTGTAGCGTGTTCAATGGTTGGCAATCAGGATGCTGACAGGATTCTCCACGCTTATCTAACAAAGAACAGCTTCAAAGACTAAACCTGTCCTCACTTCAGCAGCGAACGATTCGAGGAGACCTGATTCGGAGATCTTTTCTCAACCTAACAGCAGACACTTTCTGCCCCCCTATATATATATAGGCCTGTTACGGCCCATTCTTGAGTATGTCATCCAAGCAACAAATTCCGATCTTCAAAAAGATATCGTACACCTGTAGCGTGTTCAATGGTTGGCAACCAGGATGCTGACAGGATTTTCCATGCTTACCTACAAAGAACAGCTTTAAAGACTAAATCTGTCCTCACTTGAGTAGCGAAGGATACGAGGAGACCTGATTCTGGCATACAGAATCATCAACAGTAACGTAAATCTACCTTTGTTACTTTAAAAGAAAAAAAAAATTAATCAACTTCAAGGTCACCAGAATCTAATCCTGGTCTTCACCTCTGAACTCTGCAAAATGCAGTCATCTTCCTACTGCCTCTCAGCCGATTGTCCTTCTGATCACCGGTTTTCCACCTCAAATCCTCACTAATGCAAAGGGTCTCCATACAGTTGTGGACAACTCCTTCAAACAAACACATCACTGTATCGAGATGGCGAGCAAAGCCAACCGAGTTCTCTACCTGATCCGGAGATCCTTTCTCAACCTAATGGCAGACAATTTCCGTCCCCCTATATATATATATATATATATATATATATATATATATATATATATATAGGCCTGGTACGGCCCATTCTTGAGTACGTCATCCAAGCAACAAATCCCTATCTCCAAAAAGATATCGTACACCTGTAGCGTTTTCAATGGTTGTCAGCATGGATGGTGACGGGATTCTCCACGCTTACCTACAAAGAACAGCTTTAAAGACTAAACCTGTCCTCACTTCAGCAGCGAACGATGCGAGGAGACCTGATTCTGGCATAAAGCATCATTAACGGGAATGTAAGTATACCTTTAGAAGATTTTTTTACCCCAACATTCGCAGAAGATATGCCATCGTTGCTTTCATCTCAACACAAGAAAGGCAAGATTCTCTGTCCGTGTTTCTGCTCCCTGGAACAGCCTGTCAAAGGAGGTTGTTATGCTGCCTACCATATCCAGGTTTAAAGTCGCCTTGGACAAACATTCAGACTGTAAATAGATGCAATATCTTCTGTCTTTTTACATGGCTTGCTGCACTTTGCTATTTTTTTTGCCAATAAAATTGATTGATTGATTGAAAAGGGAAAAAGTTGTGCATAAAATGCGATACAAAATGAAATACTCAGCTGTCAACAATTTTACAGAATACAAGGATCCCAATGTATGCCGGAGTGGCCGCATACAACATACATGTCAGACCTGTACTCTCGTATGACTGAGATGTGGTCGACAATGAAACGTCAAAATGACACAAGCCTGGCTACAGTGCATCAGATGGAGAAAATTGACGGTCTAACTCTACAGGCCTCAACGAGATAGTGTGTTGCACAATGATATTTCAACTGGTATGGCCACGTCACCCGCCGTCAATCATCTGAAAAGCTCTAAAGTGTGTCCCACATTGACGTTGATGGCCCAAAGTCAAATGGTAGGCTACTTAAGACTGGCGGGTGGCACAAGTGAAATGGCAACAGACAGAAGAAGTTGAAAGTCATTCACGAAACGTCTAACCTCGGCATGAGACAAGACGACGAAAAATGAAAATAATAATATAATCAACTCTCTTTCGTAATCCTAAAGGCCATCCCTGTTAATCATGCCATATAACCCACTGCACCTATGGACTAATATCTACACTTCAAAAGTATATTACTGCTAAGTGTATCCCACATTGACGTCAATGGTCAAAAACCACAAGGTAGGCCGAATAAGACATGGGGGTAATCAGTTGATCACCTGATCCTACGGGCAGGAATAGCAAAATGGCGACATCCTAGAAAAGTTTGAAGTCATTCATGAAATATCTAACACGCGAGACAAGACGACGAAAAATTCAAATAATAATAAATAGCAAAAAAAAAAACAAAAAAAAAAAAAACAAAAAAAACAAAACAAGGTGTGAACAAATCCCTCTTGAGAACACGGATATACACCATTGTTGCCAAGACATCTGTTCCGAAGAAAGAAATCTTCGCAAAACGTTGACGTGCAGTTCTACAGGGTGGGCAAAAATAAGGGTCCTATTTTTAAAAATTCATAACTTTTTTATTTATTGATTTTTTTTTTTTTTTTTTTTTTTTTTTTTTTTTAGAATAAGTAAAGGACCCCTTCCGAAGTAAGCATGAGCCGTATTAGCCCTAAGGAACGTACCCTCATTTAGAAAACATTATTTTTGCTTAAAAAACTCAAAACAGTGTAAAAAAACAATACTTTAGTTTTTGTAAGTTTTAAGAAGTGTTTTTCGGCTAAAATTTGTTTTGTTTATTTCAAAAAATCTCGGAAGGGTCAGTCTACACACACATAAAGTTTGGTGAGTTTAACTTTTATTTTGTGGAAGTTATTCAAATTCAAGTTATTCAAATTTAAAGATAGGACCCTTATTATGGCCCACCCTGTACTTTGATCAGATGTCGAAAAAAAAACCTTCCGCAGAAAATGTTCGCAAAACACTAGTTATCTTTATCCCACAAACCGACAGCAAGAAGTGCCCACTCAACTTCCTTTGAAAGTTTTTAGCATGCCACACCGCCGAAGACAGAAAGAACAATGAAATCAATGCGCATGATCCATTTTAAAAACTGGACCCTGTAACGCTAAAAACTACCCCAACAAAGAAGTTTTAGTGAGAGTACCAGAAGAAGTACTTACTCCGGGAAGAAGTCCGTTCATCGAGTAACCACACGGTTCAAAAAGGTAATCATCGATTAACATATCCGGAAACAACTTGTCGATTCCAGATCTCTGAAATAAAAATAACGAATTACATATTAATAAACAGAGTTGTTCATCATCATCATCATCATATTCAGTTTTACATGCTGGCATGTGTTGGACGGCTTTAAAAAACTGACTTCCAAACTAACCTATCTCTGTCCAGGTCTTTATCGATCCCTCCTTCTCTCAAATCTATTCTTATCACTTCCTTCGATATTTTCCATGGCCTTCCACTGAACTGAACCTGCTACCTCAACATTTAACCCAAGAATTCTAATCCATTCTTTCAACGTGGTCATATTATCGAAGTCTCCTGTTCTGCACACATCTCCCCATACAGTCTAGATTTTATCGTCCTCTGAGGTCATCAGAACTAAGTCTGTCTTTAAGACTCACATTACACATCCATTGTATGATTCTTATATCATTTCTCTCCATGCAACGCATGTCCTCAACCCTCACTGGCCAGGTTTCACTTCCATACATCATCACACCGTGTACACATACTTGATAGGCTCTTTCCTTGGTCGATAGTGGTAACGCTCTACTGGTTACTAATGGCAGAAGTTCCCTGAACTTACTCAATCCTTCTTGGCCTTTTGGCCAAGATCAAAGTGTAGTATCTGTTCCGATGGATACTGCACCCCATAGACTGGTATCGTCTTGGCCTTCGGGGCTTGATTCCGCCGGTCTATGGGTTTGTCCTGTGCAGTTCTAGGAGGCCCCCCCCCCCTCCCAGGCTTTGCCTCCCCTCTTTGGGGAGGAGTAAGTTTATTGCTTACTGCCTGAGGCGCCCCTACCGGGGAATGCCGACAGGGCTGCCCAGGCAATTTTTAATGGCCAGAGTGCTCACCTTCTCGGGTGCTGGCTTTACAAGTCCCACTTTCCCGACCCGACCTTGGGTCACATCTTACCTTGTGGGAGTAAGATAAAACTGGCCTTGTGCCTAACCTCCTGGAGAGGAGGTAAATAAATAATCCATCCTGTCCTAATGCTAGCAATTACACTAGCACTTGCTGAACCCTGTGGTCCAATGGTATCACCAAGATAACAAAACTTCTCATCTCAATAGCTTTGCCATCATCCAGCCTCGGAACAAATCAACTGTCTCAATGTCACTAGGGATATAGAATCCTTTGGGTGCCTCCTACCTGGAGAATTTAAGGGAAATGCCTGTAAAATGTTTTAAGATCAAGTAATACAATAATTTGTCTAAATTTCATATCAAGTTGATGATCACCTGATCCTGGCGGGCGGGACAAGCAAAATGGCAACAGACTAGAAAATAAATAATAGCAAAAAAAAAATAGATGTGAACAAATCCCTCTTGAGAAAACGGTTATACACCATCGTTGCCAAGACAGTTGTTCCGAAAAAAGAAATCTTTGCAAAACGTTGTCTGTCTTTTATAATATGTAGAATATTTTAACCTTTAGATTTTAGTGTTAAAACAAGTGAGAAAATCTGATGTTGCCTGGGAGTGGTAACTGCAATTTGAAAGTTTGTGGAAATGTTTCAGTATTTTTTATTTTAATTTTTTTTTAACCGAGTTCACCCCAAACAAGGCAAGTTGCCACTGTAGACGTAAGGGGCTCCTGAGAATTAGGGTGAAATTTAGATCATCCTAAATTGGGAGCTGTGCAGCTAGATGTTTGTTGACATTACAGTCGGGGAAACAGGGAGGGAGTTCCAAAGGCCGGCAACTCGAGGAAAGAAGCTATTGGAGGTTCTCCGGCATCTGGGGACTTCCACAGTGAATGGATGGGATTTAGCTGATTGTCAGGTTTTTAATTATGACTTTAGATTTACTTAGTACTAAAAGTGTAAGACATGTCTGTCATAATTTAGATTTCAAGTGGTATTTTCGGTTTTTAATTATGACTTTGGATTTACTTAGTACTAAAAGTGTAAGACATGTCTGTCATAATTTAGATTTCAAGTGGTATTTTCATTTTTTAATTATGACTTTGGATTTACTTAGTACTAAAAGTGTAAGACATGTCTGTCATAATTTATATTTCAAGTGGTATTTTCGGTTTTTAATTTTGACTTTGGATTTACTTAGTACTAAAAGTGTAAGACATGTCTGTCATAATTTAGATTTCAAGTGGTATTTTCATTTTTTAATTATGACTTTGGATTTACTTAGTACTAAAAGTGTAACACATGTCTGTCATAATTTATATTTCAAGTGGTATTTTCGGTTTTTAATTTTGACTTTGGATTTACTTAGTACTAAAAGTGTAAGACATGTCTGTCATAATTTAGATTTCAAGTGGTATTTTCGTTTTTTAATTATGACTTTGGATTTACTTAGTACTAAAAGTGTAAGACATGTCTGTCATAATTTAGATTTCAAGTGGTATTTTCGTTTTTTAATTATGACTTTAGATTTACTTAGTACTAAAAGTGTAAGACATGTCTCTGTTATAATTTAGATTTCAAGTGGTATTTTCGTTTTTTAATTATGACTTTGAATTTACTTAGTACTAAAAGTGTAAGACATGTCTGTCATAATTTAGATTTCAAGTGGTATTTTCATTTTTTAATTATGACTTTGGATTTACTTAGTACTAAAAGTGTAAGACATGTCTGTCATAATTTAGATTTCAAGTGGTATTTTCGGTTTTTAATTTTGACTTTGGATTTACTTAGTACTAAAAGCGTAAGACATGTCTGTCATAATTTAGATTTCAAGTGGTATTTTCGTTTTTTAATTATGACTTTGGATTTACTTAGTACTAAAAGTGTAAGACATGTCTGTCATAATTTAGATTTCAAGTGGTATTTTCGGTTTTTAATTATGACTTTGGATTTACTTAGTACTAAAAGTGTAAGACATGTCTGTCATAATTTAGATTTCAAGTGGTATTTTCGGTTTTTAATTATGACTTTGGATTTACTTAGTACTAAAAGTGTAAGACATGTCTGTCATAATTTAGATTTCAAGTGGTATTTTCGGTTTTTAATTATGACTTTGGATTTACTTAGTACTAAAAGTGTAAGACATGTCTCTGTTATAATTTAGATCATGTGCTATTTCTCATTTAAGTGGACTCAAACAACGAGTTGTTTTTAGCCGCATAAAAACAAATTCAAATTGAGCTTTATGAATATAAGCAAACATTTGTAACAACTTACATATCTATGAAATAATATTGAACCAAACCAAAAGTGAACGCTTACCTTGCTCGCATCTGGGCCATCCAGGCTAACTCCCTGTGTAAAAATCATCATCTTATCCGGATTCATATCCCACATCAGCAAGTAAGCAAGTTAAGGGAAAAACGTGACAGAAACAGAAAAAAAAAACTTAAAAAAAAAATAAATAAAATAAATAAATATAAGAATAATGAACTTAGAAAGGCAGACTTAATCACTAATTAACAATAACAACTATTAAAAAAATTTGGTACTGTTATAGATGGCATGCCCGATTTTCGTGATTTCGCGTCGACAACGATCGGGCATGTCACGGAAGCGCCCGAGCGCTGACGGAATAATATCATTTTTTCTTTCTTTTATCACATAAACACATTGACAAACTTTTACCCCCCCCCCCCCGAAACATTATTTTCACAAAAAACAAATGATTTTAATCTATGTATGTTTTCTTTGAATTTATTCGTCTTATACAGGGTGGGCCAAAATAAGGGTCCTATCTTTAAATTTGAATAACTTGAATTTGAATAACTTCCACAAAATAAAAGTTAAACTCACCAAACTTTATGTGTGTGTAGACTGACCCTTCCGAGATTTTTTGAAATAAACAAAACAAATTTTAGCCGAAAAACACTTCTTAAAACTTACAAAAACTAAAGTATTGTTTTTTACACTGTTTTGAGTTTTTTAAGCAAAAATAATGTTTTCTAAATGAGGGTACGTTCCTTAGGGCTAATACGGCTCATGCTTGCTTCGGAAGGGGTCCTTTACTTATTCTAAAACAAAAAAAAAAAAAAAAAAAAAAAAAATCAATAAATAAAAAAGTTATGAATTTGTAAAAATAGGACCCTTATTTTTGCCCACCCTGTATTATCGCCTGCAAGTCTTCCATTAACGCTTGCCGTTTTCGTCTCGGCAACTCTCGGACGCTTCCACGACCTGCCCAATCGTTGCCGACGCGAAGTCATGGAAATCAGGCGCGTCATCTATAACAGCACCAAAATTTCATATACAATGTTTCGGACGTTTTACTTTCTACTCTAACTTGCCGAGACATTATGGTGCAGACAGTTATCCCCATCATGTCTGTTGTAAACAGTTGTTTCTGGCGTTGCTTCTCACCCATCTCCCTCGGATCAGCGGAAATATGCAGCTCATCTAGAAGTTGACCTGGGTTCAGTTGTGGATTCGGGTACGAAACGGCTGGTTCTGTTTAATCCTACTAAGACTCAGCTTATGTCTTTCAATCGTAGATGTGTCCCTTTTCTTCCTGAGATTCTCATGGATGGCTCTCCTCTTGAAGAGAAATCGACTCGACTCTGAAACTTGTTGGTCTTTCTTTCTCATCAAATCTTTCTTGGAGTTCATACATTAGATCCATTGCTCTTTCTGCTTCTCGTAAAGTCGGTTCTCTCTATCGCTCCAAACACTTTGTTACACCTGAGACTATTCTCTATCTCTACAAATCTACTATCGGACCATGTATGGAGTACTGCTGTCATTTGGGCTGGTGAATCTCTGTCCCATTTGAGGGTTCTTGATAAGGTGCAGAAACGTATCTGTAATTTGATTGGCCCCCGCCCTTTTTTCTTCTCTGCACCCTCTCTCTCTCATAGACGTGATGTTGCTAGTCTCGGTCTTTTCTATAAATATTATTATTGCATGTGTTATTCAGAATAGTGTTATCTGTTCCCAGCTTCCTTTGTTCCAGCTCGTTTGACTCGTTGATCTAGTGGTCTCCATCAATTTGCTGTTTTGATATCATTTTAATACAGCTTTCTATTCTAGTAGCTACTTTCCAAAATCAGCAGGCTTGTGGAACTCTTCCCGCTGACTGTTTTCCTCCTACCTATAGCCTGGGTCTTATCAAGACTAAGGCCAATAGGCATCTCCTGTCTTTGCGATAATCATCTTTCGTTCTTGTTAGCTCCTTACATCAAGTGGCTTCATGCTTTGTCTGGAGCGATTGCCATAAAAAAATAAAAATACCCCCAATGTTTTGACAGTTGTATCCTTCGACCTTCTGAGCTAAGTGTTGTCATTTACAGTTTTTGGACTGCTATGCTTACTGTGGCTTTTATATGCATACGATATACAGAATAACTCCATCTTCCTATTCCCTTCAGCCCTCTATCTCACAGAAGAGACATTACTAGTCTTTCTCTGCTCTACCAATATTTCCATGGGAGGTGCTCGACTCAGCTCCAATCTCTGGTTCCTCATGTAAAACATTCACAGCCAAAACTCGTCTAGCTACAACCACTGTAAATAATTTTCCTTTCTTCCTCTGTGTATATAAAATTAAACAGAACTTCCATGAACAAAGTTTATTTCCAAGAACTTCCCATCTGGGGAATACAATACCACGTAGCTGCTTCCCAGTTGACCACAACATTGCTGTTTTCAAGTCTAATGTTAACAAATTCTGGTCAGACCGTCCAATTAAATAATTAAATTTGACCCATTCTACCAATCGTTACCAATCCTCTCAACGTGTTGTTCATCATCCAACCGACAATCTCATTAACCTTTACCCACGAGTGATTTTTGGACCTTGATGAATGGTGATGCATTAGTATATACACATATATATATATATATTAAAAAAAATCCCCACGTGGGTGGTGCTGCAATGTAGCTCACCCTCTCCATAGACCACCTTATGTTAAACTTTCTCTCCTCCCCCTCCTTTTCCTCCCCTCTTTTTATTCAACCAAACACCATGAATAAATATAATTTCGGTAATCTTGCAGTATGGTTAAGAGTCGAGAAATTGAAAAAAAAAAGAAAAAGAGAAAAAAGAAAAAAAAAAAAGAAAAAAAAACAACAAAAAAACAACTTTTATCAAATGCAATAAAATTTCATTTTCTACTGACCTGAATAGTTTTAAAGTTTTTTTAAAAATTTAAATATAAGATTCTAATGATACCTATCTTACAAAAAAAAAATAAAAATAAATAAATACATTAATAAATAAATAGCTGACAATGCTAGGTCAAAAGCTTTGTGATACTACAACTTATTGTGAAATAAAAAACAGTTTCAAAGTGTTAAAAGTATACAGGTCAGTAGAAAATTAAATTTTAACGTGTTTGCCGGCAGTTATTAGTTGTAATAATTTTTCTTTCCCGATTTCTTTCTGTTAACTATAAAATCTTTTTTTTTTTTTTTAAATTTTAAAAATTTCATTTTTTTATGGAAATTGCTCCAGACAAGGCATGAAGCCACTTGATGTAAGAAGCTGGAAAAAAAAAGAAAGAAAAGAATATTACTTCAAGGTCAAAAACTAACCAACAGTGGATAGATTCCGACCCAGAAAACAGCAATTCTTCCCCCTATATCGGAAACATCGCTCATGGAATGTGAGGACTAAAGGACAAAATAAGGGAAGCAAGAGTTACGAGGCTGCCAAAAGTAAACCCAAGTTAGTCACTTTCTACTCTCGTTAATACGGTTAAGTATCATTATATCTTAATTCTAATCTTCCTAGGGGGACATAAAAGTGGTGTAAAACTGTTCTGTTTGGGGAGGGGGGGGGTAGCGTTTAATTTTGCCTGTCCTGGGACGGGTATTCTTTTAGTAGGAATATAATAATTAAGATCAAAATTTCAAGGAAGACCAAAATAGGATATTTCAAATGTTTGATCCGGCTCGGAGATCTTTTCATCATCAATTGTATAGAGATACCTGCAGGGAAAAAAGAAAAAAAAAAAAAGAAAAAAAGAATATGTTCATGGATCATATTAAAAAAATAAAAATAAATAAATTGGTAATAAATATTGTCTTGAAATCTATATCATAATTCTGGTGTGTCTATCCGTCAGTATAAAGATACAATTTGAAACAAAGGCCTGTATCAAGATCAAACAACTTTTTACGGAGTAAAATTTCATGAGGAAACAAATGGTTGTATCAATTTTTCGTTTATGGGGTTTTACAATAATATTTTTTTTTTGGGAGGGGGGGGGGGATCTGCATTTGCGTCAGACATTCATAAACAGAAAAGATCCACACATCACACTTGGAAAAATAGGAATATTAAACTTATATAAGTAGGAAACGTCAATCTACACAAATAAAGAGCAAAAGGCAAGTTTAAAAGTTGGTTGAATTTTACGGCATGTCAACTTTTGTTGAGTAATTTTATGCCGAAACTACAAACGTTTTGTTGATTTGTTTCGTAGGTATATATGTGGTAAATTGTTGGTCTGAAAACTATTTATGTCATAGATGGAACCAGACAGGTACTACTACTCCTCCGAATCACAGTGGATTTGGTAGTAATATCAACCACAGCGTGACCCAACACTCTTCAAGACAGTTTTGCGTCATACCCAGGACAAAGAAACATGTGTAGAAAGAACAACCATATTTGAATACGGGGGAGAAAAAAAAAAAAAAAAAAAAAAAAAAAAAAAAAAATCACTGTAATACGCTAGTACTGAAGATCTACCTACCTACGTGCGTCACGCTCTGTCTATGAGACAACCTGAAGCTACTAATGAACTGTTCCACATTCGTGAATACTTACGTCAATTTAAAACATTAGGAAATACAAATCGTGATTCGCACAGCATTTTGGCTAAGATTGAGAACAATATGTCCCTTTGTGGATTCAGGCTTTTCTTTAATATGAATCTGACATTTTGATAAATACGTTTGAACAGCTTGGGTGTTTATAGATATTTATTTGGGGAGAGAGGGCGTAAAAAAAAAAAAAAAAAGAATTATTCTTAAATCTTTAAAATTTAAATAAACTAGTAGGTCTTGAATTATAATGAAAGAAAAAAAAGAAAAAGAAAAACATGAAAAGAAAAAAATGAAAAGAAAAAGAAAAAAATAAGGAAAATAAAGAAAAAAAAAAGGAAAAGAAAAAAAAAGGAAAATAAAAAAAAGGAAAGGAAAAAATGAAAAGAAAAAAAGAAAAAAGGAAAAGAAACAAATGAAAAGAAACAAATGAAAAGAAAAATTATAAGAAACAAAGGAAAGGAAAAAGGAACGGAAAAAAGGAAAAGAAAAAAGGAAAGGAAAAAATGAAGGAAAAAAATGAAGGAAAAAAATGAAAAAAAAGGAAAAAAAAATGAAAAGAAAAAAGGAAAAAAAAAATGAAAAAAATGAAAAGGAAAAAAATGAAAAGAAAAAAAATGAAAAGAAAAAATGAAAAGGAAAAAATGAAAAGTAAAAAGGTAAAAAAAAAAAAAAAAGGAAAAGACAAAAATGAAAAAATAAAAGTATGAAAGAGGAAAAAAAAGTAAATATTTACGTTTTGATATACTGTAATTTTTTAACCACTGTTAAAATGTTTTTTTTACAATTTATGTACATTGCCTGTTGTATGGCCGTTAGCTGCTGTTGATTCTCTAATGCCTCTCAACCAGATTCAATAAAAACATTGCATACTTTCCTAGTGCCTCACCAGCATCAGCACTAATTAAATATTTTTCAGTGTTATTAACTTTTTCCTTCAGACTTTCACACTTATGGGAACATCTAAAATAAAATTAGTCCAAACTGGTTTTTTTTTTCGCTAGTAATGTTTCGGAAAAATCGGAAAAAGTAAACAATTAAAAAATTTTTTTTTTATTTCATCAGACTCAAGGGGGAATATTAAAAAAAAAAAAAAAAAAAAAAAAAAAATACAGGTAAAACTTAAAAAAAAGAAAATGTCTCCTTAGGCCTGAAGAAAAAAAAATGCTTGTTTACTTTATGGTACGCCAATTTAATTTCTTAAATAGTAATTGTTTACTATTTACTTTTTTTCTGAGATAATAATGAGTAAAAAAAAGAAAACATTGCAACCAAAATGACAAAGAAAAGTAAATATAGTATTAAATTATTTAATTTCCTTAAAATCGAGAAAAAAAAAAAACCCCAAAAACCCTCAGAAACCATGTCTTAAATATTTTGACAAATATCTTTTTAGGCTCATATTTGGATTCCACATATTCTTTATGGCTGTCAAAGTTGTGACTAACTCCATTGTAATTTAAAAAAAATTTTTTTTTTACTTCGATGAAATATTGAGGCTTGGGTTTGTAAGCTTAAATGTTTGTTATTTACTTATGTTTTTAATTCGTAAGAGTTTCCTTTATATTGATGACAATCGAATCAGTCAAAGAACATAACGGTTGGCATTGTGGTGAATCCATCTTTATTTGTATAATAAGATGAAGACATTATTGGTCAAATGTGTCTTGTGTCTATCATTTGATGGCATCGCCAAAAGATACAGAAACATATTTTTATTTCTTCTCATAACTTACCAGCAATCTTTGTTGATACGTCCAAGTGTATAGGCCGCTCCATCTGAAAATAGATTTAGGGTAAAACTATTACAATCAGAAACAGATTCATTAATATTTTGGCAAACAAAGCCATGACGCTTACGGTATATATAATAAGAAAAAAAGAAGCTGTGACCCTTACGGTATAAAGATAAAAAAACAGCATGGCCCTTACGGTATAAAGATAAAAAAACAGCCATGGCCCTTACGGTATAAAGATAAAAAAAAGCCATGGCCCTAACAGTATAAAGATAAAAAAAGCCATGGCCCTTACAGTGTAAACATAAAAAAGCCATGGCCCTTACAGTGTAAACATAAAAAAGCCATGGCCCTTACAGTGTAAACATAAAAAAGCCATGGCCCTTACAGTGTAAACATAAAAAGCCATGGCCCTTACAGTGTAAACATAAAAAAGCCATGGCCCTTACAGTGTAAACATAAAAAAGCCATGGCCCTTACAGTGTAAACATAAAAAAGCCATGGCCCTTACAGTGTAAATATAAAAAAAGCCATGGCCCTTACAGTGTAAACATAAAAAAGCCATGGCCCTTACAGTGTAAACATAAAAAGCCATGGCCCTTACAGTGTAAACATAAAAAAGCCATGGCCCTTACAGTGTAAACATAAAAAAGCCATGGCCCTTACAGTGTAAACATAAAAAAGCCATGGCCCTTACAGTGTAAACATAAAAAAGCTATGGCCCTTACAGTGTAAACATAAAAAAGCCATGGCCCTTACAGTGTAAACATAAAAAAGCCATGGCCCTTACAGTGTAAACATAAAAAAGCCATGGCCCTTACAGTGTAAACATAAAAAAGCCATGACCCTTACAGTGTAAACATAAAAAAGCCATGGCCCTTACAGTGTAAACATAAAAAAGCCATGGCCCTTACAGTGTAAATATAAAAAAGCCATGGCCCTTACAGTGTAAATATAAAAAAGCCATGGCCCTTACAGTGTAAACATAAAAAAGCCAGGGCCCTTACAGTGTAAACATAAAAAAAGCCAGGGCCCTTACAGTGTAAACATAAAAAAGCCATGGCCTTTACAGTGTAAACATAAAAAAGCCATGGCCCTTACAGTGTAAACATAAAAAAGCCATGGCCCTTACAGTGTAAACATAAAAAAGCCATTGCCCTTACAGTGTAAACATAAAAACAAAAGCCATGACCCGTACGATATAAAGATAAAAAAAAGCATTGTAGCGATTTTAATTGTCTTCTGGTCTTCTATCTTACGAAATAATAGCTTGTTTATTTATACGGCGCATGGCCGTTACTGGCCAACAGATCTAAAGTGCAATTGTTAGTGGCTGAATTTTGCCAGGTCAGACGTTGAGTAAAACAAACTTTCAGAATGGGTGGAACTCAGAGATTCAGTCCTGATCAGGGAAGTAGCCGACTCAACACTCATTGGATGACAGATTTCACAAGTACAAACACTATAAGAAAAAAGCAATAATGTAACGAAAATAATTTCCAAGGAAATTGTAAAAAATAGTAATTCTAAAGTTACTTACTCTCAAATAATTCATCCAAATGTTTTACCTGTAAAAAAAAAAAAAATGTATTTATAAAACAACAAATTGGCATTAGTTTAATATCATTTGGAAGGCTAATTCAATAAATAAAAAAAACTACAAACCACGCTAAGAACTATTATGTGATTCATTTATTGATTTTATTACGATAGGATTATAAGTAAAAATTAAAAAAAAAAACATCCTTTCTAGTAATTGGACAGCCTTATCACTCTTGTTTCCCTATCTTGTCCTTTAGTCCTCACATTCCATGAGCGATGTTTATGACAAAGGGGGAAAAATTGCTGTTTCCTGGGTCGGAATCTATCTATCTAACACTTATCGTAGGCTAGTTTTTGACCCTGGAGTAGTATTTTTTTAATCTCCTTGTCTGGAGTGATTTCCATAAAAAAATAAAATACATTATATATATATATATATAATAATCCAGGTAAAACATCCACAGGGTAGTAATCCAAAGAATTTCAACCGGGTTTATAAAAAGTGCTCAATATCAAATAGAGCTTTATATATGATTATTTTTATTTACACAGACATGTACAAAATCTGCGACACTGGCATGTCGATGTTATCAATCAACAGTTATTATAAACTGAGATCTCATCAGGCAGAGTTAGAATCCGATTTTAACCTCAGATCATATTTGGAGAGAATGAAGTGGAGAGAAAAAGAAGAAAAGAAATTTAGAATATATATATATATATATACACATACACACACACAATGGGTGTTCAGGATAAATTTGATAAATTTTTGATTCTTCCATTTCAAAACCATTTGAAGTATTTAATAGTGGTAAAGTGCAACGGATAGCGGTTTCCATGCACTATTGGTGGGTTTGAAATCTAGAGACCATAGACGACTGGAAAGCATCGGAATATTTATTGGAAGAGAGTGACCGGCATTATTATTTGCACCAGATTTTTTAAATTCGGAAATCTAAGCTGTAGTTCAGTGCTCCTTGAATAAATCGAAGGTCATGAGATGGAGAATTCCAAAGATGTGGAAACCCCTGCTTCCACATTCTTGCAATTCTCCATCTTTCAGATGACCATCCATATTGTCAAAGTCCGCATTAGCCGGCCTGGATCTTGCCGCACACTTTTTTTCTTTTCCTGTAGCCAGCTTCACAATGAATTTTGGTGTGCAGACACAGCCAGAACGCCTGCTATGATCTTTCCCGAGCAGCACCTGGGATCTCGGCTAATATGAAATAACTTTTCTTTATTCAGAGTTACCCCCCCCCCCCCCCCTTTTGCAAGGGCACAAAATGAGCTTAACAAATACAATGAAATAAAATCTCATTAGCAAAATATGATCTGATCTAAAAATAGTCAAATATTTAAACCATTTTTTTTTGTTCACTAATGTCAAAGGGACCCAATAATTATTTTTTGTTAGTTTTTATAAATGGGGTGGGGACGCAATAGCTGTGACACATAGGTGAGAAAAAATCTTTAAAAAAGAAAACCCCAAAAAATCAACTGGATAAGGCATTTTTAATTTGAAGGTGGGGGAGTAAAAATAAAGTACATAAACTTCAGAGAGGAAAAGAGAAGGGGTAAGAAAGAACGGGAGAAGGAAAGTAAGGAAGAAGAGAGAGAGAAAAAGAAAATAAAGAAGAAGAGAGAGAGAAAAAGAAAATAAAGAAGAAGAGAGAGAGAAAAAGAAAATAAAGAAGAAGAGAGAGAAAAAGAAAATAAAGAAGAAGAGAGAGAAAAAGAAAATAAAGAAGAGAGAGAAAAATAAAATAAAGAAGAAGAGAGAGAGAAAAATAAAATAAAGAAGAGAGAGAGAGAAAAATAAAATAAAGAAGAGAGAGAGAAAAAGAAAATAAAGAAGAGAGAGAGAAAAAGAAAATAAAGAAGAAGAGAGAGAGAAAAAGAAAATAAAGAAGAAGAGAGAGAGAAAAAGAAAATAAAGAAGAAGAGAGAGAGAGAAAAAGAAAATAAAGTAGAAGAGAGAGAGAAAAAGAAAATAAAGAAGAAGAGAGAGAGAAAAAGAAAATAAAGAAGAAGAGAGAGAGAGAAAGAAGAGAGAGAGAAAGTAAGGTAGAAGAGAGAGAGAGAGTAAGGAAGAAGAGAGAGAGAGAGAGTAAGGAAGAAGAGAGAGAGAGAGAGAGTAAGGAAGAAGAGAGAGAGAGAGAGTAAGGAAGAAGAGAGAGAGAGAGAGTAAGGAAGAAGAGAGAGAGAGAGAGAGAGTAAGGAAGAAGAGAGAGAGAGAGTAAGGAAGAAGAGAGAGAGTAAGGAAGAAGAGAGAGAGAGAGAGTAAGGAAGAAGAGAGAGAGAGAGAGTAAGGAAGAAGAGAGAGAGAGTAAGGAAGAAGAGAGAGAGAGAGAGTAAGGAAGAAGAGAGAGAAAGTAAGAAGAGAGAGAGAGAGAAAGTAAGGAAGAAGAGAGAGAGAGAAAGTAAGGAAGAAGAGAGAGAGAGAGAAAGTAAGGAAGAAGAAAGAGAGAGAGAGTAAGGAAGAAGAGAGAGAGAGAGAGTAAGGAAGAAGAGAGAGAGAGAGAGTAAGGAAGAAGAGAGAGAGAGAGTAAGGAAGAAGAGAGAGTGAGAGTAAGGAAGAAGAGAGAGTGAGAGTAAGGAAGAAGAGAGAGTGAGAGAGAGAGAGAGAGAAAGTAAGGAAGAAGAGAGAGTGAGAGAAAGTAAGGAAGAAGAGAGAGAGAAAGTAAGGAAGAAGAGAGAGAGAAAGTAAGGAAGAAGAGAGAGAGAAAGTAAGGAAGAAGAGAGTGAGAAAGTAAGGAAGAAGAGAGAGTGAGAGAAAGTAAGGAAGAAGAGAGAGTGAGAGAAAGTAAGGAAGAAGAGAGAGTGAGAGAAAGTAAGGAAGAAGAGAGAGTGAGAGAAAGTAAGGAAGAAGAGAGAGTGAGAGAAAGTAAGGAAGAAGAGAGAGTGAGAGAAAGTAAGGAAGAAGAGAGAGAGAAAGTAAGGAAGAAGAGAAAGTGAGAGAAAGTAAGGAAGAAGAGAGAGAGAAAGTAAGGAAAAAGAGAAAGTAAGGAAGAAAAGAGAGAGAGAGAGAGGGAGGAAGAAAAGACGAAAAGAGAGAAAAAAGACGGAGAGAGAGAGAGAGAGAAAAAAAAGACGGAGAGAGAGAGAGAGAGAGAGAGAGAAAAAAAAGACGGAGAGAGAGAAAGAGAAAAAAAAGACGGAGAGAGAGAAAGAGAAAAAAAAGACGGAGAGAGAGAAAGAGAAAAAAAAGACGGAGAGAGAGAAAGAGAAAAAAAAGACGGAGAGAGAGAGAGAGAGAGAGAGAAAAAAGACGGAGAGAGAGAAAAAAAAGACGGTGAGAGAGAAAAAAAAGACGGAGAGAGAGAGAGAGAGAAAAAAGACGGAGAGAGAGAGAGAGAAAAAAGACGGAGAGAGAGAGAAAAAAGACGGAGAGAGAGAGAAAAAAGACGGAGAGAGAGAGAGAGAGAAAAAAGACGGAGAGAGAGAGAGAGAAAAAAGACGGAGAGAGAGAGAGAGAAAAAAGACGGAGAGAGAGAGAGAGATAGAGAAAAAAGACGGAGAGAGAGAGAAAGAAAAAAGACGGAGAGAGAGAGAGAAAGAAAAAAGACGGAGAGAGAGAGAGAAAGAAAAAAGACGGAGAGAGAGAGAGAGAAAGAAAAAAGACGGAGAGAGAGAGAGAAAGAAAAAAGACGGAGAGAGAGAGAGAAAGAAAAAAGACGGAGAGAGAGAGAGAGAAAAAAGACGGGGAGAGAGAGAGAGAAAAAAGACGGGGAGAGAGAGAGAGAAAAAAGACGGAGAGAGAGAGAGAGAGAGAGAGAGAGAGAGAGAGAGAGAGAGAGAAAAGACGAGAGAGAGAGAGAGAGAGAAAATAGACGGAGAGAGAGAGAGAGAAAGAGAGAGAGAGAAAAAGGACGGAGAGAGAGAGAGAAAATAATATACCTAAAAATATAAACTAAATATAAATTTTTAAAAAAAGTAGTTTGAATCAAAAAGAAACATACTTCTGCTTCAAATCGTTGGTGGATTTCGTGTTGTTTTTCTGGTTTTGCAAACTTCTTTCGAGAATAAAAGACATCCTAAAAAATTAAAAGAAGGATTATCTGTCATAATAATAATAATGCGCTGTTTCTACGTTCATCATCACATTCAATCCCCATTTCAAAAAAAAGATGATCCGATCGTCAAAGGTGAAATGCACAAATCTGATTGAGAAATAAATATTTCATGTGGCTGGTTGTCAAAACTTTAGAATTCTGTCGTCCTGTCAACTTAACCAGTTTTAAAAACCTACTCTTTAATTCTTTTAAGATATAATAAAAGAATTAAACAGTAGGTTTTTAAATTTAAGATATAACAAATTTAAAAACCTACTGTTTAATTCTTTTAAGATATAACAAATTTAAAAACCTACTGTTTAATTCTTTTAAGATATAACAAATTTAAAAACCTACTGTTTAATACTTTTAAGATATAATAAAAGAATTAAACAGTAGGTTTTTAAATTTAAGATATAACAAATTTAAAAACCTACTGTTTAATTCTTTTAAGATATAACAAATTTAAAAACCTACTCTTTAATTCTTTTAAGATATAATAAAAGAATTAAACAGTAGGTTTTTAAATTTAAGATATAACAAATTTAAAAACCTACTGTTTAATTCTTTTAAGATATAACAAATTTAAAAACCTACTGTTTAATACTTTTAAGATATAAAAAATTTAAAAACCTACTGTTTAATACTTTTAAGATATAACAAATTTAAAAACCTACTCTCTAATTCTTTTAAGATATAACAAATTTAAAAACCTACTCTCTAATTCTTTTAAGACATAATAAATTTAAAAACCTACTCTTATTCTTTTAAGACATAACAAATTTAAAAACCTACTCTTTTATTCTTTTAAGATATAACAAATTTAAAAACCTACTCTTTAATTCTTTTAAGATATAACAAATTTAAAAACCTACTCTTTAATTCTTTTAAGATATAATAAATTTAAAAACCTACTCTTTTATTCTTTTAAGACATAACAAATTTAAACCCTACTCTTTAATTCTTTTAAGATATAACAAATTTAAAAACCTACTCTTTAATTCTTTTAAGATATAACAAATTTAAAAACCTACTCTTTAATTCTTTTAAGATATAACAAATTTAAAAACCTACTCTTCAATTCTTTTAAGATATAATAAATTTAAAAACCTACTCTTTTATTCTTTTAAGATATAACAAATTTAAAAACCTACTCTTCAATTCTTTTAAGATATAATAAATTTAAAAACCTTCTCTTTAATTCTTTTAAGATATAACAAATTAAAAAACCTACTCTTCAATTATTTTAAGATATAACAAATTTAAAAACCTTCTCTTTAATTCTTTTAAGATATAACAAATTAAAAAACCTACTCTTCAATTCTTTTAAGATATAATAAATTTAAAAACCTTCTCTTTAATTCTTTTAAGATATAACAAATTAAAAAACCTACTCTTTAATTCTTTTAAGATATAACAAATTTAAAAACCTACTCTTTAATTCTTTTAAGATATAACAAATTAAAAAACCTACTCTTTAATTCTTTTAAGATATAACAAATTTAAAAACCTACTCTTTAATTCTTTTAAGATATAACAAATTTAAAAACCTTCTCTTCAATTCTTTTAAGATATAACAAATTTAAAAACCTACTCTTCAATTCTTTTAAGATATAATAAATTTAAAAACCTTCTCTTTAATTCTTTTAAGATATAACAAATTAAAAAACCTACTCTTCAATTCTTTTAAGATATAATAAATTTAAAAACCTTCTCTTTAATTCTTTTAAGATATAACAAATTAAAAAACCTACTCTTTAATTCTTTTAAGATATAACAAATTAAAAAACCTACTCTTTAATTCTTTTAAGATATAACAAATTTAAAAACCTACTCTTTAATTCTTTTAAGATATAACAAATTAAAAAACCTACTCTTTAATTCTTTTAAGATATAACAAATTAAAAAACCTACTCTTTAATTCTTTTAAGATATAACAAATTAAAAAACCTACTCTTTAATTCTTTTAAGATATAACAAATTTAAAAACCTACTCTTTTATTCTTTTAAGATATAACAAATTTAAAAACCTACTCTTCAATTCTTTTAAGATATAACAAATTTAAAAACCTACTCTTCAATTATTTTAAGATATAATAAATTTAAAAACCTACTCTTTAATTCTTTTAAGATATAACAAATTTAAAAACCTACTCTTCAATTCTTTTAAGATATAACAAATTTAAAAACCTACTCTTCAATTATTTTAAGATATAACAAATTTAAAAACCTACTCTTCAATTATTTTAAGATATAACAAATTTAAAAACCTACTCTTCAATTATTTTAAGATATAACAAATTTAAAAACCTACTCTTCAATTCTTTTAAGATATAATAAATTTAAAAACCTACTCTTTAATTCTTTTAAGATATAACAAATTTAAAAACCTACTCTTCAATTCTTTCAAGATATAACAAATTTAAAAACCTACTCTTTTATTCTTTTAAGATATAACAAATTTAAAAACCTACTCTTCAATTATTTTAAGATATAACAAATTTAAAAACCTACTCTTCAATTCTTTTAAGATATAATAAATTTAAAAACCTACTCTTTAATTCTTTTAAGATATAACAAATTTAAAAACCTACTCTTCAATTCTTTCAAGATATAACAAATTTAAAAACCTACTCTTATTCTTTTAAGACATAACAAATTTAAAAACCTACTCTTTTATTCTTTTAAGATATAACAAATTTAAAAACCTACTCTTTAATTCTTTTAAGATATAACAAATTTAAAAACCTACTCTTTAATTCTTTTAAGATATAACAAATTTAAAAACCTACTCTTTAATTCTTTTAAGATATAACAAATTTAAAAACCTACTCTTCAATTCTTTTAAGATATAATAAATTTAAAAACCTACTCTTTAATTCTTTTAAGATATAACAAATTTAAAAACCTACTCTTTAATTCTTTTAAGATATAACAAATTTAAAAACCTACTCTTCAATTCTTTTAAGATATAATAAATTTAAAAACCTACTCTTTTATTCTTTTAAGATATAACAAATTTAAAAACCTACTCTTCAATTCTTTTAAGATATAATAAATTTAAAAACCTTCTCTTTAATTCTTTTAAGATATAACAAATTAAAAAACCTACTCTTCAATTCTTTCAAGATATAACAAATTTAAAAACCTACTCTTATTCTTTTAAGACATAACAAATTTAAAAACCTACTCTTTTATTCTTTTAAGATATAACAAATTTAAAAACCTACTCTTTAATTCTTTTAAGATATAACAAATTAAAAAACCTACTCTTTAATTCTTTTAAGATATAACAAATTTAAAAACCTACTCTTTAATTCTTTTAAGATATAACAAATTAAAAAACCTACTCTTTAATTCTTTTAAGATATAACAAATTTAAAAACCTACTCTTTAATTCTTTTAAGATATAACAAATTAAAAAACCTACTCTTTAATTCTTTTAAGATATAACAAATTTAAAAACCTACTCTTTTATTCTTTTAAGATATAACAAATTTAAAAACCTACTCTTCAATTATTTTAAGATATAACAAATTTAAAAACCTACTCTTCAATTATTTTAAGATATAACAAATTTAAAAACCTACTCTTCAATTATTTTAAGATATAACAAATTTAAAAACCTACTCTTCAATTCTTTTAAGATATAATAAATTTAAAAACCTACTCTTTAATTCTTTTAAGATATAACAAATTTAAAAACCTACTCTTCAATTCTTTCAAGATATAACAAATTTAAAAACCTACTCTTTTATTCTTTTAAGATATAACAAATTTAAAAACCTACTCTTCAATTATTTTAAGATATAACAAATTTAAAAACCTACTCTTCAATTCTTTTAAGATATAATAAATTTAAAAACCTACTCTTTAATTCTTTTAAGATATAACAAATTTAAAAACCTACTCTTCAATTCTTTCAAGATATAACAAATTTAAAAACCTACTCTTTTATTCTTTTAAGATATAACAAATTTAAAAACCTACTCTTTTATTCTTTTAAGATATAACAAATTTAAAAACCTACTCTTCAATTCTTTTAAGATATAACAAATTTAAAAACCTACTCTTCAATTATTTTAAGATATAACAAATTTAAAAACCTACTCTTCAATTATTTTAAGATATAACAAATTTAAAAACCTACTCTTCAATTATTTTAAGATATAACAAATTTAAAAACCTACTCTTCAATTCTTTTAAGATATAATAAATTTAAAAACCTACTCTTTAATTCTTTTAAGATATAACAAATTTAAAAACCTACTCTTCAATTCTTTCAAGATATAACAAATTTAAAAACCTACTCTTTTATTCTTTTAAGATATAACAAATTTAAAAACCTACTCTTTTATTCTTTTAAGATATAACAAATTTAAAAACCTACTCTTTAATCTTTTTAAGATATAATAAATTTAAAAAAAAAAACAAAAAAAAACTGACATTAATTTTATTTATTTATAGAACATTTAGTTGACAATTATTTTTATGGTAAGAAAAAAAAATACAGTAGGTAAGAAACCGTGAAATTTCCACAGGTCTTAAATGGATCAATTAGGTCTTAAGGACCCCAGAAAAATGCAAAGACAAGAGGAACGAATTTCTGTCTACACCGGTTTCTTCCAGTTGACCTTCGCACACGCACATGGCATCTGTAAACAAACCTATAATAATCCTGAGTTGTTTTGTTGTTCTAAGAAAAAGGGGGGGGGGGGCCGTGAATATATTAAATTTTTTCATGTTTTTTCTCTTTTATTTACAAAAATTTTAATAAACATCGGAGTGTCCAAAATTTTCAATTTAAATTGACTTCATTCTCTACGATTATTCGATTTATATTTAAATTATTATAATTCTAATAAATATATACATTTTTTTTCTTTTAAAACACGTTAATACTTATATTATTTTTGGGGGGGAGAAGGGGGGATATATTAATTTTTTTCTTCTTTTTAATGTAGGGTGTATTTTTTCTTTTATTTACAAAACTTTAATAAACAAACGCAACATCAGAGACATGCCTAGCATCCAAAATTCTCATTTTACAATGACTTCATTCTCTACGATAATTCGATTTATATTTTAACTTTTAGCGTCTCGAATTCACTGTTCGTTATTCGATTTAAGATGTAGAAACAAAATAAATGTATTGAAAACGAGTAATCTTGTGTTAAATCCTTCCAGACTGAGGTAATTTAATTTTTTTTCCCCAATCCAGAGTGCCATTTGCTGGGGAACTGGATTTTCCCTACATTAAAAACCGACTAATCAAAATTTTGTAACTTTTTTTTTTTTTTTTTTAAATAAAAATTGTGTTATTTTTTTTTTTTTAATAAAAATTGTATTATTATTTTTTTATTGTTACAAATGTAGGGAGATCTATCGAGATTAAGAGTAGGAAACTGCGAAAGACATCGGTAGTATGTATATATATATATATAGGGTTCATCTTCACATATTTGTACATGACGAGATTCGAGAAACAATTTCAGCAGCCAGGTTGGACCTTGTGGGGTCATGTCTATTTTTAGCCAACACGACCGAGAAGAAGGAGAAAGGGAGGGAGAAGAAAAAGAAAGTTAACTGCCCGCGAGGAAGGATGAGTCATCGAGTTAAGACGGTCACTTTTGAGGATAACTACACAAGGGCACAGTCAGTCATGAGGAGGCAGCTACCGAGCTAAGACAAAAACTTTAGCCGCGCGCGAGAAAGAGATACTACACGAAGATGAGACGGTAGCCGCATGCGAGAAAGCTGGAATGTATCTTTTCTCCCGAGATAAGAAAAGAACCTTCGAATTTAAAACAAGCGACCGGGAATTGTTTTCCTGAGGAAAAATGTATATGAAGATACAACAAAAATGAAAACTACATTTGCAGAGAAGCATGGCCATTAAGACTTGCCGGAAATACCGACCCTCAAATGAACAATGTATCCACTCGTAAGTGATAACTTGAATATCTCTCCCCGGACATTTTGCCTCTAAGGCTATCTCATATATATGTATGTTTTATGTGAAAGATGAATCCTGTTGCTATAGGACTATAATAGACAAGCCCCCCCCCCCCTTTTATTAATAGACTTTTGTTTTCATGTTTTCTTTTTTGTTTTCATAGATATATTTACCCCTTTTAGTATATTGTTTCTATTAAATAAATGAGTATAAATTTAACCCTAATGTCTTTTGTCGTTCTTCGCATCTTTTGTTTTGTTTCCTGACGCGGTGTCTTACATTGGAGAAATCCCCATCCCATATCATTTAAAACGTTTTCTTTGAACCCTGGGATATTACGAGCAACTCCGGACGACTTTTTTTTTACTTTCTTTTTTTATCATTGTCACGTATTGTCATTCGGTGGTCCCGACCGGCGGCATTCGTGACATTATAAAAATTGTATTATTTTTTTTATAAAATTTGTATTTTTTTTTCTTTTAATAAAAACTTATTTTATACATTTTTAAGATCAGTTTTTGGAAAGACTGATTTTTTAATCAGACTCCGATTATTACTAAATATTGGAAGATTTTAAAATAAGCCAGAGTCGGATATTTTGGGAGTCTAGTTTCAGTGTCGTTTTCTGAACAACTACCAGGTCGACAGATGGGCTCTTCAGTCTCATTAAAATCACTTAATAAAAAAAAAATTGGCTTACCACTGCCTACCTTGGAGAAAATCTCAAGAGTCTCAAGAACCTTTTCCACCAGGGGCATCATTTATTTTATAAACTGCCCCGGGTTGGCATTTTGTTCCAATCAGATCTAAAACAAACGCTGTGAATCATTCATTAAGGTGCCCCTTCTGTGGGTCAATATCTTCACATTACACTATGATTTCATGTTTTAATAAGATTAGTACACGAACAGTTGTCTAATTTTGCTGTATATCAGACAATAAAAGAAAAGAGGGATGATTAGGGGTCAGTAATTAAACAAATCATGAGATGTGTCTAAAAAAGTAATGTGATCTGTGTCAAAAACAACTCATCGTGGCAGGTGCCCCCCCCCCTGCCTTTTTTAGTTTGTCTTTATGGTGCTTGTATAATAAAAAGCCGAAAAGAAGTTTTTTTTGTCTTTCAGTGTTGGAGAGGTAAATAAGGGGCAGGTAACTCTTCACAACAGCTCTAGCTTTCAGAACAATATTTTTCTAACCCTAACCCTTTTATGTCTAATCGACGTTCTCCTTGCACAGTAGCCAAATGTGCAACGCCAATTAAAGCTATCAGTTTTGATTACTGGAAAATCGTGCTTAAAATTCGTTGTAAGAGTTACCTGGCCCTTATTTACCTCTCCAACACTAAAAGACAAAAAAAAACACCTTTTTTTCAGTTTTTTTATTATACAAGCACAGTCTTTTTTAATAATCAATCCAACTTGAAAATTATTTCTTGATAATTCGGTTGTGTCCAAACAAATAATTCTCTTGTTTAAAAGACCCGCAGAATTTTGGTGTTGACACGACTTAGTCAAGAACTTTGCTAAGTGGCCGGTTCTGTCCGCAACCTAAAACCAAGAAAAACTCACCGTGAACAATAACAACTATTTGTTGGAACACAGGTGTGGAAAAATAATACTTCACTGGTGACTTGGGTAGGGGCCAATAAAATTTGCTTTGGTTTTTGTCCCTTAGAGTAAATTGAATTTGGAAAGAATTCTTCTTGGTCTTATTTTTATTCTTGCTTTCAATTGGTCACCGACTTCGGCCCATCTCTCAGTCTGTCTGTCGTTCTGGCTCTTAGATAGACTGACTGTCTTCTGCCAAGCTCTTCAAGCGTCAGTTCTTTTATCAAGAATTTTCACTTAAAACTAGTTTTGTGATTCGTTAAATCAAAGACCGTGTCACATTTTCTGCTCTCCTATGATTGGTTCGTCAATGAGAGACCTTGTTCCACCCAAGTCACAATATGTAGGCTGGGTCTTATTTCAAAATAGAATGGCTTAGTATTTACTTACAAATAAGTATATTTATCAGACATGGCAGATGCACTCTAGTGACTTTTTAATTTGCCAACAAATTGTTTTTTTTTTTAAATTTTATTTTAATAATCACGGTTCAGTTCACAGGGGAAGGCCAAAGAAAACATGAGAGGAAGTTATAAGAATGGATGACTGAAAGAGGGATAAATGAAGACCTGGTCAGAGATAGGTTAGTTTGGAACTATATTTCTAAAACCTGTCCAATGCATGACAGCATGTAAAACAGACATTAAATAATTAAATAATTTTCTCCTATTGTCAATTCAACCTGAAACATATAACCTTTCAAATTGTAAACACAATTTAGTTTGAGTAGTTTCTTCTTTGAGAAATGCAACCTTTCACAATTATGATTTGATCATGACCTTTTCAACTTTCGCTATTCATAATCAAAACCATTGTTGGTTGTCACTAAAACACAAGGAACATGACCTTTTGAATTAATCGTTCATGAAAATTAGATTTTAGTGATACTCGTTGCCCCAAAAGTGTGTTGACCCCGAATTTCTTTTAATTATTTACTAACTAATTTAACTTAATAATACACCAGCAAATACTGTGTCACACGCGCACACAGGAAAATGATAAGATAGGTTAGAAGACAAAAACAAAGACACTTACATCTACACAGTCGAGGTTACATTTTTCTTTGACAAGTTTCAGCAATGGTTTGACAGCCAACAACAATGTCGTCGTCCCACATGTCTTCAAAATAAAGCGACGCTTTGTCACAAACATGCTGCTTTCACTAGAAACGAAAAGGCAGAAAAAAAAATATTACAAAATATGTATCTATCTCTTTGCATTTACAACTATATATAAAGTAAAGCGAGTCTCTTTCTCGAATCTTTGTGATTAATAATTTGCTTCAAATATCAATCTTTGATTCTGGTGCATCAGTATTTTAAGAACAAGGAATGTATTTCGATTCAATTTCTTTCGCAAAATATTTCATCCGCCTAGGAATATTTTTTTCAATAATGACCTACACAGCAGTTACAATAGCTCAGTCAGGAGAGTGAAAATCTAAAAGGTCCCAATTTCAATCATTGTTTTTTATTAAACGTTTATATTACTAACTGTAGAGATTACCTAAACAACAAATACGTATGGTTTATCAGAATTTGGTTCAATTTATGATAAAACTTGTAGTAATTAAATTTAACTGTCGAACATATTTAAAAACAAAGGAGAGGGGAGAGAGAGATAAGGAGAGAGGAGAGAGAGAGATAAGGAGAGAGGGGAGAGAGAGATAAGGAGAGAGGGGAGAGAGAGAGATAAGGAGAGAGGGGAGAGAAAGAGATAAGGAGAGAGGGGAGAGAAAGAGATAAGGAGAGAGGGGAGAGAGAGAGATAAGGAGAGAGGGGAGAGAAAGAGATAAGGAGAGAGGGGAGAGGGGAGAGAGAGAGATAAGGAGAGAGAGAGATAAGGAGAGAGGGGAGAGAGAGAGATAAGGAGAGAGGGGAGAGAGAGATAAGGAGAGAGGGGAGAGAGAGATAAGGAGAGAGGGGAGAGAGAGAGATAAGGAGAGAGGGGAGAGAGAGAGATAAGGAGAGAGGGGAGAGAGAGAGATAAGGAGAGAGGGGAGAGAGAGAGATAAGGAGAGAGGGGAGAGAGAGAGATAAGGAGAGAGGGGAGAGAGAGAGATAAGGAGAGAGGGGAGAGAGAGAGATAAGGAGAGAGGGGAGAGAGAGAGAGATAAGGAGAGAGGGGAGAGAGAGAGAGATAAGGAGAGAGGGGAGAGAGAGAGATAAGGAGAGAGGGGAGAGAGAGAGATAAGGAGAGAGGGGAGAGAGAGAGATAAGGAGAGAGGGGAGAGAGAGATAAGGAGAGAGGGGAGAGAGAGAGATAAGGAGAGAGGAGAGAGAGAGATAAGGAGAGAGGAGAGAGAGAGATAAGGAGAGAGGGGAGAGAGAGAGATAAGGAGAGAGGGGAGAGAGAGAGATAAGGAGAGAGGGGAGAGAGAGAGATAAGGAGAGAGGGGAGAGAGAGAGATAAGGAGAGAGGGGAGAGAGAGAGATAAGGAGAGAGGGGAGAGAGAGAGATAAGGAGAGAGGGGAGAGAGAGAGATAAGGAGAGAGGGGAGAGAGAGAGAGATAAGGAGAGAGGGGAGAGAGAGAGAGATAAGGAGAGAGGGGAGAGAGAGAGATAAGGAGAGAGGAGAGAGAGAGATAAGGAGAGAGGGGAGAGAGAGAGATAAGGAGAGAGGGGAGAGAGAGAGATAAGGAGAGAGGGGAGAGAGAGAGATAAGGAGAGAGGGGAGAGAGAGAGATAAGGAGAGAGGAGAGAGAGAGATAAGGAGAGAGGAGAGAGAGAGATAAGGAGAGAGGGGAGAGAGAGAGATAAGGAGAGAGGGGAGAGAGAGAGATAAGGAGAGAGGGGAGAGAGAGAGATAAGGAGAGAGGGGAGAGGAGAGATAAGGGGAGAGGAGAGATAAGGAGAGAGGAGAGATAAGGAGAGAGGAGAGATAAGGAGAGAGGAGAGATAAGGGGAGAGGAGAGATAAGGGGAGAGGAGAGATAAGGGGAGAGGAGAGATAAGGGGAGAGGAGAGATAAGGGGAGAGGAGAGATAAGGGGAGAGGAGAGATAAGGAGAGAGGAGAGATAAGGAGAGAGGAGAGATAAGGAGAGAGGAGAGATAAGGAGAGAGGAGAGATGAGAGATAAGGAGAGAGGAGAGATAAGGAGAGAGGAGAGATAAGGAGAGAGGAGAGATAAGGAGAGAGGAGAGATAAGGAGAGAGGAGAGATAAGGAGAGAGGAGAGATAAGGAGAGAGGAGAGATAAGGAGAGAGGAGAGATAAGGAGAGAGGGGAGATAAGGAGAGAGGGGAGAGGAGAGATAAGGAGAGAGGGGAGAGGAGAGAGGGGGAGGAGAGATAAGGAGAGAGGGGGGAGGAGAGATAAGGAGAGAGGGGGGAGGAGAGATAAGGAGAGAGGGGGAGGAGAGATAAGGAGAGAGGGGGAGGAGAGATAAGGAGAGAGGGGGAGGAGAGATAAGGAGAGAGGGGGAGGAGAGATAAGGAGAGAGGGGGGAAGGAGAGATAAGGAGAGAGGGGGGAAGGAGAGATAAGGAGAGAGGGGGGAAGGAGAGATAAGGAGAGAGGGGGGAAGGAGAGATAAGGAGAGAGGGGGGAAGGAGAGATAAGGAGAGAGGGGGGAAGGAGAGATAAGGAGAGAGGGGGGAAGGAGAGATAAGGAGAGAGGGGGGAAGGAGAGATAAGGAGAGGAGAGATAAGGAGAGGGGGGAGGAGAGATAAGGAGAGGGGGAGGAGAGATAAGGAGAGGGGGAGGAGAGATAAGGAGAGGAGAGATAAGGAGAGGGGGGAGGAGAGATAAGGAGAGGGGGGAGGAGAGATAAGGAGAGGGGGGAGGAGAGATAAGGAGAGGGGGGAGGAGAGATAAGGAGAGGGGGGAGGAGAGATAAGGAGAGGGGGGAGGAGAGATAAGGAGAGGGGGAGGAGAGATAAGGAGAGGGGGGAGGAGAGATAAGGAGAGGGGGGAGGAGAGATAAGGAGAGGGGGAGGAGAGATAAGGAGAGGAGGGGGAATAGATAAGGAGAGGAGGGAGGAGGAGAGAGGAGTAAGGAGGAGGAAAGAGGAGGGAGGAGGAAAGAGGAGGGAGATAAAGAAGCTTATTTCTATTTGTATACTCACAAAGACAAAACTAAAATGCTTATAATCTTTAAGTTTGTTATAAATACTGTGTCCATGCTGGATGTACACAAAAAGGAAATATTTTAGGGTTTTAGAAAGGATGCGATAGTGGGTGGTGGCTTAGAAAAGCCATAATAGCTGGCAGAAATTAAGAAGTAGGAAAATGAAAAGTTTCATGCCCGTTACCACAATCTGTACTTTCCGTATATGAAAGTAGATTATCCCCCCCCCCATTATTAAATGTCGTTTTTACCTGAGGACGTAGGCATCCATGTCGTCATCATTGCTGCAGCTGATGATGTCCACTCGGACATTTTTTAAGAGAGTTTCCCAATCATCCCTGAAATTTAAAAAAATAAAATAAAAGGAATTAATATCAAACAAAATCAGATTGAATTTATATTTGCATTCATTTGAAAAGCTAGCAATGCCTGGGAGGAATAATTTCAAACTTGGAAATTTGAGGAAATTACTACACATTTCGAATTGTGCTTACACCTATTTTTTGCATTTTTAATTATTTACACAATTAACTTCAAACATAATGCCATCGATTTCCAAAACACTGCATTATATATAATATATATATATATATATATATATAAATAAATATTGTGAAAGTTGATTAACTTTGCTCAAGAATTTTGTATGTTGTTATTTTTGCATATTTTCTTATATTTTCAAAACAGTAATATCTTTACTGATTTATCCCTATAATCTACTCTTAAGATAAAAGTTTGCATTTTTGAAAATCCATGGGTTAAGGAAGGAAAATAAAGTTTATATTTATGTATTCCTTGTTCAAACTACTTCATGATTCAATAAATATTGTTCTTTCTCCAATTTTTATTTTCGTCACTCATTTCATTTATATATATATATATATATATATATATATATATATATATATAAAGTTATGAAAATATATTTATGGCAATTAAGCTACACAGAGGTTGCTGCGTTTCATCCGGGGAGGGGGGGGGGATCGTCAGGCTAAAATGCAACTACTATGATGTCATTAGCACACCAACAGATAAAGCTGAACCGCTTGTCTAGTGGTTTACCTTAAACTCCACAAACCACTCACTCCCAAATTTCCCACTACGGATCAAACCCACACTTGATGATCTTATCATAAGCCGTTCCCATGTCCTGGATTATATAAAAAAAAACCTTGACACTTCCAAAGCATGTGGTCCTGATCTTATCCCTGTTATAGTAATAAAAAAAAAAAAAAATTCTCTTCTGAGCTAGGCCCTGTCCTCTCCAAACTCTATAACAAATGCATAGCTGATCTTGCTTCCCTGATAGTTGGAAAAATTGCCCCTGTGGTATCAGTGTTCAAGAATTCTAGTGAAAGAACCCGCAAAATTATTGCCCCATCAGTCTCCCCCGCTTTTTGCTAAAATCTTTGAATCATTAATCAATCTAGTGATAGTCCACCACTTCGTAAATGCTAAACTTCTTTCTGACCAACAGTATGGATTTAGACAAGACTGTTCTACTGCGAATATCTTAATAATGGTCATCTCTGAACCCATTTACCATACACTAGATAAGGCAGGTGATACTAGGTCGGGAGCGCTCGATATATCCAAAGTCTTTTAACAAGGTCTGGCATGAAGGTCTTCATGAAAATTAATTTGTACAATATTGCTAGACGAATATTTAATATAAACAGATCCTTATTAGCAAAAAGAAAGATCCAAGTCGTCCTCGATGGCTGTACATCTAAACGACATGACATTAATGCAAGTGTGCCCCAGGGGTAGATCCTTTGACCTTTATTATTCTTGATTTTCATAAACAACCTCCCTGATGCAATTGTGCCCGAGATGGATATATTTGGGCAATATGGGCAGAACGAATGCACACATCCAAAGCAATGGCTAAATACTTACAAAATGACCTTCGGTCTGTCATGCAATGGGGCTCAAAAATGGATGGTTACATTTAATGCTACCAAGACAAAGCTCCTTTTCAAAAATGGATGGTTACATTTAATGCTACCAAGACAAAGCTCCTTTTCAAAAATGGATGGTTACATTTAATGTTACAAAGACAAAACTCCTTTCCTTCAAAAATTATAAGAAACCTTTCCAACCACCGACCATCATGGATATTAGCACCCTACCTGAGAGTCCAATTTTCAAACTTCTCAGCCTAAGATTCACAGGTAACATGAATTGGAACAAATAGATAGAAGATACTAGCAAATATATATCTCTACAAGGTCACCATTCGCTCATGCATGGAGCATTGTTGCTGACTCTGAGCTGGTGCATCAACCACTAGTCTCTCACTCTTAGACAGGGTCCACACTGTCTATCAATCTCCAGCCTCTGTCCCATCACCGCAATGTTGCATCCCTGTGTTTGTTTTAAAAGTATTTCAATTGAATGTGCTCCAACGAACTGGCTGCACTTGTGACCCCTCAATGTAAATACCCTCGACCAACCTGACAATCAGAAAAATCCCATCCCTTCACTGTAGAGGTCCCCAGATGCCAGAAAGCTTTCTGCTCTAATAGCTCCTTTCCTTGAGCTGCTTGCGTTTGGAATTCACTTCCCACTCCTTGTTTCTGACTGTACCACCATGTAGAAATTTAAATGTAATGTGAACAAACATCTCACTGCACAACTCCCCACTTAGGATGCCCCCTATGAGCCAGGCCCCTAATTCACAGTAGCTCCTTACATCTCAGTGGCAATGTGTCCCCTTGTTTGGGTTGAATATAAAAAAAACAAAAACAAAAAAGCCTTGTGGTAGCACTCATACAAATGTGGAGACACACATGCACCTTTTAACCTTGGAAAAAAAAACAAAAAAAAAACAAACAAACAACCCCCCCCCCCAAAAAAAAAAAACCCCAAATAAACAAACAAGACAATGTAAGCATGACAAAGATTTTTTTTGATTTTTTTTATTAATGATGATCTAAAATTTTGACACGTTCTTTGACCCCCCCCCCTCTCCCTATCGTGATCCCTTGCCAGAACAAGACACTGAAATGGTTGTGATAAGAGGGCAGGAAATCCTGTTGTCTGGGTGCCACAATACTTGGCCCCTGGGTTGTGGTAGTTGTGGGTAGTGAAGAGCAGTAGGAGGGGGGGGGGAGAGAGAAGAGGATGTTGGGAATGAGGCTAAAGTCCATAGACATAGACAAGTATTCAGGGTAAAATCAGAGGGGCGGGAAGGGTAAGGGTAGGAAGAGGGGAAGAGAGTTCAACTGGGGTCAACCAGCACTTCTAATGGAATAAAGAAAATTGACCCTTTTTCTAAAAATTAGGTTCCACCTAGATAAGAAAGTTACATGGCGTTGGCCAGGAGTGTTTTAACTTAGACTTTTGTTTTTTTAAATTATGTGTTTTTTTTTTTTAAATTTTTTAAAAATTTTATTATTAGACTGAAGATCTTAAGGTTTTGGTTTCGATTTCAGGTCATGACATCCACTTTATTTGTGAAGAATTTATTATTTAGTGTTAATGCAATATTTTCCATTTCGGCACTTCTGCTGTATATGTTTAGCAGCTGCCGATTTAGAAATCGAAAAGTTCCATTTTTTTCCCTCCAAGTACCATTCGCTCAGAAGCGGGTTACGTGCGTTAAACGAATTTCGGAAATGGACTTAAACTCCCACCAATCAAAACTTTTCAATTATAATTTTTTAAAAAACACCAATTTTTAATTCATATAATAAAAAAAAGTTGTTAACTGTTATATTATACCCAAAAAGAAATCAGCGTTGCCTTTTTTTTTAAAGTTTTAATTTATACAATAAAAACATTAAAAAAATCACTTCCGGTTGAATTATCTCCCCTTATTTTCAGGAAAAGGAAAGAAAATGTGCTGCTACACATATACAGCAGAAGTGCCTCCATTTCTAAAAGAAGTTAAGATATCGAAACGTATTTCTTTCGTCTAAAAAAATTGTGACTGATGGACAGACAGAAAATGCCCCTACTCTTATATTATTAGTAGATTTTGTCCGCCAGTTACAATTTTTTTTAAACGTAATAAATACATTACGGAATTAGTCTCATTTCGAAATATCAGAGATCTTGACTACTTTTGAGAAATGGAGAATATTGCATTAATAGTAAATAATAAATTTCCAACAAATAAAGCGGATGCCATGACCAAAAATCGAAACCAAAACCATGAGGTCTTCAGTCTGACATTCTACGAACTAATCTATTTGAACTTTCTTATAAATAGAGCTTGAAACATTAACTTAATAAAAATAATTATAGCTTTCGTGTGACGTCATAGATTTATGATTTACGTCATGTTTCAAAACACGAATTCAAACATAAGCGATTATAAAAAAATAAATAAATGGGTAAACATTATCAATGGAATTGGATATTATTTTAATAGCCCCCAAAACAAATTATTTTACTTTAACTACGTATTGTATGTGTCGGGGCCCGACACACCGCGACGTCTGTTTACGTTTGAAAAAGACACCATCTTAAAAAAAACGTAAACAGCAGCAGTCGCGTTGCCGTTACCTTTGTCACTCCTGAGAAAAACAGCAGCAGCTTCAAATCGCCATTTTGTTCACTATGACTCAGCAAAAACACGGCCAGCAAATATATTCCTTATTTCTCCTTTAAGGAATACAAATGCGTTTTGCCGACTGTGCCGATAACCCCACTAATACATCCAAGACACCTGTCGGCAATGTACTACAACGAAAGATCTTTTCGGTATTTATTTATCGAAATTAATCCCTTTCACAGGACCGACGAAAGTAACTTGACACATGTTACATGAGATCTCCCGTTTTCGACTAAAAAACTAGGGTCAGCCAGGGGGTCAGGAGGCCCCCACGTCCGACTTGGTCCATGGATGGACCAGTCGTCGGCAGTCTGAGTTCCTGCACCAACAGCCTGCAGTTCTGAGTTCCTGCACACAGCAGCCGCAACTCCTGCACCTGCAGTCCTGAGTTCCTGCACTCGCAGTCCGAACTCCTGCACCAGCACTCCGCAGTCCGAACTCCTGCACCAGCACTCCGCAGTCCGAACTCCTGCCTGCAGTCCGAACTCCTGCACCAACACCCTGCAGCTCTGACTCCTGCATCAACACCCTGCACCAGCACTCCTGTACTAGCATCCTGCATGTCCTGAGCTCCTGCGCCAGCACTCTCCTGTGCCAGCATCTTGCATGTCTTGAGCTCCTGCACCAGCACTCTCCTGTGCCAGCATCCTGCAGTCCTGAGCTCCTGCACCAGCACTCTCCTGTGCCAGCATCCTGCATGTCCTGAGCTCCTGCACCAGCACTCTCCTGTGCCAGCATCCTGCATGTCCTGAGCTCCTGCACCAGCACTCTCCTGTGCCAGCATCCTGCATGTCCTGAGCTCCTGCACCAGCACTCTCCTGTGCCAGCATTCTGCATGTCCTGAGCTCCTGCACCAGCACTCTCCTGTGCCAGCATCCTGCAGTCCTGAGCTCCTGCACCAGCACTCTCCTGTGCCAGCATCCTGCAGTCCTGAGCTCCTGCACCAGCACTCTCCTGTGCCAGCATCCTGCAGTCCTGAGCTCCTGCACCAGCATCCTGCATGTCCTGAGCTCCTGCACCAGCACTCTCCTGTGCCAGCATCCTGCAGTCCTGAGCTCCTGCACCAGCACTCTCCTGTGCCAGCTGCAGTCCTGAGCTTCTGCTCCAGCGGCTCCAACTCCTTTCTTCCAACAACAGCCCTTTTCTGCCAACCAGCGACAGCACGGGTACCTTGCCAACATTCATAGACAGCTACCCAGCCTTCCCCTGCCGTTCCAGTTTTGCTGTCACCAGACACGCCACTTCAGTCTTTCCAGTCTCTCCTGATCCAGCGACGCCATCTCAATTCACTTCACTTGTTATTACCATATGGTAAATAGACATCCTTTCTTTGAACCTTTCACCAGCGTTTGTCTTCTCTTCTTTGCCATTACCGTTACTTGCCCGTGTCCACCTTTTCTTAGTTGTTGGGGCCGATCGATCACACCAACCCCAACGGTCGGTCCCGCAACATATGTAGTTTTTTTTTTTTTTCCACAATTATCTAATTTGCTAGTTTTCTAAAATCGAATCCTGTCATCCAAGTTTAAAAACCAAAAAAAAACAAAAACAACTACTTTTTGTGTTTTTTTTAATTGAATGTAATTTTAATGCACACAATAAATAAAAGAGATTAAAAAGTGACTTTTATTTCATTTAAAGAATATTTAGACGACAATTATTTTTATGGTTAGAAGTAAAGAAACATTTATTGTTTTACCGAAATTTACTGGCTTTACCTACCCGGCGTCGCCCGGTCGCACATGATATTTCATCGGATTTTATTAATAACTAAGTGTGCCAGCTCGCGGCACTTCTGCATTTCAACCGTCATTTGGAATTAATTTGCTTTCCTCTTTTGAAGGCAGGGGCAGACAACCAACCGGAAGTAACCGAATTAGATGTTTTTATTCAAAATGACAATATTAACAGCGAAGAATAATAACAGCGAACAATGTATCGTTATTGAATATGAAAATATTTTATTTAATAATTTAAAAATTTATAAAAATAATAAAAATGTGTTTTTTTTATTGTATGAATTAAAACTTTCTCAAAATAGTCAACAGTGATTTTTAAAATAAAAATTTATCATTAAAATGAATAGTCAGTGATTTTGTTTATTGTATGAATTAAAATTTTATCAAAATAGTCAACAGTGATCTTTTAAAACGAAAATTTATAATTTAAAACGAAAATCCAACAAACAGTCAACATTGGTTTGTTTTTTTCATATATATATATATAATTTACACCTTTGGGATGTTTGATTATTTTTTCTCCAAATACCCAAAGTTGTCGTCTTATACGGCCTGTGTTTTTTCTTCGTGAAAATAGACTTCCGGTTGACTCGGTGGAATGAATGGAACTCTTCAATTATTAAGTCCAAGTGACGGTTGAAATGCAGAAGTGTCCAACTCACTACTGCTTCGCAAACTTCGCTACTTGAAACATTAATTTAAAATAATAAACGTGGACGTACGTGTGTCTGGCTCGCTTCGATAATAATCATGCGTGCAAATTTACTTCTATGAGCAAAAAAAGGGGAGGCTTAGTCTTAGTTGATAATCTAAATGAATAAATGCGAAAGTTGTTTTCATTAATCATTCCTATATCACCATCAAAACAGCTTACTGTTATTTAAATCAATAATACAACATATTTTGTTAGTTTGTTTGCTTTACGGCATATCAACCCTTTTCAGGTCATTTAATGCCGAATCAGGTATTTAAAAAAAAGTTCTTTGCAAAAAAAAAAAAAAAAAAAAAATTTTTAAAGACAAAAAAATTATATATTGAAAACACTCGTAAAACTTTTTTATCAACATATTTTGAAATACTCGATATATAGTACAGACAGATTTGGCGTAATCTTTTAAAAAAAAAAAAAAAAAAAAAAAAAGCAAGAAGTGAAGTAACTCTCTATTTATCAATACAGAGTAACTTCCCTTTTCCTTAAGATGGCATAATTTTGAAAATTATTCCAGCCAAATAATATCATTTTTCAAACCAATTAAATCAAATTATTATTTTTTTTTAATTATCAATTATGGGATACGTGTCATCATATTTGGTTTAACATTCATCTTACATGCTGACATGTGTTGGACGGTTTGTAGAAATTGATTTCCGAACCTATCTCAGTCCATCCTTATCACTTCCTCCCATGTTTTCCTTGCCTTTCCCCTGCCAACTGACCCTGTTATCTCAACTGTTCTACATCTACTAACCCAATAACTCATCTATTCTTTCGTCATTACATTCGGTTTAACACCCGTTTTACATGCTGACATGTGTTGGACAGCTTTTAGAAATTGACATCCGAACTAACCTATCTCTGGCCAGGTCTTTATTTATCCCAAGTTCATCTTTATCACTTTTCTTTGGTCTTCCCCTCTAAACTGAACCTGCTACCTCAATTATTTTACATTTGCAACTAATTTATGAAAATTCTCAAAATAGTCATATATATATATATATATATATATATATATATATATATATATATATATATATATATGTGTGTGTGTGTGAAAAGATGACAGACGGAAAACAAGTCAAAATGCAGGAGAAAAACAAAAACAAAAGATTTTTTTGACCGGTTTCGTTCGTGGGGAACGTCTTCAGAAAATGAAGAATACAGAAAATAATTTTATTTTATATTGAAGGCACACACATGGGATGAGGGGGGAAAATGATCAGTTTGGATCATGTGAGGATGATCATTTTTCCCCCTCATCCCATGTGTGTGCCTTCAATATAAAATAAAATTATTTTCTGTATTATTCATTTTCTGAAGACGTTCCCCACGAACGAAACCGGTCAAAAAAATCTCTTGTTTTTGTTTTTCTCCTGCATTTTTACTTGTTTTCCATCTGTCATCTTTTTACACATTTTGTCCATAACGACACTTCATTTTCATGAACTATCGTGTACCTTACCCCATATATATATATATATATATATATATATATATATATATAAAGTTAAGACGATTTTTCCCCTGTACCTTCTCGAAGAATAGGAAAATAATCACATGCATCACAGGCTACTAAACTCACCACTATATTACGCTTATTCATTCAAGCGCGTTTTAGTAAATTTATTATTATTTTTTTCCAGCTAACATTACTTTTGGCCCACCATCTTCGACTCTCCCCAAAACAAACTCCATATAGGTGGTAACAAAAGCTTTTCCCGCTAATACTTTAGTACTAACACTCTTCTCATCGACACCGGGAACTAATAAACAACGTCTACTTTTCAAAAAAATGTCTGTTATTATTTAATATTTGTCTGCTTTTAATTTACTACATAATACAAAACATTCGGCGCACATTTAATAGACACTCCTGCTGAATTTCGAGAATATCAGATTACGTTATTTCTGTCTATTATGTATACATTTATAGTCATTCCGGTTATTAGAGAATGCAATTAATGAACATAGTATTTCATCTTTCAACATGGCGGCTACAATTTCGTCAACGACTCGACTTCTGAATTAAGTAACTATACGTCAAGATACTCAACAGAACCCATACAGTTTACATTTCCTGATTCCAACACCTTTCATGTTCATAATATCCAAGAATTGGAAAGAACCATTAATATCTTGGTATAGAAATGACCCAAACAGTGTGACTGGTGGACCCTACATTCGATCGCCTTAAGGCGGATTGTACGATAACACGAATGCCAGCTACTGGCTGGTTTGCTTTGTTTCAATAACCTATTTTTCAATGCATTTTCTACTCATTTTCGTAGGCCAGTGGTTATGAACGTAGATCCAAGATCAAGAGGTTCATGGTTCGATCCCAGTCGTCTGATGCAATTTCTTTTTCTTTTTTCTTACATGTTAAACTTCTGCCTACGAGGGAGAGAGGAAGAGCTGATAATGGGCAGAATTTTTTTTAAATCAACGTTATTATGAGTCATTAAAAAAAAATCAATGTAGTATGCAGTGATTTAACTATTGTGAATATCATTCTGATGTGACCTATTTGCGTTCGGTCGGTTGTTGGCAAATTTTAATTCATTCTTTTCAATTTCTCCCATGCAACGTCGGTATAGCTAGTATATATATATATATATATATATATATATATATATATATATATAATTCAGACATAGTAACAGTCATCCCACGAGAATACATACATTTTTTTCGACATTAGTTTAAAAACTAATTCTCCACATTGGTGATGTTATCGACATGCATGACTTGAAAGAAATTCGCTATGGTTAAGTATTTATTTTCTTTAATAGAAATGGCGGTTCACAGACCAGGATTGTTTGTCTAGTTTAAGGCTACCAACTCTTTTGGGGGTTATTTAATGCCAAAACACAATATGTTTAAAAAAAAAAAAAAAAAAAAAAATTATGGTATATTTTTTGAAACAATATTTCGGAGTAATACTTACTTAGTGAGAACAAGAACCTTTCGTCACTTTTTCCTTCCTTTCTGTTTTTTCTTTGTATCTATTATTTCTGTGTATCCGGTAAAAATTCTGCATTATACATTTTATTTCTTATGTTTCTATATAACCTTGTTTCTTTTAGAAATAAAAGGAATCGTAGAAAACTATCACAATTCACAAAAAGGAAATATGCCGATTTTGTGAAGGATGGCAAAAACGAAGTGATTTAAATTTTTATTTATTTATTTATTTTTTCTTACTTGATTTAGTCATGACAACTTTTACAGTGATCTAATGTGTTTGACCGTGTTCTATAATATATTTCAAGGTAAGACCTCCTTATCAAGTTCTGGGTGCTTCAAATCTCTTGAAACTTGTGGACTTCCCTTCTGACGGTAGGTTTCCAATCTCCCAGAGTTAGTTTAATTTGAAATAATTTATTGTGTGTTATTGTTTCAGAGTAGCTGCCATTTTTTGTAGGGATAACAGTAAGAAACGAGTTTTGGTAGTCAATCTTTCGGTTTTTTCTTTCTCTATTTATTTTATATTTTCACTGGCAGGGCTACCCAGCATGGGTTGGTCACGACCTTTCTTGGCCTTTTGGCTAAGATCAAAGTGTAGTATCTGTTCCGATGGATACTGCACCCCATACTGGTGTTGTCTTGGCCTTCGGGTCTTGATTTACGCCAGTCAATGGGTTTGTCCTGTGCAGTTCTGGGAGGTCCACCTTCCCAGGCTTTGCCTCCTCTCTTTGGGGAGGAGTAAGTTTATTGCTTACTGCCTGAGGCGCCTCTACCGGGGAATGCCGACGGGGCTGCCCAGGCAATTTTTAAACCCCACTTTCCCGACCCGACCTTGGGTCACATCTTGTGGGAATAAGATAAAAACTGGCCTTGTGCCGAACTCTTGGAGAGGAGTAAATCAATACCCAGCATGGTTTGGGAGTGGGGTATTGGACAACAAAATAGAAGAGTTAAAAATCTGTGTAACATCTTTCTTTTATCCTCCTTCGACCGTGGACAGAACAGATACTATACTTTGAGCCTAGGCCCAAGAAAGATAGATAAAAAAATAAAATAAATAAAATTTTAAAAAAATATAAATAAATAAATAAAATAAAATCGCCTATTCTAATTTTGTTCCTGGTGATCCCTCAAAAGAATAAACGTTACAAAAAAAAAAAAAAAAAAAAAAAAAAAAAAAAAAAAAAAAAAAAATCGCCTATTTTAATTTTGTTCCTGGTGACCCCTCGGGGGGGGGGGGGGGGGAAAGAAAAAAAAAAGTATCATATTCTATCCATAGCAATGTTAAAAAAGAATGTATCAGTTTTGTAAGTGTCTTGTGTAGTTTCTGACTTTTAGCTGGACAACACACACACACACACACAACTGCCTTTTATAATAGATTACAAAAGCATTCTTTGTTACGAGAAGTGCCTGCTACGACCTGCCACCACTGACCTTACGCGCATGATGTCATGGTACGTGGTATGCAAACAAACAGAAGCTTTATGACAATCATTGTGGAAATAAAAGAAATAAAATCCCATTGATTGACTGGGCGTTCTAATCTTACTCCTAAATGGCCACAGTTTAAAAGGCAATATTTACTATCATCTCCCATTTGCAGATTTCTGAGACTTTCACCTAACAAAAAGTCTGTATTTAAAAGCAGTCACGTGTCAGGTTACTACCGGTACTAAGTAACCTGGGCTTCGCAGCATCTACACCAGCTAAGTGGGCTGGGCCGGACAAGTAATCAGAATGCCAGATGGATGCGTACAGAGAGCGGCGCCAAGTGCTCGATCAGGGGCAGAAGAAGGGATACAAAGACTGCCTGAAAGTGACCCTCAAAGACATGGGTGTCAACTTTTGGCTAGAAGCAAAGTGTAGTATCTGTTTTGATACTACACTTCATCTGTTCTGTCAGTGAAAGAGAAATCCTTCTAGACTGAGGCAATTAAAATTTTTGTCCCAATCCACAGAGTGCCCTTTTTTTGGGAAGATAGATTTTCCCCACATTAAAAAGCGACCTCGTGTCTAACTCTGCCCTCGTAGGAAGGCAAGCAAATAACGACATGAGTGGTAACCCCCCCCCCCCCAACACACGGGAAACACTTAATCTGGACCGTCCAGTTTACCACAGTAAGATCATTACGACAGATGACCCTGGACATCATCAAGGCATAAGAAAAGAGTTCTGTGCCATGACAACAGTACTCATCCACTAAATCCTACATGTGGTTGAACTTTCAGGGCACGGATTGGCTTCACCAGTAAACTTTGGTCACATACATGATCCACTATGACAATGTAATCCCTACAGCTACATACCTAGAAAACGGAGTTGTTAAACCTGATATAGTGATACGGGACAAGAGGGAGAAAGTAGCAACCCTAGGTAAAGTCAGTGTCCCTAATGATTTTATTTATCTTTAAATTTTACAAAAAAGTTCACAGTATAGTAAAAAATAAAATAAAAAAATTAAAAAAATGTGGCACAAGGCCGAAATTAAGTGGGGTGGAATGGGAGACGGCTGTTGTCCTCATAGTCTATTCTCTAAACTAGTTTCAGTCACCAAAATACCATATTCACTCTATGGGTAAAACCTACTTAACATTATCCTCAATGGTTTGACGTTTTTTTATTTACAAAAAAATATATGTACAACTTCATCGGATGGTGGGTAGGGGGTGCTAAAAAACAGAGATTGCTGAATAATAAAATGCTAAGTGTGGTAGTTAGTAGGACCCTTCCCAAATCTATCTAGGTATGAGCTGCTCACTATTTTCCGGGTTGTTTCAAGAGCCGAAAACAAGCAAGACTAGACCAACTCGACAATCAGTTAAATCCCATCCATTAACTGTGGAGGTCCCCAGATGCCGGAGAGCCTTCTACTCCAATAGTTTCTTTCCTCGAACGGCTGGCCTCTGGAACTCCCTCCCTGCTCCTTGTTTCCCCGACAGTAACGACATGCAGAGGTTTAAAATTAATGTAAACAAACATTTCACTGCACAGCTCCCAACTTAGGATGACACCCTAAACCTACTCCCTAATTCTCAGTAACCCTTTACGTCCACAGTGGCGGCCTGCCTTGTTTGGGGTGAAATATGTTTAAAAAAAAAAAAAAAGAAAAAAAAAAAAAAAAAAAAAGAAAAAAAGAAAAAAAAGAAAAAAAAGAAAAAAAGAAAGAAAAAAGACTGTCCCTAATGATGCTGACTTAAACAGAGCTGAGAGGGAGAAGATAATGAAATACCAAGGTCTTATGTACGACATCAAAAGAAACTTAAATCTTAGGAAGGTCTCCATCATTCCAGTAATCATAGGAGCAAAAAGAATTCCAAAAACTATCTGCCGAATATACCCGGTGAATCAAGTGCAAGAGAGAATGTGGATTAAGGGACGATTGGAGTCTCTGAAATAGCGGGTGAATGTCTACCCCCAGCAAAAACAAAAAGATAAGAAAAGTGAAAAACAAAAAAAGGTTGTTTTTTTCACTTGATGTTGAAATCAAGGTCATCTTTCACCTACGAAGGACAAACAACATAGCATAAAATTGGAGCCTTATTTCTGATTCCAAAAACAATTCTTTTAATATTTTTTTTAAAAACTAAATTTTCCATTGTTGCTAAATGATGAATATTTGTTTTTAAACTACGAGTAAAACTAAAACCTATAGATGATGATAACATCAAAATACGACGTAAACTCATTTTACTTGTGTAAAAAGCAAAACTTTGCATAAATGCGTTAGGTAACTTTTAAAAGAATGCAATTTATTTACAAGCTTCTGAAAAATGTTTAAAAATTCAACAAACATTCTTGTCAAGAAAAAGTAACAAAAAAAAAAACAAAAACGGACAAACATCATTGATAATTACATTATAAAAAATTAAATTCATTTATTTTATGCCTTTGGGCTTTTGTCCTTTTTATTATATGATGGGCTTCCGGTCCCCTCAGCATTGACAAACCTCACAAGACGTGAGCAAAAGGTGTAAAAAAAAAAAACTAGAACAAAAACTTTGAACATTTTGAACATGGTGTTGAGGCGAATTAGGTACAAATAAATTAAGTCAGGGGTGGGCAAACTACAGCCCGCGCGGGCCGCATGCGGCCCGGCAATGTAATTCATGCGGCCCTTCAAAATGCTAGTAAATGAAAAATGATTGCATTTTCGCTTTGCAATCCATATATTTCGGTTATTTCAGATATCATTTATATTGGAAAATATACTATGCGGCCCAGTAAAAAAAAATTTTTTTTAATGTGGCCCTTGCTCGGACAAGTTTGGCCACCCCTGAATTAAGTGAATTTAAAGATTTTCACAGCTCTGTGTGAGAACACACTTTGGTGTCAATTCTTCATTGATTTTGAGTTTCCATGTCTATAAACTGGTTGTAAAAAATATCAAAAGATATAAAAGGTGGGTAGGGATGGAGATAGAATACAATAAAATCAAAAACTAATACAAAATGATTCTTCGCTATTATTGAAACAGTTTTACAGTTCAGTAGTTAAATTTTGCTTCCACTGAAAAGAGACAAATACATTGACTACTGTGAAAAAAAGTGGAAATTTGCCAAGTGTCTATTTAAATAATTTTTAGTTAACTATTACAAAAAATTTTTAATGTGTTTTAGCTAAATTACCCCCCCCCCCCCAAAAAAAAATTGAGATTCAACTTTTGTTTTGTGAACACCTCCCCCCTCTCAAAAAAATTAAAAAGAAAAAAAACAATTTTAGAATCTTACATAAATTAAACGTAAAATAAGCTCCTATTTCTGAGACATTCTAGCATTTTAAAGCAAAGGAATTTATACTAAACTACAACTCTATTTGTTATTGAGCACTATTGTATAAACACTGGAGTTCCATTAGGAAACCTGGTGATACCAGATCAGGCTGCCCTGTGGCTCCCTGAGACGAAATTCACCTACATTGACGTTTTTTTTTTTTTTTGTTTGTAAAACTTAATTATGTTCTACAAAACCAAACACAAAAACAACAGCCCCTCTCCCTTTCTCCCTCCCCTTTTTTATTTTTATTTTTCCTACCCTACTCCCGGTCCTGGATATGA
>OY744542.1:52101773-52124273 GCA_963556195.1 Sepiola atlantica
GTTCAGTGGCCCTTCGCATCGTGTTCAGTGGCCCTTCGCATCGTGTTCAGTGGGCCCTTCGCATCGTGTTCAGTGGTCCTTCGCATCATGTTTAGTGGCCCTTCGCATCATGTTTAGTGGCCCCATCGCATCATGTTTAGTAGCACATCGCATCATGTTTAGTGGCCCCTTCGCATCATGTTTAGTGGCTCTTCGCATCATGTTTAGTGGCCTTTCGCATCATGTTTAGTGGCCCATCGCATCATGTTTAGCGGCCCATCGCATCATGTTTAGCGGTCCTTCCCATCATGTTTAGCGGTCCTTCGCATCGTGTTCAGTGGCTCTTCGCATCGTGTTCAGTGGCCCTTCGCATCGTGTTCAGTGGCCCTTCGCATCGTGTTCAGTGGTCCTTCGCATCGTGTTCAGTGGTCCTTCGCATCGTGTTTCAGTGGTCCTTCGCATCGTGTTCAGTGGCCCTTCGCATCGTGTTCAGTGGGCCCTTCGCATCGTGTTCAGTGGCCCTTCGCATCGTGTTCAGTGGCCCTTCGCATCATGTTTAGTGGCCCATCGCATCATGTTTAGTGGCCCTTCGCATCATGTTTAGTGGCTCTTCGCATCATGTTTAGTGGCCTTTCGCATCATGTTTAGTGGCCCATCGCATCATGTTTAGTGGCCCATCGCATCATGTTTAGCGGTCCTTCCCCATCGTGTTTAGCGGTCCTTCGCATCGTGTTCAGTGGCTCTTCGCATCGTGTTCAGTGGCCCTTCGCATCGTGTTCAGTGGTCCTTCGCATCGTGTTCAGTGGTCCTTCGCATCGTGTTCAGTGGCCCCTTCGCATCGTGTTCAGTGGCCCTTCGCATCGTGTTCAGTGGCCCTTCGCATCGTGTTCAGTGGCCCTTCGCATCATGTTCAGTGGTCCTTCGCATCAATGTTTAGTGGCCCTTCGCATCATGTTTAGTGGCCCATCGCATCATGTTTTAGTGGCACATCGCATCATGTTTAGTGGCCCTTCGCATCATGTTTAGTGGCTCTTCGCATCATGTTTAGTGGCCTTTCGCATCATGTTTAGTGGCCCATCGCATCATGTTTAGCGGCCCCATCGCATCATGTTTAGCGGTCCTTCCCATCATGTTTAGCGGTCCTTCGCATCGTGTTCAGTGGCTCTTCGCATCGTGTTCAGTGGCCCTTCGCATCGTGTTCAGTGGTCCTTCGCATCGTGTTCAGTGGTCCTTCGCATCGTGTTCAGTGGCCCTTCGCATCGTGTTCAGTGGCTCTTCGCATCATGTTTAGTGGCCTTTCGCATCATGTTTAGTGGCCCATCGCATCATGTTTAGTGGGCCCATCGCATCATGTTTAGCGGTCCTTCCCATCGTGTTTAGCGGTCCTTCGCATCGTGTTCAGTGGCCCTTCGCATCGTGTTCAGTGGTCCCTTCGCATCGTGTTCAGTGGTCCTTCGCATCGTGTTCAGTGGTCCTTCGCATCGTGTTCAGTGGCCCTTCGCATCGTGTTCAGTGGCCCTTCGCATCGTGTTCAGTGGCCCTTCGCATCGTGTTCAGTGGCCCCTTCGCATCATGTTTAGTGGCCCATCGCATCATGTTTAGTGGCCCTTCGCATCATGTTTAGTGGCTCTTCGCATCATGTTTAGTGGCCTTTCGCATCATGTTTAGTGGCCCATCGCATCATGTTTAGTGGCCCATCGCATCATGTTTAGCGGTCCTTCCCATCGTGTTTAGCGGTCCTTCGCATCGTGTTCAGTGGCTCTTCGCATCGTGTTCAGTGGCCCTTCGCATCGTGTTCAGTGGTCCTTCGCATCGTGTTCAGTGGTCCTTCGCATCGTGTTCAGTGGCCCTTCGCATCGTGTTCAGTGGCCCTTCGCATCGTGTTCAGTGGCCCTTCGCATCGTGTTCAGTGGCCCTTCGCATCATGTTCAGTGGTCCTTCGCATCATGTTTAGTGGCCCTTCGCATCATGTTTAGTGGCCCATCGCATCATGTTTAGTGGCACATCGCATCATGTTTAGTGGCCCTTCGCATCATGTTTAGTGGCTCTTCGCATCATGTTTAGTGGCCTTTCGCATCATGTTTAGTGGCCCATCGCATCATGTTTAGTGGCCCATCGCATCATGTTTAGCGGTCCTTCCCATCATGTTTAGCGGTCCTTCGCATCGTGTTCAGTGGCTCTTCGCATCGTGTTCAGTGGCCCTTCGCATCGTGTTCAGTGGTCCTTCGCATCGTGTTCAGTGGTCCTTCGCATCGTGTTCAGTGGCCCTTCGCATCGTGTTCAGTGGCTCTTCGCATCATGTTTAGTGGCCTTTCGCATCATGTTTAGTGGCCCATCGCATCATGTTTAGTGGCCCATCGCATCATGTTTAGCGGTCCTTCCCATCATGTTTAGCGGTCCTTCGCATCGTGTTCAGTGGCTCTTCGCATCATGTTTAGTGGCCTTTCGCATCATGTTTAGTGGCCCATCGCATCATGTTTAGTGGCCCATCGCATCATGTTTAGCGGTCCTTCCCATCATGTTTAGCGGTCCTTCGCATCGTGTTCAGTGGCTCTTCGCATCATGTTTAGTGGCCTTTCGCATCATGTTTAGTGGCCCATCGCATCATGTTTAGTGGCCCATCGCATCATGTTTAGCGGTCCTTCCCATCATGTTTAGCGGTCCTTCGCATCGTGTTCAGTGGCTCTTCGCATCGTGTTCAGTGGCCCTTCGCATCGTGTTCAGTGGTCCTTCGCATCGTGTTCAGTGGTCCTTCGCATCGTGTTCAGTGGCCCTTCGCATCGTGTTCAGTGGCCCTTCGCATCGTGTTCAGTGGCCCTTCGCATCGTGTTCAGTGGTCCTTCGCATCGTGTTCAGTGGTCCTTCGCATCGTGTTCAGTGGTCCTTCGCATCGTGTTCAGTGGCCCTTCGCATCGTGTTCAGTGGCCCTTCGCATCGTGTTCAGTGGCCCTTCGCATCTTGTTTAGTGGTCCTTCGCATCATGTTTAGTGGCCCTTCGCATCATGTTTAGTGGCCCATCGCATCATGTTTAGTGGCACATCGCATCATGTTTAGTGGCCCTTCGCATCATGTTTAGTGGTCCTTCGCATCATGTTTAGTGGTCCTTCGCATCATGTTTAGTGGCTCTTCGCATCATGTTTAGTGGCCCTTCGCATCATGTTTAGTGGCCCTTCGCATCATGTTTAGTGGCCTTTCGAATCATGTTTAGTGGCCCATCGCATCATGTTTAGCGGTCCTTCCCATCATGTTTAGCGGTCCTTCGCATCGTGTTCAGTGGCTCTTCGCATCGTGTTCAGTGGCCCTTCGCATCGTGTTCAGTGGTCCTTCGCATCGTGTTCAGTGGTCCTTCGCATCATGTTCAGTGGCCCTTCGCATCGTGTTCAGTGGCCCTTGCATCATGTTTAGTGGTCCTTCGCATCATGTTTAGTGGCCCTTCGCATCATGTTTAGTGGCCCTTCGCATCATGTTTAGTGGCCCTTCGCATCATGTTTAGTGGCACATCGTATCATGTTTAGTGGCCCTTCGCATCATGTTTAGTGGCCCTTCGCATCATACCGACAGCAAGAGAAATTACATACTTTCCACACTACCGGTAATCCAGATGAGTATTCTTTTATAGAAGAGTATTACTATATGCAAACTGTCATCCATCCCCCCCTCTTACTAGAGAGCTCAACCCACAAGTAGAGAGAATATAAATATAGTGATCGATACCTGTGGTTTTACGGAGACACAGGAAATTTAACCAGTTGGGCTAATATTTCCCATGCCTCCATGAAACCGCAGCTATCAACTGTTAATCAAACTATTATCATGGCAAGTAACACCCTACCTGAGCGTCCAACGTTCAAACTCCTCGGCCTGACATTCACAGGTAATATGAAGTCCAAAAAAGAGTCGCTAATTTAATAAATCCCTCACTATCCACCAAGCTCCAGACTCTGCCCCATTGCCGCAATGTTGCATCTTTGTGCTTGTTTTACAAGTACTTCAATGAAACGTGCTTCGATCGACTTGCTGCTCTGGTGCCCCCTCGACGTAAATACACACGACTAACACGACAATCAGTTAAATCCCATCCATTCACTGTGGAGGTCCCCAGATGCCGGAGGGCTTTCTACTCTAATAGCTTCTTTCCTCGAGCTGCCGGTCTTTATGACCCCCCCCCCCTCTGCTCCCCGTTTCCCTGACATGCAGAAATTTAAGTGTAATGTGAACAAATATCTCGCTGCACAGCTCCCAACTTAGGATGACCCCCTAAACTATCACTCTCAGTAGTCCCTTATGTTCTACAGTGGCGACTTGCCTTGTTTGGGGTGAACTAAGTTAAAAAAAAAATATGTAATAAATGTATGGGAACTGGTGTTTCATTTGTTTTTATTAGATGAGAAAAAAACAAAAAAACAAACAAACAATAAGGCTTATACTTTTACAAACGTAATTGAAAACTCAGTCCTATTTCTTTATAAACACAGAATTCTACTATATACTAGTGGTATTTACCTGGCGTTGCCCGGGTGTAGATCAAATAAAATATAAGAGATACAATAGTAAGTTAAAGTAAATAAAATATATAATATATTTTATCGCCACCCGGGAGGGGCGGGGCACGCGCTATCAGGTGAAATCGGTCACTTCAAATTAATCTTTACTTAACATTGAAGAAGGTCATAGGTTACATCGGCTGAAACGTAAGAATAAGATACAAAATGGGAACAGTAGTCCGAATAATAAAAATTATCAATCCTCATCTAAAAAATAAACAAAAGTACATAGGTCATTGCCACAAACGTAATTTCCTATAAACACAAGGGTAAGCTACTCAAACTTATTGTTTTCTTCTGTAGGTTGAAGGTTCAATCCTTAGTGCAGGCGATACTAAGAATACAATTACGAATTACTTAAGACTTCTACCTGGTCACGGTTGACGGAACGAGAGCAAGCTACCCCATTAAATAAGGGTTCTGTTCGACAAGACGCACCTGAAGAAGGTAGGAGGTTACATCGGCCGAAATGTGAGAATAACATCCAAGATGAGAACAGTAGTCCAAATAATCAATCATCATCTAAAACATTCCGAAACATTCCGTAATTTTAATGTTTAGAAACAATCAGTTTGCATTGACCATAATGTTTTGTTACTGCAGTAAAAAATTCAAGATGGCCGCCGGAAAATCGTGCTTGGGGTGGGAAGAAAAAGCAGGAAATAAGTTTAACTGCTAATTTAGTAACGAAAGGTTTAATTATTTTTTAATATTATTTAGTTAAATTGAAAAAAAAAAAATTAATGATTGAAGAATATTAAGCTTTCGGATGTGGTAATGTAAAATGAAAGATTATAATTGATTTTATTTTTCGTGTTAGGGGAAAAAATCTATGACGGCTATGTCAGAAGCGTCATTTTGCATGGTAGTAAATGTTGGGCAATCACCCAGTCCTCACTCGCCAGACTCCGCTGATGGATCTGCCACGTTAAATCAGACCAGACCCAGTATGTTAATTCAGAAACCTTGTTAGAGACATTGGCCATCCAACCGCTAACGTTATTCTTAGGGCAAACAGACTACGTTGATTTGGACATGTTGAAAGAAGCAGTGGACCAATCAACATTGGTAGTGATCTGAAAGTGGTCGGTCAGAAGAAAACTGGACGTCCAAAGAAGACCGTGAGAGAAACTATCAGGCGTGACCGTATATAGTGGCAGATGGTAAAGGTGGACCCCCACGACTGTCTACTGGAGACGGTGTATCAATACCACCAGACAACGTCGAACCCCCGACGAAAGGAACACGGACGCTAAACTAGGATAGTGAGTGTGAGTGATGTCGAGAGACTGCAGGCATGTTAATCCATGAATTTAAGTGAATCATGATTTATAATTTTGATAAAAACCAAGAAAAAAATTAAATGCAATTGTTTTGGGTTTTTTTTTGGGGGGGAGGGAGAGGGGTACATTTTAAACTTAATAAAACGCTTATTTCTTTGTCTTAAACATACAAGTCGGCCCATGTAGAATTATGCCTTTGAATGTCAAAGAGAACCTCTACTTTTTAATTAATATTAACGTACACACGTCCATCTTGTTGTTATTAATGTTAAGCACAGACAATTACTTCAACTGATATCGAAACGAATTACTTCTCAGTCTATAAAAAATTTATATAACATCCACTTCAGCATCATCATCATCATGTTTTGGTATTTAAGGTGTTACGAGTGACCCGCACCCCGGGGTGGGCAATACAAGGCCTTGAGATGGTCTGTTACATTTAAAAATAATGTAGTATGTAACTAACTCTGCATATACAACTTTTCTTTTTATTTCGTTTTCTGTGTCGAATTTTGCTGCAACATCCTATATATATATATATATATATATATATATATATATATGAAGCAATCCAACAAAAGATATAAGCGTCAACTAATATCTGGATAACTTTGCGACTGGATAACTTTGCCGGCCCCTTCAATTTCACATATTCGGACTGCTGTTTGTATCTTGGAGTAATGTCCTTCCTGATTATGCTTCTCAACTTGTATGACCTGGATGGACTGTATGGATTCAACAAAAGTATGTTTTTGGATTGATATGTTTGATGTTATGTATTTTTATGTATTTGTGTATATAATTTTATATATTTTCAAAGCGTAATTTTATTACCTGTAGTAGTATAACTGCGGTAATGGTCCTCTGAAGAGAAGAATTATCTTTGAAAACTCATGAGCTAAGGACTTAAGGATGCTTTGCATGAACTTTGAATTCTAATAAAATTTGATTGACACCTTATTTTATTACTTCATTTTATATTATAATATATATATATATATATATATATATATACACATACATCGTAATTCAGTGAAACTGCAGTAAAGATATGCTAGTCGTGGTAGTGTCATACGGATCGTCTTGACTCGCATGCCATCTCGCTCTATACTCCATCACACCTGGTTGGTCTTCATAGGGGCATTGTGAGTTTTGTGCAGTCTCCCCACTAAGACACATGCGGTTCAATCCAATCATCATCATCATCATCAGGTTTTGGTATTTAAAATGTTGCGAGTGACGCGGACCCTGGGGCGGGCAATACAACGCAACATTTCATGCTTACTCTCCATACGGTTGGCCTTTTGGCTAAGATCAAAGTGTAGTATCTGTTCCAACGGATACTGCACCCCATAGACTGGTATTGTCTTGGCCTTCGGGGCTTGATTTATGCCGGTCTATGGGTCTGTCCTGTGCAGTTCTAGGAGGTGCACCCTCCCAGGCTTCGCCTCCCCTCTTTGGGGAGGAGTAAGTTTATTGCTTACTGCCTGAGGCGCCCCTACCGGGGAATGCCGACGGGGCTGTCCAGGCAATTTTTAAACCCCACTTTCCCGACCCGACCGTGGGTCATATCTTACTTGTGGGAGTAAGATAAAAACTGGCCTTGTGCCTAACTCCTGGAGAGGAGTAAATCAATACTCTCCATACGGTTCAATCCAAAGGGTTCATACCAGTCATGTTGCAAACAGTCAAGTCATTTTGTACGCACTCAAGCCAGGTCTACCACACACCCGTGTGCCTGGGTTATCTATGCGTGATATTGCATCAATGCAGGAAGTGACACGCTGTACATGGCCAAGCCACCCGGGACACAGAGCGCGTAAGGCATCCCAAATCCCACCAATACCAAACTTCAGATAGAGCACGGATGAAGGGGCTCTTTCCTCTGGTTTGTTGCCACACATCAGTCTGAACATGGCACGGTCATTACGCTGGAGCCGTTGCAAATCAGAAGCATCTGGGGGCCCAAGTCTCACTGCCATGCAAGGTGCAGAGTGAACAGAGGCCGAAAAGACCTTGCCCCGACTCCTGTAAGAAATGTGCCTCGATGTAAAGATTGGCAGCAGCTTCCTGAACCTTCCTCAAGCAACACAACAGCAAGCAGTGATAGCACGTTCGCAACCACCACCACCACCAGCATTCAATATGTCACCCAGGTAGCAGAAGGTAGTTTCAACATCAAATAGGGACGCCATTCACATCCATTAATGCCACCATTTGACCATCGATTGGGCGGGCAACACCCAGACATTTGCAGCGAACATAATTCGGGAGAGAAATACGATTGCATGTGTGTAGCCATATGAACGTGCATGGGTAACACAGGCCGTGATCGTCCGTCTGTTGTGCTAGTCCAAAGTCGTCGTTCGATTCTTGTACCGGTCGCAGTGTCAATTTCGTCTCAGTCAATGCTGCAGCAGAAACATTCTCCCTCCCAATAAAATCGTAACGTTTTATTTTTTTAGGGGGTTATGATGATGATGATGCTGCTCATTTTTTTCCCTTCGAATAACAGACTTGCAAATGAAAAATCTTAGCCCGACCAAATCAAAACACAAATCCAATGGTGTAGAGCCCAAGAGCTCATCAACCTGAACATGGCACGGTCATAAAAATCTTTTTAAAAAAACTTGCATTTACTCCAGACAAGGGGGCACATTGCCACTGAGACGTAAGGGGCTACTATGAATTAGGGGCCAGAAATTATAGGAAGCATCCTGAGTGAGTTGTGCAGCGAGATATTTGTTCACATTACACTTAAATTTCTGCATGTCGTTAGAGTCAGGGAAACAGGGAGCAGAGAATGAGTTCCAAAGGCTAGCAGCTCGAAGAAAGAAGCTATCAGAGCAAAAAGCCTTCCAGCATCTGGGGACCTCCACAGTGAATGGATTGGATTTAACTGATTAGCGAATTTGTTGGGTGTATTTACGTCGCGGGGGCACCAGAGCAGCAAGTTCATCAGAGCACGTTCCATTGAAGTACTTGTAAAACAAGCACAAGGGTGCAACATTGCAGTGATGGGACAGGGGCTGGAGCTTGACGGATAATGAGGGCCCTATTAGATTAGTGATTCTTTTTTGGACCCTGTTTAAGATGGGAGACTGGTGGTTGGTGCACCAGCCAAGATATGACCACAATACTTCATGCATGGGCGGATGGTGGCTTTGTAGAGATATAGAATACTGACAGGTGTGAGAAGTTTTCTAGCCCGGTAAAGGGAGCCCACTTTCTTTGCAGCAGCCTTGGCAATGTCTTCTATTTGTTCCAGTTCATGTTACCTGTGAATGTTAGGTCAATGAGTTTGAACGTTGGACTTTGAGGTAGGGTGTTATTAGCCATGGTGGCTGAAAGGGTTTCTTGTAGCTGTTAAAGGAAAGGAGCTTTGTCTTAGTGGCATTAAATGCTACCATCCATTCACGTCCCCATTCCACTACAGACTGGAGGTTATTTTCTAAGTATTTAGCCATTGCCTTGGATCTGTGCGCATCTGATTTCCCAGATGTTGAGTATTGATTTACTCCTCTCCAGGAGTTAGGCACAAGGCCAGTTTTTATCTTACTCCCACAAGTAAGATGTGACCCAAGGTCGGGTCGGGAAAGTGGGGTTTAAAAATTGCCTGGGCAGCCCCGTCGGCATTCCTGGTAGGGGCGCCTCAGGCAGTAAGCAATAAACTTACTCCTCCCCAAAGAGGGGAGGCGAAGCCTGGGAGGGTGGACCTCCTAGAACTACACAGGACAGACCCATAGACCGGCATAAATCAAGCCCCGAAGGCCAAGACAATACCAGTCTATGGGGTGCAGTATCCATCGGAACAGATACTACACTTTGATCTTAGCCAAATGTTGAGTAGCGTGGTGTGTCATCAACAAATATACCCATCTCAAACTCAATCTCATCAGGGAGGACGTTTATGAAAATCTGGAACAATAGAGGTCCAAGAGTCAATCCCTGGGGTACACCCGCATTTATGCCATGTTGCTCAGATGAACATCCATCGAGGACAACGTAAACTTTTCTTTTGGGATAGGAAGGATCGCTAGTGATTTCATCTTTAGCCCTCCACCAAATCTGATCAAGGCTGAGATCTCAGGAAGGTGTCCTTAGAGTTGCTCCCTCATGGGGGTGCTGCCTTCAGACGTGAAGAGCAGCTCTTAGCATTCTAGTGTACACACCATAAATTTTCTTCTCCAATTTTTTGGTGAAAGTCCAGATACTAGTTCTACCATATACAAAAACTGATGTAACAATGGTTATAAAATATAAGTACATTGTATTATCATCAATCATTCTTGATATATTTCTATTCGATAGAGATATCAAGCTCTCTAAGATCTGTCATTTTAATTTGGTTTTGTTACGATTTTGAGAGCTTTCTTTTCTTATGTAATATATATATATATATATATATGATAATTTTATTTACACAGACATGTACAAAATCTGCGACACTGGCATGTCGATGTTATCGATCAACAGTTACTATAAACTGAGATCTCAGTTTATAGTAACTGTTGATCGATAACATCGACATGCCAGTGTCGCAGATTTTGTACATGTCTGTGTAAATAAAATTATCATATATAAAGCTCTATTTTGATATTGAGCACTTTTTATAAACCCGGTTAAAATTCCCCGGATTACCACCCTGTGGATATTTTTCACCTGGATTATTACCATTATTATATATATATATATATATTATACATATATATATATTACATATGTATTAAATTGGGAGAGTTCATTATTTTTTTTAAACATCTTTTTAAGAATTCAATTATAATAAACGAGGCTAAAAGCCTTGAAAGCACAGACGCGAGAAAGCCGTTATACCAACACGACGTCCATTTTCCATCCTGACGGACAACTACTAATACCAACGGAATTGTTACAATCGCAAACTCTGAAGAAGCTAGGTATACTAGCGAAATATTAGTCAAAGGATCAAAGTAAAAATGAAAATCTCCTCCTCAAGTCTCTATGTCATTAGGACTGTGCTTATTTTTCTCGCCATGGTCGCATGATGCGCGAATTCCGATAGTAATCTGTTTACTTATTGTTTATTTATTGGCTGGAAAGATCAAAGTAAAAGTGAAAAAAAAAAAAAAATCTGTTCTGATTTTATTTTTATTAATAAATATCGCATCTAAACATGCTTTCAAGGCTTTTAGTCGCATTTATTATATATATATATATACAGGGTGTCTCAAAAAAATATTCCTAATGACATGTTTCGCGACGTTTACGAATCCCTTGGTGCGCGTTATCAGCTTTGTCTGAACAATAATGGTCATCAGTTTGAACATTTGCGAACATGATTCTTCAATTACATCTGTCTCATGTATTCGATGCTATTTCATTTCTCTCTATGTTCATAAATAAAAGTTTTCTCGTCATTCTAAGAGCGAGTACATTTTTTTGAGACACCCTGTATATATATATATTACTTGGGGATGGGGTAATATTCTACAACATATCATATTGGCGACAAAAAGTCTAGATAACTTTTCTCTGACAGGTAGGTGGGGGGGGATGTGGGATGGTGGAAGGGGCTTGCATTCTGGTGTTTCTTACAACCTACAAGAATAAAATAGAATTTTCCCTCTGGGACCCCCCCCCCTCTCTCTATCGCACAGCAACAATGTAAGGGGGGGGGGCAGTTTTGTTTTCTTTTTTCTTAAACGAAACCAAAACAAAGAACTAAAGTCAGAACAATCATGAAATGGAAAAAAAAAAATCTGTTTTACAAAAATTTTGTGAATCAAAGTGTTTGCAACTAAAATTAATGAAAACAAAACAAGATCGAAAGCTGATGAGACACCAGGGTATGGAACCTGGCGAATAGCAAGATCTAAAGTTGACGAGACACCTAGGAATGGAACCCGGCGAATAGCGAGATCTAAAGCTGACGAGACACCGAGGTATGGAACCTGGCTAATAGCAAGATCTAAAGCTGAAGAGACACCGAGGTATGGAACCCGGCTAATAGCAAGATCTAAAGCTGAAGAGACACCGAGGTATGGAACCCGGCTAATAGCAAGATCTAAAGCTGACGAGACACCGAGATATGGAACCCGGCTAATAGCAAGATCTAAAGCTGACGAGACACCGAGATATGGAACCTGGCTAATAGCAAGATCTAAAGCTGACGAGACACCGAGGTATGGAACCCGGCTAATAGCAAGATCTAAAGCTGACGAGTGACCGAGGTATAGAACCCGGCTAATAGCAAGTCTAAAGCTGACGAGACACCGAGGTATGGAACCCGGCTAATAGCAAGATCTAAAGCTGAAGAGACACCGAGGTATGGAACCCGGCTAATAGCAAGATCTAAAGCTGAAGAGACACCGAGGTATGGAACCCGGCTAATAGCAAGATCTAAAGCTGACGAGACACCGAGGTATGGAACCCGGCTAATAGCAAGATCTAAAGCTGACGAGACACCGAGGTATGGAACCCGGCTAATAGCAAGATCTAAAGCTGACGAGTGACAGAGGTATAGAACCCGGCTAATAGCAAGTCTAAAGCTGACGAGACACCGAGGTATGGAACCCGGCTAATAGCAAGATCTAAAGCTGAAGAGACACCGAGGTATGGAACCCGGCTAATAGCAAGATCTAAAGCTGAAGAGACACCGAGGTATGGAACCCGGCTAATAGCAAGATCTAAAGCTGACGAGACACCGAGGTATGGAACCCGGCTAATAGCAAGATCTAAAGCTGACGAGACACCGAGGTATGGAACCTGGCTAATAGCAAGATCTAAAGCTGACGAGACACCGAGGTATGGAACCTGGCTTAAGAGGGAGGGAGGTAGGTAGATACAGAGTGTTCAAGAGGGAGAAAGGGAGGGAGGGAGAATGAAGCGCAAGAGGGAGGGAGGGAGGAAGAGGGAGGGAGAATGAGGCACAAGAGAAAAAACGAAGCGCAAGAGGGGGAGAGAGTACAAGAGAGGGGAGAGAGAGTACAAGAGAGGGGAGAGAGAGTACAAGAGAGGGGAGAGAGAGTACAAGAGAGGGGAGAGAGAGTACAAGAGAGGGGAGAGAGAGTACAAGAGAGGGGAGAGAGCGAGTACAAGAGAGGGAGAGAGAGAGAGTACAAGAGAGGGAGAGAGAGAGAGTACAAGAGAGGGAGAGAGAGAGAGAGTACAAGAGAGGGAGAGAGAGAGAGTACAAGAGAGGGAGAGAGAGAGAGTACAAGAGAGGGAGAGAGAGAGAGAGAGTACAAGAGAGGGAGAGAGAGAGAGTACAAGAGAGGGAGAGAGAGAGAGTACAAGAGAGGGAGAGAGAGAGAGAGTACAAGAGAGGGAGAGAGAGAGAGAGTACAAGAGAGGGAGAGAGAGAGAGAGTACAAGAGAGGGAGAGAGAGAGAGAGAGTACAAGAGAGGGAGAGAGAGAGAGTACAAGAGAGGGAGAGAGAGAGAGTACAAGAGAGGGAGAGAGAGAGAGAGTACAAGAGAGGGAGAGAGAGAGAGAGTACAAGAGAGGGAGAGAGTACAAGAGAGAGAGAGAGTACAAGAGAGAGAGAGAGTACAAGAGAGGGAGAGAGTACAAGAGAGGGAGAGAGAGAGAGTACAAGAGAGGGAGAGGGAGAGAGAGAGTACAAGAGAGGGAGAGGGAGAGAGAGAGTACAAGAGAGGGAGAGTACAAGAGAGGGAGAGAGAGAGAGTACAAGAGAGGGAGAGAGAGAGTACAAGAGAGGGAGAGAGAGAGAGTACAAGAGAGGGAGAGAGAGAGAGTACAAGAGAGGGAGAGGGAGAGAGAGAGTACAAGAGAGGGAGAGAGAGAGAGTACAAGAGAGGGAGAGAGAGAGAGAGTACAAGAGAGGGAGAGAGAGAGAGTACAAGAGAGGGAGAGAGAGAGAGTACAAGAGAGGGAGAGAGAGAGAGTACAAGAGAGGGAGAGAGAGAGAGTACAAGAGAGGGAGAGAGAGAGAGTACAAGAGAGGGAGAGAGAGAGAGAGTACAAGAGAGGGAGAGAGAGAGAGTACAAGAGAGGGAGAGAGAGAGAGTACAAGAGAGGGAGAGAGAGAGAGTACAAGAGAGGGAGAGAGAGAGAGTACAAGAGAGGGAGAGAGAGAGAGTACAAGAGAGGGAGAGAGAGAGAGTACAAGAGAGGGAGAGAGAGAGTACAAGAGAGGGAGAGAGAGAGTACAAGAGAGGGATAGAGAGAGAGAGAGAGTACAAGAGAGGGATAGAGAGAGAAAGAGTACAAGAGAGGGATAGAGAGAGGGAGAGTACAAGAGAGGGAGAGAGAGAGAGTACAAGAGAGGGAGAGAGAGAGAGTACAAGAGAGGGAGAGAGAGTACAAGAGAGGGAGAGTGAGAGAGTACAAGAGAGGGAGAGAGAGAGAGTACAAGAGAGGGAGAGAGAGAGAGTACAAGAGAGGGAGAGAGAGAGAGTACAAGAGAGGGAGAGAGAGAGAGTACAAGAGAGGGAGAGAGAGAGAGTACAAGAGAGGGAGAGAGAGAGTACAAGAGAGGGAGAGAGAGAGTACAAGAGAGGGAGAGAGAGAGAGTACAAGAGAGGGAGAGAGAGAGAGTACAAGAGAGGGAGAGAGAGAGAGTACAAGAGAGGGAGAGAGAGAGAGTACAAGAGAGGGAGAGAGAGAGAGTACAAGAGAGGGAGAGAGAGAGTACAAGAGAGGGAGAGAGAGAGTACAAGAGAGGGATAGAGAGAGAGAGAGAGTACAAGAGAGGGATAGAGAGAGAGAGAGTACAAGAGAGGGATAGAGAGAGGGAGAGTACAAGAGAGGGAGAGAGAGAGAGTACAAGAGAGGGAGAGAGAGAGAGTACAAGAGAGGGAGAGAGAGAGAGTACAAGAGAGGGAGAGAGAGAGAGTACAAGAGAGGGAGAGAGAGTACAAGAGAGGGAGAGTGAGAGAGTACAAGAGAGGGAGAGAGAGAGAGTACAAGAGAGGGAGAGAGAGAGAGTACAAGAGAGGGAGAGAGAGAGAGTACAAGAGAGGGAGAGAGAGAGAGTACAAGAGAGGGAGAGAGAGAGAGTACAAGAGAGGGAGAGAGAGAGAGTACAAGAGAGGGAGAGAGAGAGAGTACAAGAGAGGGAGAGAGAGAGAGTACAAGAGAGGGAGAGAGAGAGTACAAGAGAGGGAAAGAGAGAGAGAGTACAAGAGAGGGAAAGAGAGAGAGTACAAGAGAGGGAAAGAGAGAGAGTACAAGAGAGGGAAAGAGAGAGAGAGTACAAGAGAGGGAGAGAGAGAGAGAGTAAAAGAGAGGGAGAGAGAGAGAGTACAAGAGAGGGAGTACAAGAGAGGGAGAGAGAGAGAGTACAAGAGAGGGAGAGAGTACAAGAAAAATAGAAAGAGAGAGAGAGAGAGAGTTCTTTCTGTCATGCTTATTAGATCAATAAAGAAGGTTGTGGCTTCCACTATTATTAATGTTAATAATATTAATGTTAATATTATTAACTTCAAATTATCAGCAACATATGAAGATCTCTCTATGATGAATGTCTAAGATAGAAATTCATTCTAAAATATCTGATGTTCGGTTTTGTAGTTCTTGGTGGGTGGCCAGAAGACAATGCTGTTCTCACATAACTAAAATTCAACTAAAAGTACTCACTACATTACCAACACTTGCAGACATCGTTCCATATCATAACATGACAAGAACAAAGTCCGCCCTACGCATACGGTGGCGGAGACGAAGGTTGAGTAACAAAAGAAGAAAAATGTAAACACAAAAAACATTCTGTAACTATTTCAATTGAAATACCATACTTTAATTGTACAATGGACCAAAAAACACAAGCGCTAATAGGCATAGACAATAATTATCCTTCCAACTTCTGCCTATTATGAGTATGTAAGAAATCTGCTTTTGGCGAAAGTGTAGCATAGTTAACAGCCGAGAAATCGAAAATAAGCAAAATTTACAAGTGACTTTGACTAAATGATAGAAATGTTAAATTTTCTATTGATCTGAATATTTTTAAACTTTTGAAACTGCTTGTAAGTTTTGTTATTTCAAAACTTGTTTCATTACTGTCAGTCAAATTCATCAAAGGTGGACGTCATTTTTTGGAGGTGGTCGATAATTTCATAGTTTGAAAAAAAATAAAATAAAAAATTAAAAAAATAAAATTTTTAAAATAGGCTTACGATACAACTAACCCTAAGTCTGGGCGGTGCTTTGCAGTCGGATTAGGATTTTTTTTTTAAACCATAAATTAGCAACCACATAAAAAAAATTTTTTTTTAATTTTTTTTTTTAAATCGACTGTCATTTTTGATTGACAAATTCGTCTAAGTGAAAGTAATTCATTTTACCCAACATTTTTTTCTATATCTATCTATCTATCTATCTATTTATCTCTTAACGACGTTCACCATGGAAAGATCACATATGTTGCTAATAATTTGAAGTTAATATTAACATTAATAATAATGGAAGCCACAACCTTCTTAATTAATCTAATAAGCATGACATAAATAACTCTTTCTCTCTTTCTTTATTTCTATATCTCTTTCTTTATTTCTATATCTCTTTATTTATTTCTATATCTCTTTATTTATTTCTATATCTCTTTATTTATTTCTATATCTCTTTATTTATTTCTATATCTCTTTATTTATTTCTCCCACTCCCTATCTCCCAGGTTTTATTTACTCCTCCCCAGGAGTTAGGCACAAGGCCAGTTTTATCTTACTCCCACAAGTAAGATGTGACCCAAGATCGGGTCGAGAAAGTGGGGTTTGAAAAGCCAGCGCTCGAGAGGTGAGCACTCTGGCCATTTCAAAATTGCCTGGGCAGCCCCGTCGGCATTCCCCGGTAGGGGCGCCTCAGACAGTAAGCAATAAACTTACTCCTCCCCAAAGAGGGGAGGCAAAGCCTGGGAGGGTGGACCTCCTAGAACTGCACAGGACAGGCGTGCAGTATCCATCGGAACAGATACTACACTTTGATCTCCCTATCTCCCAGGTAACACTGGGCAGGTAGAGCTAGTTATTTATATAAGTTGAAAAAAAAAAAAAAAAAAAAAAAATGTATGCTATTACTCATTAGTAATTGATAACCAAAATCAATCAGTGAATGACCTGAAGGGTCAAAGACCTCCTACAGATGATGTAATTACAACAATTAGTCTTAACCATGGCCATCCCTACTACAGGCCAGGCAATCGTGCAACTGGGGTCTTTTACTGGGGGCCATGTGAATTTTCTTAAATATTCAATATAGAAGTTGCAAACTATATCATCAACTGGTGCGGATCCTTTTTTTTCTTTTTAACCACAATATACAAGTAATTATCTTTTGACATAAGTACAAAATCTCTAAAAAAAAATCCAACATTGAAATAAAAATTCTTCATTGAAATATGCATTTACCTTTGTTTATTCAAAATTACCTGTCTCTTCATTTATAGGAATTTGTCAATAGTTGTCAAATTTATCAATTAGCTCATTGTGATTCTTATTATTTGGTATGTAAAACACATAAAAATATCAAACTAATCTCACAGAGGAATTTTACCTTTGTTTGCAAGTTCTATATCGAATATTTAAGCAAATTCACATGGCCCCCAGTAAAAGACCCCAGTTGCACGATTGCCTGGCCTGTAGTAGGGATGGCCATGGTCTTAACACATTTTTATTACTGCAATAACTATTCTAATTACTTTACCTCCAACCCCCAAATTATTTAAACTATTTTTATTAGAATGATTGTGTTTGAAAACATTTTATGGCCTTTTCAGATAAATACCACACAAGTACAAAGGAACCATAATACTTGACTTTTTGCCTTTAGACTATAATTCTACCCAGAAATTACTTTCTTTCCACCGAGGCTTCAAAATCATTTCAGAATTTCCCACGGCCACAAAGAAATCAGTAGCATTGCATTTCATGTTATTACCTATGTTTTGGCTAAGATCAAAGTGTTGTATCTGTTCCGATGGATACTGCACGCCTGTCCTGTGCAGTTCTAGGAGGTCTACCCTCCCAGGCTTTGCCTCCCTTCTTTGGGGAGGAGTAAGTTTATTGCTTACTGCCTGAGGCGCCCCTACCGGGGAATGCCGACGGGGCTGTCCAGGCAATTTTTGATGGTCAGAGTGCTCACCTCTCGGGCGCTGGCTTTTCAACCCCCACTTTCCGACCCGACCTTGGGTCACATCTTACTTGTGGGAGTAAGATAAAACTGGCCTTGTGCCTAACTCCTGGGGAGGAGTAAATAAAACCTATGTAAACATAAGTGTCAATAAAAAGAGTAGTAGTATGATGGATTATATACTGTCAGAAATAAATTCCACTGTTAACTTATATAAGAAGTTCACTGTATCTGCGGCTCGATGCAATTTCAACGAGATCATAGTTACACCTGTAGTAAAACAAACAAAGATGATAAAATAGAAAGTATTCACTTCATCATGGCTGCCATATTTGAAATTGCGAACGGGTGTTAACCCCCAAATCACATTATTTTAGGCCGCATAGCTGTTGGCGGAATTTTTATCATTTATAAAAAAAGTTTGAATTTATTATTTAATTTGGAATATAATTATATTTCAGATGCCCTGGATGATCACGTGGGCACAGTCAGCATTGGTGGACGAACCATCACAAACCTCAGATTCGCCGATGACATTGATGGACTTGCCGGAAATCAAACAGAACTTTCTAATCTAGTGAGCCGCCTCGACAGAACATCCACGAGGTACGTAATGAAGATCAATGCTGAAAAAACGAAGCTGATGACGAATAGTGGACAACCATTATCAACAACGATAACAGCCAACGGCCAAGAATTGGAAACCATAACCAGTTCAAATACCTTGGCGCTATACTCAGCAACAAAGGATCCAAGACTGAAATCCTGGCAAGAGCAGCACAAACGGCAGCAGCACTTGCAAAACTGAAATCAATCTGGAAAGACGGAAACATTAGTCTCCGTTGCAAACTGAAGCTGCTGCATACACTAGTATTATCCATCTTTTTGTATGCATGCGAGTCATGGACCTTGACAGCTGAGCTCCAAAGAAAAATCCAAACGGTAGAAATGAGATGCTACAGAAGAGTGCTTGGCATCTCGTACTCAGACCGTGTCACAAACGAAGAAGTTCGCGCGCTCATCAACGCAAATCTGAACAACTACGAAGATTTGCTGACAACTGTAAGAAAAAGAAAGCTTGGATGGTATGGTCACGTGACAAGGGGCAGTGGTCTCTCCAAAACCATCCTGCAGGGAGCAGTGCAAGGCAAGAGAAGGAGAGGTAGACAACACAAAAGATGGACGGACAACATCAAAGAGTGGACGGGCTACAACTTCGCTACAACCCAGTCCATTGCCCATGACCGTCAGAAGTGGAGACAGCTGGTGTGGAGTTCATTGGTGCAGCGCCCCTACGACCCAGGAGGGGGTTAAGGGACCAAGTCAAGTCATAATTATATTTGGTTAATAATTAATAATTAAACTATTTTTAAAATATTTTTAAAATAAAAAAAAAACATTCCAATTATTAAAAAAAAATGTTTTATTTTATTATTTGTTAAATAATTATATTTGGTTAATAATTAAATTATTTAAAAAACAGTTTGATTCTATTATTTGTTGATTGTTTGTTATATAAATATATTTGGTTAATAGAATTTTTAAAAATATTTTCAAAACAAAAACATTCCAATTATATAAAAAAGCTTGATTTTATTATTTAATTTGTAATAATTATATTTGGCTAATAATTAAACTATTTAAAAAAAATTTAAATAATAAAACATCATTCCAATTATAAAAAAAAAGTTTTATTTTATTATTTGTTTAATAATTATATTTGGTTAATAATTAAATTATTTAAAAAACAGTTTGATTCTATTATTTGTTGATTGTTTGTTATATAAATATATTTGGTTAATAGAATTTTAAAAAATATTTTCAAAACAAAAACATTCCAATTATATAAAAAAGCTTGATTTTATTATTTAATTTGTAATAATTATATTTGGCTAATAATTAAACTATTTAAAAAAAATTTAAATAATAAAACATCATTCCAATTATAAAAAAAAAAACAGTTTTATTTTATTATTTGTTTAATAATTATATTTGGTTAATAATTAAATTATTTAAAAACCAGTTTGATTCTATTATTTGTTAATAATTGTTTGTTATATAATTATATTTGGTTAATAATAAAATTTAAAAAAATATTTAAAAAAAAAAACATTCCAATTATATAAAAACGTTTTATTTTATCATTTAATTTGTAATAATTATATTTGGTTAATAATTAATAATTAAACTATTTAAAAATATTTAAAAAAATCAAAAAAACATCATTCCAATTATAAAAAAAAAACAGTTTTATTTTATTTTTTAAATAATTATATTAGGTTAATTAAATTATTTAAAAAACAGCTGGATTCTATTATTTGTTGATTGAAAATTAAAAAAAAATATTTTCAAAACAAAAACATTCCAATTATATAAAAAGTTCGATTTTATTATTTGCTTATAATAAAACAAATTGTTGAAAACAAATTTTTAATTGCAAAAAAAAAAAAAAAATAAATAAATAATTGTGGATGTTTTTGGATTAACACCGGTTCGCAATTTCCGATTTCAGATATGACAGCTATGATGAAGTGGATACTTTCTATTTTACTACAAAGATTTATCGCAAAGCTTGGAGGATGAAGTACGAGTACAAATTCTGCTTTCTCTAATCGTGCAGCGTGTTAGTCAAGCAGGCAGAGATGAGACGTGTGTTAGGCGGTCCCTCTTCCGCAAGCACAGGATCAAATCCTTTAAAAGTCATTTTTAACTTTGTGTTTTTTTTGTTTATTCCCAGCCCTGTGGACTAAATTAACCGTTTATTTATGGTATTATCTAAACAAACACGATTGTCAACAAAAAGCAACATGATAAATAATAGTCTGTCAGAAATAAATTCTAATGTTAAGTATGCATATATATATATATAAGAAAATGTTAAATATATATATATATATATATATATATATATATATATATATAACAAGAAAATGAAGGAAGAAATCAATCTTAGACCCAGTATCAAGCAGTTTTATTAGGAACTAGCAGGAAGGTCCGACGTTGCTCAAGATTTAATGAGTAACACCGTCTTTTTTTTCAATATGCTCATAAACACCATATTACTTTTATTTTTAATGGCCCACCCTCGTTCGGTCTCCTAGTATAGTCAGAAGAAACTGAAATTTTGAAAAACTGAATTACTGTCATATATATATATATATATATATGAAGATGTGTGTGTGTGTGGGGGGGGGGTATGCGGATAACTGGAAGGTGGGGGGAAAAAGAGGTGGGGGGAGGCCCTGTGATTTTGGTGAGTTGGTAATGTTACGGTTTTAGAGAAGATTTGAAAAAAATCAGGTGGTTTAAGAGTGGGAGGTATGGATGGATAAGGGTGCGAGAGAAGTGGTCGAAAGGGTGAAATGGGTGAGGGGGAAAATTTGTTGTGATTAGGTTGTGAAATAGAGAGAGAGAGAGATATTAAATTTTTATTAAAATCGGATTTTAAGTTTTAAGGTGGTTCTGCCCCCATAACTCACTTAGGAGCATATAAAAATTTGGTACATTGAGGGGCACTTAGAGATTCGGGACCACTTCCATTGTCTTCCGCAGAAAATGTTACATATTAGATTCTCTAACCTTTCTTCAGGAAACACATACATATATATATATATATACATATATATAACTGTATCTACCTGGCATTGCCTAGGAATCTTTTTACCAAATTATTTTTTCTTTATTTAAAAATAAAACATTTATAAAATTTAATGAAGAGAAAAAAAAAAAAATTTTTTTTTTTTTTTTTTTAAATCGCCGATTCAAGGAATGCTTGCAACGTCATAGTTTTTCAAGCACATTCTTTGAATGCCCAAAACAGAGACACCAATTCTGAGTCCTACTCCCAACGGTCAGTAAACAAAATAACTATTTTCTTGGGAATCAGGCACCGAAGTGTGTGTGTGTGTGTGTGTGTGTGTGTGTGTGTGTGTATGTGTGTGTAGGGGGAGAATAATAATTTTAAAAAGGGCAGATTTTATGAGAAAAAAAAGAGTTTTCATTCGTTTCTCACACGTTTTTAATAACTTCCAGACCAAAAAAATTATTCCATTTTACTGAATCATTCATCACTGAAGCACTTATATATATATATATATATATATATATATATATATATATATATATATATACTAGCAAATATATGCTCCCTCCGGTTGCATATTTTTGCTAGCCTGGGAAGATATGGTGAACGAACATATACTACACTGGCCTCCAAAGGAGGAGGTAATGACTGAGAGGATGGTATTATGACGAGCACCCCCCTTCCCCCCCCAGAGGAATTAATGCCTGGGAAGGTGATATGACAACAGAACAGATAGTACACCCCCCCCTCCAAAGGAGATGTGGAAGGATGGTATCATGAGAAACGAACATATATTATACCCCCCCCCCCTCAAAAAAGAAAGAAAAAGGTAATGACTGTGAGCATCGTATCATGGCAACAGAACAGATACTCCACTACCTTCCCCCCCCCCCCAAAGTAGAAATACTACATTACCCCTCCTTCCTCTAGCACCGCCAATTTTTTTAATATTGTTTCTAAGAGCCCTCTCCCCACCACTCAAGCTAATTGTGTTTACAAGAAACTTATGAATGAAATGTTTATTATTTAAAGTTTTGGTTT